>JARYGA010056639.1:6837500-7223160 GCA_030545235.1 Helianthus tuberosus
ACTCACGGAAAATTTCCGGAAGGTCCGTTACCATACGAATCGACATACTTTTACCGTTTGACGCAAAT
Source organism: Helianthus tuberosus (assembly GCA_030545235.1). Taxonomy (NCBI): domain Eukaryota; kingdom Viridiplantae; phylum Streptophyta; class Magnoliopsida; order Asterales; family Asteraceae; genus Helianthus; species Helianthus tuberosus. Next base: position 6,837,569 of record JARYGA010056639.1, read on the forward strand.
AGTCCTTAAATTTCGCAAAGTAGCGCGAAATGCCGTTTAATGTTATCCAAGCCTTCCATGGCCCATATTTATCCTTCCCAAGCATATACTTAAATATTAATATGCTCTCGTTCGCTTAGATGGTCACCGAAAGGCATAGATTCAAAAGTTGACGCTTTAGGTCCCTCTATTACGCAAACTTGCGCATCTCATCATTTAATAGCATTGAAACCTCATCTAATCCATATTAGGCATTCTTGAAAGTATTATTAAACATCACGATACTTCGGGTTCGCTAAAAGGTCATTTAGATGTATAATTAAACATATTGACACTTTTAGCCCCTCTAACTTGCATAGTTGCGCGTAATTTTACTTAAAGGCATAAAAACCTTAAACGACCATTATTTGGCATTCCCGAGAGTATAATCAAATATCATGAAGCTCCTGGTTTGTTAAAAGGTCACTCAGAGGTAAGAATTAACATGTTGACACTTTTAACCCTTTATTGCGCAAACTTTCAATTAATTACACAAACGGCTACACTCAATTAACAAGTGGCTCGTTTGTGAATATAATCATCGTGAGAGGTTATTTAGAAACTTAGTTTAGGTATGTTACACTTCTAATCCTTTCATAATCAAAGTTTTCGATTTTTTGAAAAATAGTCCCTTAAATTCAATGTTTGACTTCATTAGGGTTTATTACACGTGTCAATACATCATTAGACGTGATTTTCCGAGGTGTTACATCCTCACCCCCTTAAAAGAAATCTCGACCTCGAGATTTGCTAATAATGCTGGAAGTACTTTTTGTCACATGACGGACTTAACTTCTATAGCATATCTGGAGTCTCTCCAAACTCCCAAAGTGACCTTTATATTTGGTACATGTATCCTTTTAGAGCTTCTTATCCGGTCGATCCTTAATCGATATAGGTTGCTCATCATATCATAAATCTGTATATCAATATGTGATAATGCTTCTTGACTTATTGGTGAAAACACAGCCTTAAGTCATTAATGTGTTATGTATTGCGAGCTCCGCCAAGCTCCGTAAATAGGTTGTAGCTTATAAGCTATTTGATCTTGGTACATTCGATTCCCTTGAATGATTCCATATATTCAGAGTTCAACTAGTCTGATAATTAACAATTTGGCACACCCTTCAGGGTGATACCTTTTATTGAACTTTCTTCCTCAACAGGAATTCAAGAGGGTTGATATTCTTATTAATAGGGGTGTTCAAAAAAACCCGAATCCGAAACCGAATCCAAAATATCCGAAAACCTGTATCCGAAATATCCGAATTTTCGGATATCCGAAAATCGGATAATCCGAAAATTCGGATTCGGATTCGGATAGTGATTTTGAGAATTTTCGGATATTCGGATTATCCGAAAATATCCGAAAATTTAATTATTTTTTTTTCGGATATCCGAATATCCGAAAATATCCGAAGTATCCAAAAAATATCCGAAATATCCGAAAAATATCCGAAATATCCGAAAAAATATCCGAAATATCCGAAAAATATCCGAAGTATCCGAAAAATATCCGAAATATCCGAAAAAAATATCCGAAATTTATATTCGGATATCCGAAAAATCTGGTTCCAAATATTAAAAAATAATAAAAAAATAAAAATTAAATAAAAAAATGGATATTCGGATATCCGATTAGATATCCGAACCCGAATCCGAAATTTCGGATATCCGATTTTCGGATATCCGAAATTTCGGATTCGGGTTCGGATGTCAATATTTCACTATCCGAAATTTCGGATATCCGATTTTCGGATATCCGAAAACCGGATTATCCGATGTTGAACACCCCTACTTATTAATCCTTGACTTTCTGCCGAATACTGGCATCTTATTGATGATTATGGGTTTGTTTGATCTTACCCGTTAATGAAATTTTCAGATCCTGATAATTGGACTTACCAATCTTCTGTCTACTAATAGATGTTTAACATTCCATCTATCAAGGTCTCCAAAAGAGCAGCCTTGATACTTATATATCAACTATTATAGAAAGCTTAATTTAAGGTGAGATGGTTATTCCAACCATTGCTTAAAACTAATCTTAAGGAATTAGCTAATCCTTGCCGTTAGTCGAACAAATCGACGATCCTGGGCAGCTGATGGAAATTCTTAATTGTTGCCTAATTTGAGTTGCGGTAATCAATGCATAAGCAAAATGAACCGTCTTTCTTAATTTACAATACCGAATTCTTAGAATATAGGGTTAGGCTATATGAATTCTTTATTTCAAAACTTATTTAAGGGTTTTGATTCTTCCAATAATGGCACTAGCAGTCTTGGAGATTTCATAATGATACAGCCCTAATGGGATATAAATCTTAATTCTACCTGCCTTTCCGGGGTAAACAGGGTAATCTTAGGAGAAGATATTCAAGTTATAAGGAGGTTACAGAGGTTTTCCAAATCTCAGGCTCCAATTCATCTATCATAGTTTGTGTCAGATAGGTGACACATTTATGTTACGAGTCCACAAATTATTTAATCGAAGATATTTACCTGGACAATTCCATTCTGGATATCTCCTTTGAATACCTTTAGCTGATTTTAGTACCATATGACCATCGGAACATCTTTGTGGTTCCATGCATTAAACCTCCATACTGATCAGGCATGGAAGCAATCTATGGAACATATTAAGATACACCAATCCTCATGTGGCGCTTTTATCATACCATCTGGTATTCGGAATCGATAGAGATTAAAGAGATATCAACTATATATGCTTTCGCACTTCCTCTAGAGAGAGGATACTTCTAGAATTCCATAATTAGAGATTTCTAACAGGAACAGAAGAAATGGTTCTTATGATTTCGCCTGTAAGTTTTACCTTACACTTAATATCTGGGGTTCTTACGGGAAAATTTCTAAAAGTTTGCTAAGCTTAAAATCTTATGAGAGACTTAGCAGTACCTGAATTCAAACGTAACTCTTAGCCAAAAGAAATCACAATAAGGGTTTATCTGGCGTCATTATTAATGTGAACTGCCTCTAATTATTCATCAGGAGAGTTAAACGCCTCCATTCTTAATCCTTTTAAACTTAGCTACAAAATCTTTGACAAACTTTTAAAGCAGTCTCAACTTTGACTGGTTATTTCTTAATCTATATAACCTGAGTAGCTGAGTTAGGTCCATAATGGATTTATAATGAGCAGGTTTTGAAACCCTAAAGTTCCCTTTTATAGTCGATGCTAAATCATCGATATATATAGTGCATTATGCTTAAGTTCTGGGTTAACCGAATAAGAGCACTATTTCATCCAATGAACCAAGGTTTGCAACCTACTGCCGATAGTTTATAGCTTTTATGGGGGAGTCGGAAAAATTCTTATTCCATCTTTCCATTTCGCAAAGCGGATACCAGGTTTTTCTAATAAGGTCCTTAAAATTAGGACCATCCCATACTGTATAAGGGGATCTTTCTTGTGGACTCCATTAGTGTCCTCACTAATCAAGGGTATTACCACCGGATGATTGTGACGCACATATTACCGTGTGCTTTCCAGCATAACCACTGATATACCTAATGGTTTCTACTTCATCCTTTCTAGTGTTTAGTCAACATAAGCAAGCCAAGAGTAACTAAAACATAGAGGTAAAATCTTGGATTCTAATACTTAGTCAACATAAGGAGGATAAGTAGGTGACTTATAGTAAGAAGTAAGGAAGTTATTGTACATGTGCTTATATTTAATCAAAATGGAAATTTCACAAACTAGGCACCTAGCTCGGTTGGCTAGGCGCGCGAAAGGGTGTGGCCTAGACCCAGGTTCGATTCCGGGGACGGCCGGTTCCACCATTTTTTTCGCACTGATACATGAAATTATGAGGGTTGTCTCATAAGGAGTCTTGATAATTAATTGCTTCTTATCATTCTCTATATAGGGTTGACTTCTAGGACGACCAATTCATTCTTATCACTATGTCGAGTCCCTTATTATTTAAATGGAAACAAGGGCGTCAAAAAAGAATGATTCCTAAATGAATATAAACGTCCATCTAATATTGCTGGAGCAGTCTCTGAGGTACTATTGGTCAATTCTACTTAACGCTTAGAGTTTTAACAGGCAGATTTAATGATTTACAAAATATGTTGTCTTATGAAAGACTAATCTGAACCTGAATAAAATAATACTCAAGCATGAGCGTTATTGATAAAGAAGTACCTGTTGTGACATTGTCTTCCTGAATAGCCTCTTGAGCATCCACTTGAGAGCTTCCATCTTCGGTCTTCTTAGGCTCCCCAGGCTTCTTGGTTTTATTTGGGCAGTTTGTCTTGATGTGCCCTATTTTATTGCAACCATAGTAGGTTGCGTCCTTTATGCCTTGGCACTCCAAGGTCTTGTGCCCTTTCTTGTTACAAATCCCACAAGGCCTAGCTTGTGTCTCCAGAGTGCATTTCCCTTTAGTTGCCTTCTTTGGGCAACGGGTATTTATATCCCCCTTCCCGCCACAATCATAGCATGTGGCGTCCTTCAAGTCCTTACACTCGTGGGTCTTGTGATCCATTTCCTTGCAGATGACACACCCCTCGGTCTGCTCATAGAAACATTTTCCAAAGTGCTTCTTCTTGCAGGTTTTACATTTGGGTTTTGCCTCCTTTGGCTAGGACTGGTTATAGTTTGAACCGGTCTTACCCTTTTTACAACATTTATTTGGGGTATCATCGCACTTTCGCTTATGATCCTTCAACACACGGTCCACAGCGTTGTTTACGGCTGTATCTATCATAGCCTGTAACTCGGTGCTTGTTAAGTTCAGTCTTGCATCATCATTCTGATCGACTAGACGATTGTGAGCTTCAGAGGGGTCAGCCATGGTGAAGCTTTGAAGGCTACAAACCATGTAGTAATAAATTGGTTTAATTATACAGTGAATTGTCGAATTTGATGAATAAATAGCCATGGTGTAATTAACCATATGGCCCATAGATAGTATTTAATTTAGTTGATTATGTTTTGCCTAAGTTTTTAAATAAACCATCTTTGGCGTGTAAACGGAATATAATCCTTCATATTTACTAGACAGGGGACATAAGTCACGACTGTCAATGTCATACTGACATCTTATATAGCACAACGGCTTGTTCCAAAGGACTTTTCGATGGCACAGATGCCTTGTCACTAGGAAAAATTTTTAAAACATAATCAATGATTCCTTTGGGATCGGTAAATTTCGTAATTCATTGCCTTGACAAGAAGTTATGAAATAAAACTATCTTTTTCATGTATACATCTTTGCCCGTAGGTATACATCCCAGATGGATGTTTAGATGCGTACATCATGTTCGACGTTTATTAGCCATGATTCCTATTGATCATTTAGGCTAGATAAGGGGTTTGGAAGTTCCTAATATAAGGATGACAATCGTGATTTTATTGCATCACTGTTGTCGGGAGTGTTAACACGTTTACAAGTGTTAATAAGGATCTGAATCTCTTTTAAACAGGTTTTACCATCTTAGCTAGGTCTTCAATGACATTCACGCTAGGTCAAACCTTTTAAGATTCTCTTTTAATATTTATACTGGCAGGGAAGGAATGATATTTATTTTTTTTTATTCAGGATTTTTATTATAATTATCCTGGATTTAATTAAGATATAACTATAGCACAAAAAGTCAAGTCGCAAGGGCAACTTTAAATTTTAAACCATGATTTTATAGAATCAAGGTATTTAGGCTTGAACGTGTTCACGCCTTTTCTTGACAGGAAGTTGTAGGCTACGACTGTCTTTTGTCTTATATGACAATGAGTATAGCCCGTAGGCAGTATATCCCTAGTTATAATTTAATAATAGCTCAACAGCCTAGTCACATGGACAGATTTAATTTATAAACCAGGATGTTACAAAATCGAGGTATTAAGGCTTGAATCAAAGTTCATTGCCCTTTTTAATAGGGGGTTGTAGACCACTACTGTTTTTAGTCTCAAAGGACGTTAATTATAGCCCGTAGGCACTTCTAAGGGATGTTTATGGTATGATCATCTTATAGGATGATATAAGCCATGATTTCTAAATCACCAGGCTAGATAAGAAAATTGGAAAAGAAAAAAAAATCCAATATAAGAATGACTGTTGTGATTTTCTCGAATCACATTTGTCGAGAGTGCTAACACGTTCTAAGGTGTTAACAAGGATTTGAATCCCTTGAATAGGTTCTACCATCTCGGCCTTGTAATATAGGCTAGGTTTTCCTTTAAGATTCTTTTTTAATAATTAACGCAGAACAAATTTTAAATCGGGATGTTAATAAGGATCTAAACCTAAATCGAGGAACTGCCATCTTGGCCGGGTCTTAATAATGACACTAGGCTAGGTCTTGTCCTTTTTAGATTTTGCCATTTTATTATAATGGTAGATCTTATAACAGAAATGTTATTTTAATTTATTTCATATATTATATTCATATATAATGATATAATTGAAATTTAGATAAAACATCCCAATGGTTTTAAAAGAGGTATAGGATTGCCCTAAGCGGGACTTGAATGAAACGTTGTCCATGAAAGGACTGAAAGATAAGTATGCCCTTATAAGGACTTACTAAGGAAACAGACTTCAGCAAAAAGGAGTCTTTTCCTCATTTCACTTCTAAATGCTTTCTCCTTGGTGGCACGTTAATCCTTATCGCAGTACGAAGCTCGGCCTTTCCTAGGCCTCGAATGGGGAGAATTTCCATTACGGCTTCATTGCTTGGCGACTAATCAAAATATATAATTGAAAGTAATAATCCTCCGAACAGAGACGAGAGTATTCCTATGTTAACTCTAGACTCGGAAGGTCAAAGAATGTGCTATCGTGTCATTGAGATTAAACACAAAAAGCTAGTGTTTAATTCACTCAATGTTGGCTCTGATACCAACCTGTCACACCCCTATTTTCCACGTGTCACCGGTGGGCCCGGTGGGGAGTATAGTGGCGTAGTTGATATCATCATAGTCAAACAACACAATATTTAAATGCACAGCGGAAGTAAAAGATAAATATATTACAAACCGATATAAAGTAATATCAAGTATTACAAATGGAATGTAAAAGATCCACAGGCGGATCAATTAAAAAGAAAACATAGTTCATCAGACTTATTGCATCCAAGCTTGCGAGACTTATTGCGGACGCTAGAAGACAGCCAGCCTAGTACGAGTAGTACCTGCACTTAACCTTTTGGAAAATACGTCAGTTTACACTGGTAAATACAATTTAACTGACTCATTTTGAAAAGGTTTGAAAATTGGTTTGAATGCACGTAGCACAAAACATTTTATAACTTGGGATAATTATGTAATATAATCTTGTGAACGAATTACATGTTACTTGTGCGTTCAGTAGCCCGGATCTTGTCCGGGTTAAAGATCAATAGACACACCACAATAATGAGTTATACACTGACAGGTGTACGCCTACACCCCGTGCTCAGGTCGTGGCCATTTCGTAAAATGATGCCAGGGATATCCGGGACATGGTCATTAACCCCCCAAAGGCTTTAAGTGAACAAGACTGTTTAAACGAGCCGATCAAATTATTCAATTAACCACCCAACGATGTAAGATTTGATGCTCGATCAAGCGGTATTCTATATACCGTAACCCAAGCCCGTATAGGGAAAATAAGTTAAAAGTATTTACCTGAGCTAAATATAAATTCAATCCCAGCCGTATACCACCAAGCAAGTACAGATAGCTTTTACTGGGCTCCTAAATCTGGAACGAAGGTTTTTAATAACCTATTAGATTCCTAACGGGTCTTTAATTAAGCCTAAGCTTAGACCGGTTAACTTTCAACAGGAAGACACGGTTCAAACGCAAGCGAAGACCGGATAGAATGTGATTTAGACCCGACAAGTTTGAATACTTGTATAATATGGGTATACTAAATACATTCTGGATTTTGAGACAAAAATGATAATGTTTGACCCGTTTCGGTCAATTTGTGCAAACTAGTTACATAAACCGAACCGAATGCGAAAAGGGCGTCACGGGTAACCAAAAGAGTCATATGCAAGTTCCCTGAGTTAAAATGCCTTAAATATGTTATAATATCAGTATGATATCTTCTATTATGCCCAAAACGGATTTAAACACAATTTATGCCTCATAAGGGCATTTTGGTCATTTAAAAGATTATAAAAGAGTTTAATTGGAAATCTGAGTTACAGGTCTGGTTTATACAGTAAATATACTTAATTTAACATGTTATAACAGTAGGGTATGACTTATATGTGAAATTTATTATTTAAAACCAAACTATGCTCCTTAGGGGTATTTTGGTAATTTCACAAGGTCTTAAAAGGTCAAAACTGGAACCTGAGTTCAAAAACTTTTACTTACTATTATTATCTCAAAATATACTAAAAACATCAGTAGGTATCAACCTTATATGTTTAATATGGTTATAGTACATACTATGCGTTAAAAACGCTTAAAAGGCGATTTGGAGCCATTTCCGGGTTTTTAAAAGAAAGCTGATATTTTTATAATTCCAGAAGGCTCAAAATATTTTATTTAACAAATGAAATCAGTAGAAAAAGGTTTGGGGTCAAAAGGATTTGTAAAACTCATTTTATGGCTTAAAAGGGCAAAATCGGTATTAACCGAATTAAACTTAGAGACCTATGTTATGCTCAGCCAAAAATTAAATAAAAATCATTAAAAACCCTAAAATATTATATTACATCAGTGGGTAAAAAGTTTGATATTAAAAAGTGGGTTTAAATAGGCTATACACTAATTACGCCATTTAATTAACATAAAGCTTTCAAATTACGCTAATGAGCATAACTCTTAATCTAGACCTCAAACTGATGTCAAATTTTTGTTGCAAGTTTATAAATAAGTAATTAAGATTTCTACTCTTTCACTTTTTCAAAAATCACGTTTTATAGTCAAAAGGGCATAATAGTCAACTTTTAAGCATTAATCGGAAACATGCATATGAATCGGATAAGTATTGAACCAAGTTGTATAATCTCAGAGAGTTATACTTAAATGAAACCTGGTCCAAAATAAGCTCTAAGGTAGATCTTAAACATGCATGAACGGATCAGAACTGATAGTCAAAGCAAAAGTCAAATTATGCGACTTTCGGTTCCGATCCGGGTTTAAACTGAAAATTGTCGAGTTGAACATGTTGAGACATGTTCTTACATTAGTTACCATGTTATTTTAATGATCAAACAGGTTGCATGTACCCTACATTGCTAGTTATGCTTAAATTTGCAAATAATCATTCTGTTGACTTTTTAAAGCAAGCTTTGACTCGACAATTAACATAGTTAGAGTGGGAATCTGAAAATACCCTTTTAAGGGTGTGTTACCCACATAAATACCTACTTGTAGGTACTTTCAATTCGAGAAATGACTGAGCAAATTTCATTTAATCTCGAAGTCAAACATAATTTACGACGGTTTGACTTTTGGTTAATAAACTAAGCTAGAACGAATTAGAAAGGGTTAAGAACACTTACAAGGGTCCTAATTATGATTAGAGAGCTTAATGAATCCTTGTTTATGACCAGAGAGCTCCAGAATTGAAAATGCAAGTGAAGTATCAAGTGAACTTACCTCCTTTATATAGTTTTCGGGACCTCACGAGATCGCGACAAGTGTTGGGAGGGGTAATCTGATCAAAACAGGTGTCAAGAGGTCTGATAATTCTGTGGGCAAGCCCCTAGTATCGAGTTGAGAGTATAGGAAAACAGATTGCACATGAAAACAGCAAGAAACAGGCTGTTGCAAGCTGTTTTCTGCATCTGACCATGTCTCGCGGCCCGCGTAAGGGTCTGTGTGACCTTACGCGGCCCGCCTACCAGCCCAGCACAACAACAGCAATTTAAATATTGACAGAAATGGTCCCTGTGAGTCTTTAATGTCATTTAAGGCTCGTTCAAGGCCCGTTATCCTCATTTTAAGGCACCAATATGATGTTTAAACTTAGGGGACATGAAACATGCTCAAAAACATGTCGGATGTCGGTTCGTTTGGCCGTACGGTCACGTTGTGCGTCGAATTACGACGAAACACGAACGGACGCGAAAAACGATCCAAATTACGCGACGGATGGAATTTTATCAAGGCGATCACTAAAATAAAATATTTTAGTACTTACATAAATTTTTGGGTGTCCGGGGATATTCAGAATGTGAGATATGCGCGAAAGTGCGAACTTGTGCACTTTTTGACACTTTTAGTCCCTGCATGACCTTAAAGTTTATTTTTGCGCACCAAACACCTCTAAGCCTATATATAAGCTATAGAAATGATAATTAGGGCATGTTTAACTCATGGAAAATTTCCGGAAGGTCCGTTACCATACGAATCGACATACTTTTACCGTTTGACGCAAATAGTCCTTAAATTTCGCAAAGTAGCGCGAAATGCCGTTTAATGTTATCCAAGCCTTCCATGGCCCATATTTATCTTTCCCAAGCATATAATTAAATATTAATATGCTCTCGTTCGCTTAGATGGTCACCGAAAGGCATAGATTCAAAAGTTGACGCTTTAGGTCCCTCTATTGCGCAAACTTGCGCATCTCATCATTTAATAGCATTGAAGCCTCATCTAATCCATATTAGGCATTCTTGAAAGTATTATTAAACATAACGATACTTCGGGTTTGCTAAAAGGTCATTTAGATGTATAATTAAACATATTGACACTTTTAGCCCCTCTAACTTGCATAGTTGCGTGTAATTTTACTTAAAGGCATAAAAACCTTAAACGGCCATTATTTGGCATTCCCGAGAGTATAATCAAATATCATGAAGCTCCTGGTTTGTTAAAAGGTCACTCAGAGGTAAGAATTAACATGTTGACACTTTTAACCCTTTATTGCGCAAACTTTCAATTAATTACACAAACGGCTACACTCAATTAACAAGTGGCTCGTTTGTGAATATAATCATCGTGAGAGGTTATTTAGAAACTTAGTTTAGGTATGTTACACTTCTAATCCTTTCATAATCAAAGTTTTCGATTTTTCGAAAAATTAGTCCCTTAAATTCAATGTTTGACTTCATTGGGGTTTATTACACGTGTCAATATATCATTGGACGTGATTTTCCGAGGTGTTACAGTTTGCCCATCCCCAATGCCCCTATCAAAGAATTGGTCATGATTTAAGGAAATTAGTTCACGCCCGTCCTCCCCCGTACGGTGTGAGGGTGCCAAACTGACGTGAGGTCGTAGTCACACGCAAATTTAATCCAAAATACAACTAATAGATAGCAGCAAATGGGTATCGAACACAGGGAGTTTGTGGACAATGTGTTGATTCTATAGCTTTGTAAATTAACTACAATTAAACTAATTTACAGAAATTAAAATTCAAAAGTTTGGATTGTTTGATTTAAGAACTAAATTATTAACTAATTGCAAATCAAAATTGGATTGTTAATCAGATTACGAGAGAATGACCATCTTAGGTTTCGGTTTCCTTCAACAATTGTGTATAATTCCAACTAGAAAGAGTTATATAGACATAAATCATGCATAAACATTTGTTGTGATAAAGAGAACAAAGTACTCGGATTATATTAACGCGAGGTTGTTACCTGATGATCAATTAATCAATATCCAACCCTAACCCTTCCCGTGATATCACGATTGTCAACGACACCAAGAACGTACGATTTAGACTAGAATCAAACCATCAATTAACAAGTTACAATCAAACATTCATATACCATAATAAACATAGCAAACTGTAACACCCCGAAAACGGGTTTGGTAAATAAACCCCGTTAATACTAAAGATGTGGAAAGTACCGTTAGTGGTAAAAGTAAACTGGCAAATATTAGGAATTTATTTAATAATCCTAATATTTATTTGAAGTGAATAAATAGCTTTTAAGAAATAAAGTGAAAGAAGGCCCGAGTTAACGGGACCCGAAATAAACTTAGTCATAAATATTCTCGAACCCGCAAAGTTAACTAGGAATATTAAACCTAGTTAATAAGTGGGGAATATTGTTAGAAGTAAGTAGGTTGTGCCCTACTTAATTAACTAACCAAATTAGAGGGGCCAATATTGTTAAAATCAAAACTTGATTTTTACTAAACAAATAAAAACTAAACCAAACACCCCATTTTGGGGGTCTGGTCGATCAGAGCAAGCAGGGGGCGACCCCCACTCCTTCAAAGCCCTAGAACTTCAGAAATCTTGCAAATTGAAGGTCCAATCCAAGTTCAAATCGAATTCTAAGCATAGATTCCTGATCCTCATTACAAGGGGATTACAAGGTATGTAAAATCTTGAGAAATCTTTCAACTTGAAATTCTCATGAATTGGGAATAATTTGAGATTCTAGTTGCATGTGTATGTTAGGATGATTTAGGAACTACTATAGTGTTTAGGGACAAACCCTAGACAAACACAAGCTGAAATCATGTGAAAATTTTAGAGAAAACTATGATCACCATTGTAGGTGATTAGTGAGTTATGAGAAATTCGATGAACACTAGGAAATAGATTGTTGATCTAGTGTAAATTGATAATTTTGAGTGATTTCAGAAATTATAGAAGTTAACCACTTGGTAAGATGGTTGAATTATGTGAAATTTGGGCTAAGAGATAAGCTAGAGACTTGATAAATAAACATGTAAAATTCTGCCCTTAAGGTGTTTGTTAAAATGCCTAAGTGAATGTCTAGATGTTGAGAAATATGATTAAATTAGTCGCCTAAAAAATAAAGACTACATAATAGTCGAAGAAATGCTTATGTGTGTTCGTGGAACTCAAATTATGCATTTCATACATAAAAAGGAACAGTTGACTTTTGAAAAGTCAAACTGACCGTTAACTAGAGTGAATGATAATCTTGATAGAAACACGCGAGGTGGAATAGTCATGACTAATAATGACTAAACTAACCATTTTGCGAATTGTTATGCTAGTTTGACGCTTGACAAGCTAGGTGGAGGCTTGGAAAGGAAGCGGGTCAAACGAAGCAAGAATGGCGGAAAAGCATAATTCGGATGCAAGGTAAGTATATCTTACACTAGTCATATATTTATAATATTCTTTCGTTGTATTAGTTGCGAAAAAGAAGAATACCTAATGAGATATGATGTTCCGGCGTGTAATCGTACGGAACAAGAAAATCAAATATGACAAGAAAACATAGTGATGGCTAAAAAAATGAGTTAAATCGATAATTCGATCATATTATGACGAATGAAACATGTACTTTTAATCGTTATCATATAAGATTAATCATAATAGCCATTAAGGGCGAAATGGTAATTTGACAATATTCGACAATTTGACAATGGTAATTGGTCATTTATACCAAACGGGTCAAAAGGGGAAATTATCACTCTTTGACAATATCGATTAATGGGTTGTCAAGTTGTATGATTTTAGGAAATAAATAGCACATGGATGCTTACATCGCTATCACTTAGCAATCACTAAAGGAAGGTATTGATCCGAGCCAGGTATGTATAATGATACAACTCATCATGTAGAATGTGGAGTTCTATAAGAGTTAGACAAGGTTAAAACATAGACATTTGGTTATCTTTTAGGTAAACCGAATAAATTTAGTTACGATTATAACGTTTTAGAAACATAATGGTTTCTAAACAAGACTATAGTTAAAAAGTCGGATTTTTGGGTCAAACATGTACTAGAAGTCCTTCGTCGTAAAAGAAGGACTAAAATTGACTAAAACGCCCTTGTAAGCGAAATTGAGCAAACGCATCATAATGGTTGGTTGGAAATAAGTGATAGGATGAAATAAATACTTTGAATACGTATGAAAAACGAAAGATGTAAAATATTGGTTCAATGACTCTATAAACAGTCTTTGCCGTAAAATAATGATTTGAAGGGTAAAATTTGGATTATATGGATCACCACATTAAACCCACCATAAATATAGTTGTAGTGGGAGATATTAGGATAAGAAATGTGGTGATGAGATGCTAGAAGCAATCGAATGCGATTTTAGGATCGAAAGCGCTTAAATACCCTTAACGGGTCAAAATAGAAGTATTAGCGAAACGGGTTAAGAATGCGTAATAACCCGTGATTTGAACCTTGTGCAATAGGAAATATTCATAATAATTTGTTTACAAAAGAAACAGGGGTAACAAACAAGTTTGTTAGATAAATTACGAACGGGTCAAAATTTGGTATAAAGGGTAATAAGCCGAAGACTTAAAAGTCTTAAATTTTGTTAATCCGGATGTCGGATTTTAACTCCAAATGATGGAGAATCAAATTACAAACACGTAGGAAGAAACGGTAGGTCTAACGGATAAGTGGTTTGAAAGATACGGAAGTTTTCGTATCAGAAACGGCAAAATTGGAAAGCTGGAATGCAGGGACCACCGTAATTTACGGTCCCACCGTAAATTACGGTGGACATGAAAAATGCTACGGTGGAACCCCCCTGTTTTACGGTGGGGAAACTAACATCCAGGGGCCACCGTAAATTACGGTTCCACCGTAATTTACGGTGGTGGTCAGGTTGAACTTTTTGTTTTTTTTTGTTATCGATTGTTTCTCGGATTCGTTTAGACACGTTTAAAGTCCAGTATGACTAAAGAATTTCATATTTATGAAATGTAGGTACACCTTGGATGCCGGAAGACGATCAAGCTCAGCGAAGAACCGAACACAATAAAGACACACGCTTCCGCACTTTGCCACGTTGTAAAATTTAAACAACAAATTTGATCATGTTACCTAGAATAACTTATGAATTGTAAACGTTTAAATAAATCCGTATTTTTATGGTATGTGTAGCCTTAACTACACATCTAATTGATGGTATTCACACGATAAACGTTAAATAGAAACTAGGGTGTTACACAAACAGACCAAGTTTATCATGCTTGAAATAAAAGGAAACACACAAAAGTCATAGTAGAAACCTTCACCTAAGATGATCACCAAAAGTTTAGCCGGACATGGCTTGGTGAATCATCATTCCAACAAAATCAATGCTCATAAGCATCAAAATACAAACCGAATTGTTTAGAAATGTTCCCAATCACTTGCCAAAGCTAATTTTCGCCCAATAACTCCAGAGAAACGTTCCCAATCATGAATAGATGTGAAAAGGCACTTGAAAACGGCTTAAAAGAGGGCAGTTACACTTTTCTCGCCAGAGTACCGTAATTTACGGTAGCAATAAAACCATTACGCTCAGTCTTTACTGCCTTACGGTGGTAAAAAAATTGCCAGTGTCTACCGTAAATTACGCTAGCTACCGTAAGCTACGGTAGGCTTCATCAATCAATTTTGTTTTCTTCATAACTTTCCCGTTTCAATTTCGTTTTCTTCACTGTTTTCGCCCACGTTCTCGTAATTTCATCCTCTATCTTTTCATCATCTTAATTCTTCAATTACAATAATTGATTTTATTCATTTATTCTCCGTATTCCTTCCATTTTAAGCTCCATTTGCACCTGAAACACAAACAACCGTAGTTATCTAATTCTAGACAATTACATGATTAAATGAGGGATTAACTCGTCTTTTAACACACTTAAGGGTTGTCCAATGGACCACCCGTCACATCCCCACACTTAACCGTTGCTTGCCCCCAAGCAACCCATCAAAAACTATTTTCAAGTGCACAAGCGATCATCAAAAACCAAGCAATAACATGTCATCCTTCTACTAACCTTTTCCTAACACCCAAGCAACACACCCCTCGCTAAATCTCTCCTCTCGGCGACAAGTAACCACTAACAACGATAAGCTAGACACACCAAAGGCAAACGTGTGATTGCACAACTATATGCTTGTACCTAAATCGGTCCTCCGCCTAACAAATGCCAAAACATGAATGCAAATCAAAGGGACTTGAAGGTTGTAACGTGGCTAGGCATACGGGTAGGAAATGAAAATATATATGTATAGTAGCAAATGACTTAGCCCGGTCTTTTTATTACACATTAAACTAACAAAACAACACATAAACTACTATATACAACTACTCATGCATCATTTTTTCTTCATTTTTCATTGCTTTTTCACTTTTTTCTTTTCTTTTCTCTTTTTTCTTTTGTTTTTTTAGCATAGCATAGCATCAAACATAACAAAACTAAACACAACTAGAACACAACTAGTACTACTTCAAGACCGGGTTAAATCAGGTAAATTTTTGGGGAACTAGGTATTGGTTAACAAATGATTGGCTTTAGGCACAAAATGGGCAACTAAATGTCCAAACCCCCGCCCCTCTCACTACCAAGCTCTTATATATAATTTATGAGGTCCAACCCCCCAAATCCCACACTCGCACACACCAAGACGAGGCTACCTAATTGCCCTTATCCTTTCCACATTCATGTTTAGCTAAGTCCTCAAACCGTATTCAAGCACAAGTTCTAATGCACCCCCACCCATTGCCACTCTCATCAAAGATAAGCATTATTTATTTACAATTGTGGCTTCAACTCTCACCAAGAAAATGGTAAATAAGGGTTGCCGGTGTGTCACTCGGGGTTAGGTTCAAATTCCAACAATGTTTCGCTTGACTTAAAATTTTTAAAACAATCAAAATTTCCCCCATCCCCACACTTGGGATACATTGACCCCAATGTAAGGATTTGGAAGGAAGGATCGCTAAAAACCATTCAACATCAATATTAGCTCAAACCCCAAATTTCTTTTTGTTTATTTATTTTTTTAATCTAAAAGCAAACGAACCAACTACCAATATTTCAAAGCTAAAGAACATAACAAGACTAAGGAAAGAGTACATTGACCTGGTGAAGTTTAACACAACAGATATTGTAGATAATCTGACTTCCTATCACCACATTCACACAAAATATCCGCACATCTTCCCCACACTTGAATGTCGCCATGGCCCTGAAACATAGAAAGATAAAAATTGCAAGATCAATATAAAACCCTGGGTTGCCTCCCGAGCAGCGCTAAGTTTCGAGTCTTCAGCCAGACATGCCACCCCCATTTATGGTGGCTCAAAGAATCGGTTCCTATCACCTCCCCCACTATAGCTTGTCATTGGTTGAAATACATCCATTAAATGTCCCTTCGGTGAATAGTCAACTACATACCTGCTCGAACCCTCATACTTCTTTTCACACCCCGGTGGTTTTTTTGTTTTTATTCTTTGATGCACTTTCATATGGTCACTAGACTCTCTACCCTTCTCTTCAATAGATTCATAACTAATCTTCCTAGTATGAACATCAACGTACAACTTACAGTTCTTTGCGGTCATAATAAAAACCCCGTCTCTACAGTTGATTTGAGCATTTGCTATATAAAGAAACAGTCGACCTAAAATTACCCTTTGTTGTGATGCCAATTTGGTAGAGGCACAATCTAAGACCAGAAAATCCACCGGATAGTTGAATTCTCCCAACCGAATCATGACATTCCCAACCACTCCTCGCGGACGCCTCCAACTCTCATCCGCCAAACTCACCACGATGTCTATATCTTCGAGCGGACCAAAATCATACATGTCATATAGATCACCTGGTAACACACTCATGCTCACCCCGTAGTCCAACAATGCGTGAGGGATTTTTAATTGTCCCACACGGATAGGCACGCTTGGTGCTCCATGTTCTTTATCATTCTCACCATCGGCGTCCTTCCCTATACCTGTATTTATTTGACACGAAGAGGTTAGAAATTTTTCATTAAATTCGGTACTAGGAACGGTGCTTATCACATTGATATTAACACTTTTTATGTTCTTGGGATTTGTCACTGTGTCACTCGGTAGCTGGCCTTTTGCTTTCTTCAATATCGCAACTTCACTCGCAAGTTGACCCATTTGAGTGGTCGACGATAGAATAGCTTTGTCACGGATTTCATCTTTTTGCATACGAACCTCATCAAGCTGATTTCTTTGTTGCATATCCATTTGCATCGCTTTCAACATCTCCATGACCTCATTTCCACCAGAGGAACCTTGACCCGAAAACACACTTTGTTCATTACCCGGTTGTTGGAATTGCCTTTGGAAACCTTGATTATTAAATTTTTGGCGAGGAGCATAATTTCCTTGGTTTCCTTGAAAGTTCGGGTTAAGTTGATTTGACAGGTTCCTATATCTAAAATTCGGGTGGTTTCGTAACCCGGGGTGATAAGTGTTCGAGTTCATATTATAATTTTTACCACCCCCACCTTGACCTTCATTAACATTCAGTTCTTCATATTGCCCTCCACCTCCTTGGCAATTTTCAGCCGCATGCCCCAACTAATTACAAAGCACACAAACATCATAAATTTGATTCGAAGATTGAACACTACAATCATCTACCACATGCACTTGAGTTCGGGTAATGGCCGGTCGTGCTCTCCTTGATGATCGAGCCTTCCTTTTCAATGTTACCGCCATTTGTTCCAAGAATTGCCAATCATCTTGCTCATAATTGGTACCGAATGTACCATTCGTGATTGACATTAAGTCACGAGCATCCTCCGAACTCAACCTGTGGTACCCGCGGAAAATCCACAGTCATCCTGAGTTAACATCTTGCTGTTTTGGAGTACTTGTCAAATTTTGGGACGAAATTTCTTTCAAGTTGGGGATGATGTGACAACCCGAGATTCCAAGATCTTTCCCACACGCATCAATTATGTTGCAATCTTGTTTTATGTTGCAATCTTGTTTTTACAGTTTGTTTTGCGTAGGGTAATCTGTAGCTTAATGGAACGATTAAAGTATATGTTAGTGTAAATGATAGTGATTAACTATGTACTGATCTATGTGAAATGTTAGTATGAATGGTAGTGATTAATGTGTTGATCCTCGTCACAACCCACCCACCGATTCCCCTTCGACGAAAGTTTAAGTGATTTGTCATAATTGGTCTCGACGAAAGACTAGGTCTTTTGTCACTACCCGGTCTCGACGAAAAGCCTTTGTTTCGTCATTAAAGGCCTCGGCCCAGGAAAGTTGCGGCCCAACTCCCTCTATGCATATGTTTAGGAATCTTTAGCGAACCCTAGCACTATCTCCTTCCCCTCTCCCTTTGATCGCCGGCAGAAGCACACCCGTAGCCACCCTTCTCGTTGTCTCGGCACTCTTGCACACTCAACTTTTCGGTTAGTTTATCATCATGGTTTATTTGTTATGCGAGTGTTTAATAAATTGGTGCATTGATCGTGATTTCTGTTTTGATATGATCTTGTGTTTCATATGTCTAACCTTTGATGTGATTATTCACTTTGGTAGACATAATTTGGTGCTAGTTATTTGGTATATATGGTTGAATCGATCCCTGTGTTTACGTGATCATAATGAACTGTGCAATTGATCTAGGCTTGGTTGTAAATAAACTAGATGATATGTAATACTAGGATTCATGATAGTGTTGGATGAGTTTGATGAACTGATTAATATAATAAACGTGAACTAGGGTTTTATTAGATATCATTCTGTATTTGATCGATTATATGAATGGGATTAATGAATCAAGTTTTCATGTGGTTTGGATGATTAGAATATACCAGGTTGATAATTAATATTTGATAATCGACAGTTAGGGTTTCATATGTTGAAACTGTTTCATCACATGATGAAGGGCGACGAAACTGTTGGTCTTTCGTCGCATGTAACCCGACGAAACAGGTGGTCCATTGCCACACTTGGACCCAAGGAAACATAGTAGTTTCGTCATAAGCAACCTCCATGAAACATAGTAGTTTTGTCATAAGCAACATCCACGAAACATAGTAGTTTTGTCATAAGCAACCTCCACGAAATATAGTAGTTTCGTCATAAGTGACCTCCACGAAACATAGGAGTTTCGTCAAATGTGACTTCAGGGAAGAATAGTCCTTGGTCGCCCAGGTTATTCGCCATAAGAGTGTTAAGACAAGAACAGTAAATAGAGTATGATGTAGAAGAAGATAGATGTATGTACTTGTAGAATTCTGTTTATTGCGTGATAACAAAGTTACACTTGATTTGATTTGTGTGAGTAGACAATACAACTGTAACTGAATGTTCTGTGATATACACATGAGGTGTGAATTTGTATACGAATAGATGTGAACTATGAACTTGATTGATTGCAAAAGCTGATATTGCTGATTAACCATTGTTGGGAACATGAACTGTGTTTTAAGCGTGTATGAAATCTGAATGATTGTTATGTGATTTAATGTTAAACGTTATAGATCAGTGGATTTCATGATTAACGGTTACGACTTGTATAAGCACGTGTGTCTTACTTGCTACTCGCGTAACGTGTATGTAGGATACGTGATATATGTGAACAACATGAATGTAAACTGATATCATGTACATGAACATCATAGGCTTTGACTGATTAAGTGTGATCAAGTAACTAATCTTAACGAGCAATCTAAGGTAAGTTCACTGCTCTTTTTTCCAAGCATGCATCCCGGGGAGGGATATCTGGTAATTGTTCGGGGGAGGAACGTCGGGTTATTGGGATGTTGGTTATTACACTCATTTCTATCATTAAGACCCCTTACATCTACCGATTAGTTGTCGGGGAGGCAACGAGGTTATTAGTTGATAGCGCTATTAGGTTTGGCACCCTCACACTGTACCGGGGAGGACAGGCGTGAACTAATTACCTTAACTACTTGACCAATGTTTTGATAGAGACATTGGGGTTGGGCAAACAAACCTTGCTGCCATCTGCGGTAATCAAGTTAATAACAACATCAAATCAAATCATTGAACTGTTTTATACTCATATCTGGTAACTAAACACGCTAACAAAACTTTGAACTCACCAGCGTTGTCTGACACACTTGTCTGCATGCTTGCAGGTTTGTAGGTTTATATCATTAGGACTTGTTGTCTGGGATGCTGGAGTGGCCAGGGGTCGAGATACATAGAATCTCAATACAAGCTTAATGGTTTATGTACACCTGGTTTATGAAACACTTAACAAATGAGTTATGCTTCCGCTGTATATAATGAATGATATGTAACGTTTGTAACACTTTATGTTAATGAATGAAAGTTTTATTTAAATATATTTATGAGTTCAATGTGATTGGTGGCTTGGATCCTGGTACGTCACACGCCTCGCGGGGGTTTCCGCATATGGTATTTTGGGGGTGTGACACAACCCCTCGTGAAAAGCATTCAACAACTCCCAAAGTTGTATACCATGATGATGACAATTTTTCAACATCATGTTGAACTGTTCAAAAGCCTCATGAAACATCTCCCCCGGTTGTTGTTGTTGGAAGCTTCGCAAGCTTCTCCTTGCGTAATTTGTCTTTTGGGCCGTGAAAAATTCTTCCAAAAATATTTGTTACATTTCGGCCTATGCATAAATTGACGCGGAGGGCAAAGTATGAAACCACCTCTTTGCTTTGTATTCCAATGAAAATTGAAAGAGAACCAACTTGACATCATCTGACGAAAAACCCTGACCTCCAATGGTGTTGCAAATGGAGTCATATGTCTCCAAGTGAAAATAAGGTTCTTCCGTTGCTAACCCCTTAAACTTTGGCAAACTTTGGAGTGTGGTTGTTCTAACCTCAAAAGTTCTTCCATTCGGGTAATGTGGAATCACTACCGGAGAAGGATTATTGGTGATAGCTGATCTAAAATAAGCTTCAATACCCCGAACTGCCTCTCGGTGATGTCTACGCGAAGCACCCAATGGTACTCTTGGTTAACCCATTTGCCCTTGCATCGGCCCTTGAGGTGCAAACGGTTGCTGAAATTGAGGTTGTTGCATTGGTGGTTGTTGCACCGGCCTTTGAAATTGGGGTTGTTAATATTGTGGATGAACTTGTTGTAATGGCATTGGCCTTTGAAACTGTGGCCCATGTGGCCAAATTTGTTGTACCCCCGTTGGTTGACTTTGTTGACCCACTCCTCCTTGAGGTCCCAAATTACCGCCATCACCTCCATAATAAAATCCCTCTTCTTCGTATCCTCTAAATTCTTCTTCATATCCATCATCATTTCCATCTCCTCCTACACCCGAAGATTGCCCAAACGGAAAGGATGAATATTGGAAACCCGGTTGGTTCGGTGGTCGATAGGTAGAAGTAGTATGGATGATAGTTGAACTTGGTGGTACTGGGTAGGTAAAGGATGATTGACCAGAAGCTGGAAAAAAGTGTGAAAGTGGTGGAATCGTTGAAGAAGGGCTATAGGTGAGGGTAGGTTCGACTTGGGTAGTAATAGGTGATGTGGTGTTGGTTGAGCTAACTTCATGTGGTGGTGTAAGATTGGTAGTGGAATTTGGAATGGTGGTATTTGGTGAAGGTTGTGATGAAGTAGGAATGAAAGATGATGTAGGTTGACCCGTAGTGGGTGGAACTTGTGAGTCAGCCATGATGTTTCTAGGTGTAATGGGTGAAGTGGGTGAACCAATGATTTTGTTTTCTCGTACCAAAACACGGTTTTGCCGCAAAGTTCTTTCAATTTCCGGATCAAACGATAGTGGTGATGACTTGTGAGAGCCCCTAGTATGCATACACCTGAAGTACCTGCACACTAAACACAACCAACGTAAACCCGAAAATAACAAACAAAAGCTACTAAATTAACACACGTTGCGCACTACTCCCCGGCAACGGCGCCAAAATTTAACGTGAGGTCGTAGTCACACGCAAATTTAATCCAAAATACAACTAATAGATAGCAGCAAATGGGTATCGAACATAGGGAGTTTGTGGAAAATGTGTTGATTCTATAGCTTTGTAAATTAACTACAATTAAACTAATTTGCAGAAATTAAAATTCAAAGGTTTGGATTGTTTGATTTAAGAACTAAATTATTAACTAATTGCAAATCAAAATTGGATTGTTAATCAGATTACGAGAGAATTACCATCTTAGGTTTTGGTTTCCTTCAACAATTGTGTATAATTCCAACTAGAAAGAGTTACATAGACATAACTCATGCATAAACATTTGTTGTGATAAAAGGGAACAAAGTACTCGGATTATATTAACGTGAGGTTGTTACCCGATGATCAATTAATCAATATCCAACCCTAACCCTTCCCGTGATATCTCGATTGTCAACGACACCAAGAACGTACGGTTTAGACTAGAATCAAACCATCAATTAACAAGTTATAATCAAACATTCATACACCATAATAAACATAGCAAACACACCAAGTTTATCATTCTAGAAATAAAAGGAAACACACAAAAATCATAGTAGAAACCTTCACCTAAGATGATCACCAAAAGTTTAGCCGGACATGGCTTGGTGAATCATCATTCCAACAAAATCAATGTTCATAAGCATCAAAATACAAACCGAATTGTTTAGAAATGTTCCCAAACACTTACCAAAGCTAATTTTCGCCCAAGAACTCCAGAGAAACATTCCCAATCATGAATAGATGTGAAAAGGCACTTGAAAACGGCTTAAAAGAGGGCTGTTACACTTTTCTCGCCAGAGTCTACCGTAAATTACGGTGGCAATAAAACCATTACACTTAGTCTTTACTGCCTTACGGTGGTAAAAAAATTGTCAGTGTCTACCGTAAATTACGCTAGCTACCGTAAGCTACGGTAGGCTTCAACAATCAATTTTGTTTTCTTCATAACTTTCTCGTTTCAACTCCGTTTTCTTCGCTGTTTTCGCCCACGTTCTCGTGATTTCATCCTCTATCTTGTCATCATCTTAATTCTTCAATTACAATAATTGATTTTTTTCATTTATTCTTCGTATTCCTTCCATTTTAAGCTCCATTTGTACCTGAAACACAAACAACCGTAGTTATCTAATTCTAGACAATTACATGATTAAATGAGGGATTAACTCGTATTTTAACACACTTAAGGGTTGTCCAATGGACCACCCATCACAAACCTAATAGCGCTATCAATTAATAACCCCGTTGCCTCCCCGGCAACCATTTCGGTAGAAATGAGTGTATTATCCAACATTCCGGTTTAACATTCCAGTCAAACCCATTACCCAATATTCCTCTCCGGAATATTTACCAGATGTCCCTCCCCGGGACGCATGCTTGAAAGAGAGCAGTGAACTCACCTTAGGGTGCGTGTTATATCCAAAAGTATTGTGTCAACGACATGAACCGGCATAGCATGGAAATATTCACCAAGACATTCCCTAATAATTGTAGCACACATAAGTAACCAATACTAGAGTAACGTTGTTTCATGTGTGATCGAGCTCTATCGTTACACTAAGCCTATGACCCGGTGATGTACTCGTTACCACGAGTAAGTTAAGGTACCCTCAAAGGTTTATACATAAATATACATATATTACATGAAGATATGTATATAATTTAAAGAGTACGGATACATATATATATATATATATATTTATACTAAAAGATATCTTTATAGCTTTTAGTGTGAATACACGTAGTCGAGTGATATACCAAGGAATATACTTGTATCTTGTTTTATAATTGTCAAAATAAATATATACATATATTTATTTTAAGTTTTCCATTCGATACTACAATGTTTCGAATGCTTATGTTCGTTTAATATAACCATTTTTTATATTTTGTATCCCGTTTAGACGTTCAAAACAAATATAGATGATTGTATTTATTTTGATAAGTCGTCCACGATAAGATTATATGTCAAGATTAATATTAGAACTTGTTTTGGTGAGTCCTAGACGTCACCCAAAATAAATATACTTTAAATTCATTTTTACAAGATTATTTGAATCCCGACATGCTTTCGTTTGTTTTTAAACACATAAATTATATTATAAATTCTTACGAGAATCGGCCAGAGTTTCCCCTGTTTTTATAATAATCCCAACAACACAAGTTGACGCCAAAACCCAATAAACAAGTGTCTGAAAAGTATCATTGTACCAATGTGTCTTCATTCCCAAACTATCATATCTAAATATATATATATATATATATATATATAGGGTAGGGTTCCAGCGTGAACCTAATCCCATACGTGAACTGCGTGAACTAATCTGGACCATTGATTTCCTTTTTAGTTGTTAAGGGCATGATTGTAATTATATAAAAATTAGATTTAAATCATTATTTTAATAATTGAATTAAGTTACATCTTTCCTATTTTAAATTCATTATCCACATTATCTTTTATTTCATTTTTATTTTTTAGATTTCACCACCAGAATTCGGATTATGATTTTTAAGATTCACGTAACCTTCATATTTCAACGGTATACACATGTGTACTTGGATATGAATTGAACAGTACACATGTGTACTCAGCATGGTACATATGTGTAATTAGCTACATAATACATACATATAAACAAACAAAACCTGTAAAACTATTTTATATTAAGCAAATAACAAGTTACATAATGTTTGCCAAACAAAAAAAAACATACAATTACAAGTTCCAGATTCGTGAAAACAATAAACGCAACATAATCGGAAAAATAAAAAAGACATAGTCTTTTACAACTATTCGCCACGTTGTATGCTGAATCATCCTTATCGACCAAGCAAACAAACATATGTGAATCATCCTTATCGACCTCATACGTGAATCATCCTTATCGACCTTCCATCTCCACTTTTCTCGTTTACGACATCTCCTATAATAACACAAAAAACTCAGCAATTAGTACTTTGCATAATTCACAAGTGTACATCAACTACTTAACATATTCAATACATAAAAAAATATGAGATATCACAAAAACATACGCTATACACATGTGTACATCGCATTAAAATCAGAGCAAAAATCAGAATACACATGTGTACATCGCATTAAAACAGATAAAAATCAGAATACACATGTGTACAGCGCGTTAAAAACAGAGCAAAATAAAAAAAAATTGAACAAAAAAACAGGGACATCACAAAAACAGACGCTATACACATGTGTACATTTCATAAAAAAACAGAACAAAATCAGAATACACAAGTGTACATCGCATTACAAACAGAGCAAAAACAAAAAAAAATGAACTCCAAAAAAAAGCTAAACAACTTTCTGATATCATTTTCAAACTAATACAAATTAAACACATTCCTATCGATTCGAATGTCAACAAAACCCTAATTCCGTAAAACAAACTGAATCTAAAAGAAAAAAAGCAACGTATTACGCATCAGTTCAATAAACAAAACCTCATCACTAACGCACGATACAGGAATCAAAGAGATACAAACCAGCAGAACTAAAGCAGGAACTAGAGCAATTAGGGAACTGATAACAAATGAACTGAATCTAACCTTGCCACATACATGTTCCCTACAACTCCTACACACACCAACATCAATACCTAAATAAGTAATCACTCAAATTGCCGCAAAAAAAAACAATCAAACCAGATATGCTACAAATCAACAAAAAGAAAACCTAATATAACATCAACACAAAAACAAAACGATATTCATCAAATCAGATCCACAAAACCCCAGCACAACCAAAAACTCGTATACGATGCAGGGATCAAAGAGATGCAGACCAGCAGAATGAAAGAATTAGAAAAACTGAATACAAATAACTGAATCTAACCAGGCTGTACCTGCTGTTGTTCGTGATCGGAGCCGGAGTCGGAGTGCGAAGAGGGTGGTCAAAGGCGGAAGTGTGCGAAACCAGCGACGGTGGTCGGACCGGATTTATGCAAATCGCTGATTGTCGGCGGACCGGATGTTCTCCTCTGCTTGTCGGCGATTTTGATCTTGATTTGTGAGAGAGAAAGATATGTGTGGGATTTGAAACCTAAAATGTGGATATAAACGTGATTTATGCAATCAAATTAATATGGAAATTACACAAATACCCTTGTTCTCTTAATTAATTAGTAACAAATAACCAAATAATTACCATCATGCCATTAACTTAAAATCTCAAGATCAAAAAAATCAAGGGCCAAGATCAGTTCACGCTGGAGAAATTGTTCACGTTTGAACCTAATCCTATATATATATATATATATATATCAATTGTCCACAAGTCAGCTTAAATATACGGTTCAAGTTTATATTTACAATTATATTCTACGATTTATATTTACATACAAACCCAAATATTCAAACGTTATGAGAATACCATATATACACATTATACAATAATTTTGCTAGTAGGCGAGGTTCTAGAGCACGGTTTCTCACACGTTACACAAATGTTAACGATAATAAAATAAATATTAGTTTATACATGACGAGTGTGCGCTATACCTAACCGAAGGCTTCGCGAGTCGACACGTTGAAGTTACATCGATACGTGTGTTGACCGGTTCTGATCCGTTGACTAAAGCCGACCAAGTTGACCGACGTTGACCAGTTCGACTTCTGTTGACCGAGAACCGATGTTTAACCAAGCTCCGACTCGCTCCAAACAACACTTAAAATGCTAGATTCGGTTACCAGCACACCCACCAACTCACCACTTTCAGAACTGTTCCAAAGAAACCATATAAAAAACCGACTTGACAAGAACGGAGTGTGAAATCGAGAGTATTATACAAAGATCTTACCCGACTCATCAGATCAAAACTGAAACGAATGGTTCACAAGAAAATACACAAGAAAAGAGTTCACCGAATCACCCAAAGAAAATGAATCTGAGTGCATCTCGTCGGGTCACACCCCGACCGCGTAAAACAACAAACCGCGGTGGAAACGTCTGTAGGACCGGTTTCGGATCCGAACGAGTCGATCAGAGGCGTTCTCCTATGTTTCAGGTGCGGAATTACAAGAAACAAAGGTAGAAATAGCTTTAAAACACTGTTTGATTGATTGGATGACAATTACAGCTCAAATCTCACACCGGCAGCACTTCGGCGTAGTTGTCAAGAGTCTGATGATGATTTCGCTCAAGAGGACCCTATATATAGGGTGATGGTTTCGCTTATGTGACAGACCACATAAGCGATACCCCATGTTAGTGATTTCGCTTATGTGTCATGAACACATAAGCGATACCCTCTTGTACACATGAGCGAAATCATCTCTAACTACCTATATAATTTTACATATTCTCGTACAACGTGCCCTGATCTATACAATGAAATCTAAGATTCGATACAAGACGAAGTCAACAGATGTAGTGCATCAACAAACTCCCCCTCAGATGTTGACGAGTCGCATCCAGCACCAACTGTATCTTCAGTTCTTCAGTCTTGATCTATCTATGGGCTTTTCCGAACTTTTCCCCTCAGATGTTCTCTTCAGACTCCCCCTCTCGATTTGCTGGTATTCCTTTGTTCTTCAGCACAATCTTCAGGATCTCTGTCTGTCTCTCTAAAACTTCAGATATCAAATCCTGGCTTTTCAAAATCAAGTCTAATTCTCTTGATCAGATCTCTTGATTCCTTAAGTTCATCAGCATCAGATCAATATCTGGAAAAATCTTAACCCAAATATAAATTTCTAAATTTAACAAATTATATGCACCAATACTAACTCTCCCTCAAATTCACATCTCACTTTCATTTGATGAACCAATTGTAAAATTTCAAAAATAAATTTTTCATTTAAGATTTACTCCCTCTTTATAATAATGTCATCATGTTTAGCACTTGAAATTTTGAAAATCAGCTTTTCAATATCAGTTGTCGAAAATCTTTTTGGATTTTTCAAAACTTATGCTAAAACACACTAAAATCTTTTTGGGATTTTTGAATGTAAAGAAATGCAATGCAGTAAAGAAATATTTACAGACAATATTTTTGTGAGTTTGTGCAAGAGAATCATATCAGTTTATGACAAGTCACAAGTACCGTTGAGCTTAGTTACACATTAAGAATTAAACAATTCACTTAGATTGCCGATATACCGATCCACTTAAATTTTCACACAAATTTCAACTGATTCAGGATATGAGTTAGGTGTTTTAAGAACTTAAAACTCATTCATGTGTCCCACCTCTTGAATATACTCCCGTATCCAGATCCCAATATTCAGTCTTACAGGTGAATATACCACAGATGATATCTGTCAGGGGAATAAATTATAGTACGAGGGCCATGAGAGCTCAGGTCGATCTTTCGATACGCAGAGAGATGACGGCTTCGACTTTTGGTGTGTCCCCTTTAGAGGATCTTTTGCATTACAACAGCAATGACTATCAATTTTATTGTTTCATCAATTTGCTGAGGGCTGCGCTATATTTCAAGCATGCGGAAAGTATTCTCCGGGGACTAGGTCAGAAATTTCTTTCAGCAGAAGTCCCGGGATAATACCCCAGATATCACTGAGCATAAAGACCTAGTATCTCAGAATAAGGGACCTTTCAAACGAGATTTCAGGGGTTACCTATATATCCAAGTAGTGTTCCCCACGAAATAAGCAAGTTTGAATTTTAGTTTATATCCCGAAAAAGTTTACTAAATGTGTAAAAACCTATCGGCATATCATCAGTAAGACCGTTTAACACTATTTAAACATTACAATTCTTTAGCATACTGTGACTGTCTACTGATGTACTATCATTTCCTCTTTTCACAACAAAACTCGTTTTTGATTTTATCATGTTTTTGCCTTTTTCAAATTTTCTAATGTTTTTTGGATTTTCTGAAATTTTTTTCTACTCCCCCTAAAATGCAAACACATTTTAGGAAATTTAAAAATAAACTGTACAAAAACTTGACAACTGACATCGAATCGCATCAAATCGCCATTCACTATGCATAAACAATCAGAACTCCCCTTATTACAAACCATTTTCTCATTTAGATTTCAAAACACTTAAGTTTGTTTTAATCAAAATGATTTTTCCGGAAAATGAGTTTGTATTTACCACTTGTAGGTTTACCACTTGTTAAGTATGGGGATATGGTTCATCATCTTGTCAGTTTTATCAACTGTAGTAAATCAAGTACAACTTAATGTCCTTGATTCACTGTTTGCAATTAAGCAACCTCTTACCACTTGTAAGAATATCCAACATTTAAAACATATGTAGGAATAAACCATCTACACAAACCATTTTACCAATCAAGATGCCGATTCCTGCTTCACATTTACCAACCTGGAAGCTCCGGCAATTCACACTTATCCTGTAATCATTTAAACAATCTTAACAACTTTCATATAAACTCATAAAACATGAATGATGCCGAATCCTGATCCACGATATAAACTTGGGATCTCCGGCAAGTCCTGAGACTTTAAGGAAAGCAAACTTCCACCCAAGTCTTATTTGACTTGGTGGCTTCCAATTCCTGGGCAGTAGGGTTATATGTTGCCTTTTTATTTGCATAAAAATCTTTAACCCCCTTTACTTTCCCCTCAAGCATTTTCTTGAAAATTTTCTTAACATTACCATTGAATGTTTTTTCAATATCAAAATCTGAGATTTCAATTTTACCAACCATTTGTTGAATTTCTTTCACACTCATTGATTTAATATCAGCATCATTCAACAAATCATTAATCTCATTTTGTGACTCCTCTGATTTTGTGGAATCAGATTCATTGTCAGAACTATCAATCGATTTCTTAACAATCCATGTTTGGTTGTCTTTTGCCTTCTTTTTGTACAGTCTTTTAGAATTTTCACCAACTTCATTCTTTGAAATTTCAACAATTTTGAAGTTTGTAGTTGGTGAATCATTTTTTTCAACCATTTTTTCTTTAAGTTTTGCAGAGACTTCCTGTTTTTTGTTGATTTTGTTTGGACAATTGTGAGCTATGTGTCCACCCCAACCGATGGCGGAATCATCGGGGCGCGGCACTAGGCGAATCAGATTGCTCAAGAGAATCCATAACAACTATGTCGCGAAAATATTTAATACATTCGTTATCCCATACTAACAAATAATACAATCACGCAAGTTATCACAGATTTATTGTCCTCCCGAACAATGCAAATCCGACAACCTAGATTTTAGTTGAGTTTCTAGACTTCCTAGCTTGATTTGATATAGTCTGCGATCTAACCTGCAACATACGTTAAAAGATTTGTCAATACAAAAGTATTGGCGAGTATACAGGTTTGATAAGTATAGCATAGTAGATTAAAAGTGCTGCGAATTTCCACATGCATAAACGTAATACACGACATATATACTCACAAAACTGATACTACCAACTAAGTCCTCGATGCTCGAATGTACGATGGCATAACTAGACCCCGTCGGGCGCAATAGTACTATACTAGTCTTGGTGGGACGTCGCGAGTATAAGCCCTAGCACATATGCAACTAGCATCACGTATATCTATGCATAACAGTTATTCGCAAGTGATAATTCGATTGATTGAATAGTTCGATTGATGAGTTCGATTTGTTAGAACGTATGTTACACCCAAAATTCGATTAAAAAGGGGGTCAAGTATACTCACAGTGCGTATTTAGCGGGATTACAACTTGATTGAGTCGGTTACGAGTTGTCTGTAATGATCCTTGAAGAAATAGAGTAAACGAAGTACGGTTAAGCAAGATTGTCTTAAAGAGTTGCTCATTTGATTGGACTGTTCCCATCCGTACGGATGGACAGGTCATCCGTCCGGATGACAAGTCATCCGTCCGGATGGGTGTGCGTGCGGACTGGTGATATGCGTGCGGATTGGTGTGCGCGCGGGTGACATATCATCCGTGCGGATGACATGTGCGTGCGGGTGACATGTCATCCGTGCGGGTGACATGTGCGTGCGGACTGACATGACATGTCATCCGTGCGGACTGACATGACATGTCATCCGTGCGGACTGACATGTCATCCGTACGGACTTGTGTCATCCGTGCGGGCTGACATGTTGTCCGTGCGGACTGACATGTTGTCCGTGCGGACTGACATGATGTCCGTGCGGGCTGACATATTGTCTGTGCGGACGGGCACGTCTGTTTCGCACTCTGAGCACTGTTTCGAGTGTTTAACAGAAGGGATACGTTCGTTCTACTGGGGTAGTGTAATTTCGCACTAACACTTGAAGTTTCGTCAATTCCGACTCATTCTAACGGCCGGGAATCACCCCGTTCCATCAGATCTGGCCGTTCATGGTGGTTCTTCATGGTTAACTCAAAATCGCACAGATTTAGGTGTGATTTGTCATTAAAACACGTGGAAATCACCTGGATCTGAGTCGTTTATAGTGAAATGAGACCCCAACTTGAAGTTCATAAGAACTCTTGGTGACATCACCTCAAAACGCCTCAAATCCGCAGATTTCACGGTTAGAATTAGAGTTTTGAAAGATAGAATGATGTAGGGTCGAGTGTAGATTGCAGAAGTACAAGTTTTAGATTGAAATCTTACCGGGATCGCGAGGTAATCGAGAAAAAGGGTCTTGGTGCGCGTGTGGTTGAACAGGAGCTGTCACATCACTTGAATAGTGGTGTGACAGGCTATTTATAGGCGAAAGGGGAGAGGAAAAGAGGTTTGGCCCGGATAGCCCATCCGTGCGGATGGCCCATCCGTGCGGATGGCCCATGCGTGCGGATGGCCATCCGTGCGCATGTCCATCCGTCCGGATGGTCCATCCGTCCGGATAGCTATCCTAATGGGCCGGACTTCTTCGTTTTTGATGGATTTGATAGGTTTCGAAGCGCGTTCCGTTCGTAATTAATTTATATTATTATTATATTGTTATTATTATATTATAATATATATATATATCACTAGGGGTCGTATTTACGTATCCATAATCCAAAGTTTCGATAATTAACGATCGGTTTCCGATTCGAGTATGCGATTATTATCGACGTTGCACGGCCATCAATGAGGGTAGTGTAGGTCCTTTCTTGATGTCATCGTGAACGTTATTTCGTGTAGTGCCACAAAGACTGACGGGGTACCGTTTACTCGTATTGTCATCATCGTCACGACGACTGGAGCTACAGCACTCACCCGGGAGTCCTTGTTAGCGTTAGTTGTTTACGTTCGACACATCACGGCCACTGAGGAGGGTAGAATAAGTCCTCACTCAATGCCTCCGTGAGTGTTAGTGTGATAAAAGTGTAGTATAATGACTTTGTAGCTTGAAATTATGCGATTATCCTTCGAATAGCGATATATACGATATAGTTACATTATGATCCGAATCTCTGGTGCTAGGCGTAACGAGTATAACGAGTAGTAACAACGCGCAAAAGTGCGGGTTGTTACAGTCTCCCCAACTTTAGGAAATTTCGTCCCGAAATTAATCCAGTAGGTAGACTTCTAAGAGTTGATCTTGTATAAGTAGCGATACAGCGAGTGGCTTGACCGTACGTTGACAACAAGAGCGTTTCGAATAAGAGGGATCGATTGCGATAGTGAGGAGGCGACGTAAAGACGAAAGTGATATCCCACGAGTTGTCGTTCCAAGGTACCTTGTTTTGTGTAGAATTCGTTAGTTCGATGCGATTGTAATTTGAAAGGTTTCTCATGACGTAGAATTAACTGAGTCGATCGTTAACCAACGTCACGTGAAACGTTTACCTTTAGGTAGTAGAAAAGGAATTTAGGATGGAATTTTGAAAATTTTCCTCTTAACATAAGGCCAACTGAGTCGATGTTAACCAATGTTGTAAGGAAGTTTTAGGTTTTAAACATTTTAAGGATTTTGAGAATGAAAACAAGGGTTACGTAAATTCTCCTATGATATGGGTTCTAGTTGAACTCGATGTTGAACCCATATCTCAGGAGAATCTTGTTTTTGATCTTTGAAAAAGGTTTTAAGGAAAATTGATCTCATGAAGCTCCCCTTGAATATGGAGTTAAGCTGGGTCGATGTTAACTCCACATCATGAGGAATTTCACTTGTTAAAAGTTTTATAAAAAAATCAGTTTTAACCTTTTGAAAATAATAATTTGGCATCAAGCCCCACTTGGCACCTTCCCACGGAAGTTCGTTAATATGTTTAAAACACTTATATATAGGAATTACCAGCGGCGTATCCACCATGTTTTGCCCATATTACTTCCGTTTCGTGAGGCAGTGTCAGGTGTGCCGATATGACTCGGGTAGAATTGCGTTTACTCGGCCCAATCGATAGGAAGTCGGACTGAGCATAGGTTCGAATGGATTAATCCAGCGAGTTGATAGGCGAGAAGCGAATAGCGCGTTTTTGATTTAGATTCCACATTACACCCACATGGCACGTTTACACGGGGGTTTACTAACATGGCGAAACACCATGCTTAACCAGGTTAGCTTTGCCTCGTGAAGCGGTGTCATGTGTACTTAGTACCATACGAGCGATAGGCGGTAGATTATACACAATAGACGATCAACGAATAAACATGGAACACTTGCGATGACGGTGATGATGAACGAATTACGATAAGCTGCAGTTGTTGCGTGCAAGCGATGGAGGTTTGCGATTTCGATTTACGCGGTTCGGTTCGATTGATTAACACCACAGAATTTAACTAGCATCAGACCCCACATGGCCTGTTTCCACGAAAGGCCGCTGATATAACTAAAACACCTTGTTTTAACCATATGAGCTTCCTCTCGTGAGGCGAGGTCATGCGTTCCAACTTAACACAAATATCACAGATAACGGTAGGCGATAGCGATAGATTGATACACGGAAAATGATATAGACTCACGTGATAAGCGATAGGGGTTGCGAGATACACGAGGTAAGCGATTGCGATTAGTCGAGTTCGATTCTTGTCTCGAATAAGCTTAACGTTTCGTTATGACGCATCACGGCTATCGAGGAGGGTAAATTAGGTCCTCACTCAACAATATCGTGAGCGTTTATTTGCTTGATCGAGATTTGTTGAAACAGACTTACGACCAGTCTTGCGTCGATGCAATTTGCCTGCGAGGTAGACTCCCTAGAGTCCATCGATGAGGCGATTGCATTGCGTTTGCAGACTTACGACAAGTCTTGCAATGATACAGTTTGTTACGCCTTGCGATTGAGTGTAGTGTGTTGAAAATAAGCACAATAGTATAATAGGTCTAATAACGTTCAACTCCACGTGGCACTTTCTTCACGGAACTTCGGTAGTATGGTAAGGCATTCCTCGCCCGACCCCTACTACTTTCATCCCGTGTTTTGGTGTCACCTTTTGTCAAACACTATGGCACTTTTAGAATTCACTACGATCTCCGTGCACTGACCCAAGTAATCCCGTGTGCACCCGCGATTAATTGTTCCTTGCACGTTTATCGTACCTCGTGCTAAGAGTGTAGTGAGGGTAAAAACACATTATTTCGTGATATAGTATATAGTGTGTGTGTGAATCTAGTCTAAGTGCGATGATTAAAGAGTGAAAGAGAGAACGAATACGAGAGTTAACGTTACACATAGTGGCAACTTCAAATAATAGAGTAGGTTCAAAACTTAGAAAATTAACGTCGAGAGTCGTTTCATTACAACTTTATCCTACGCTTGCTAGATGTCTGGATGCTGAAGACTTTTGCTGGAGCTGTTGTTGTTGTACTCAAGTTCACGGTTCGATGCGACAGTTGCGGGTGAAGTGACCGTAGCGGTTGCAGTTATTGCAATAGCGACAGTCAGCCCCAACTGGGTGATGATAGGTACACGAGTAACACTGAGGATGAAATCCAGTGTAGGCTCGTTTTGGAAACTTTGGAACTGTTCGAAGAGGTTCCGGTTGCAGCAGTTCGGTTGCTGATGAGTTTGGGCTTGAAGTCTTTCGTTTGCGGCTGGGTTCGTCGGTGTCTTGCGAAGAAGTGTCGTCGTTGGAGGATTCGTCTGAAGACTCGCTTGCGGAGTCTTTGGCTGATTTATCGGAAGATCCATCGGCAGATTCGTCAGAAGAATCGGCAGCAGATCCGTCTGAAGAATCATTAGCAGATCCGTCAGAAGAATCGTTAGCTGATTCATTAGAAGAATCGCCAACAGAGTTGTCAGAAGATTTATCAGTAGAATCATCAGAAGGTTTGTCAACGTGTTCGCCTGAAGGATTACTGGCGATTGCTTGATGAGCTTGCTTAACAGGGTTCTTTGAGAATAACCCTTCCACGAATCGTTTGTTGTTGATTTCTGCAGCTAAGCGGTAGGTTTCTTCGATGGTAGCAGGCCTTGCAGCTTCGACAAAATCACCCACACACTCAGGCAAGCCACGAATGTACTTCGCAATGGCCTTCCCCGGAGTGTTGACTTGACTTGGGCAGATTATGCTAAGCTGTTTGAACCTTGCGGTGTAGCCAGCATTGTCACCTTCGGTTTGCTTGATTCCCCAAAATTCGTTTTCTAGTCTCTGGATTTCGTGAGGAGGACAGTATTCTTTCTTCATGAGTTCCTTCAGCTCATCCCAAGAGAGGGCGTAAGCTTCGGAGATCCCACGTTTGTTACGTTCGGCGGTCCACCAGTCGAGTGCTCGCGATTGAAATACTCCGGTGGCGTAAGTAGTACGGAGACTATCGGGACACCCACTTTGACGAAGGGTGACTTCGATAGAATCGAACCACTGGAGTAGTTGAGTCGCACCTCCTTCACCCGTGAATTCCATCGGGTCACAGGCTTTGAAGTGCTTGTAGAGAAAAGTAGATTGCGGCTCTCCTGTCTTAACGTCTTCCGAAGCTCGAGAGTGGCTGCGAGAGTGCACTCGAGCGTCAATTTGAGGACTAAGCTTACTCACTTCCTTGATTATAAGTGAAGCAATCCTCTTCTCGGCGCTTCGTTTGGCTTTCCTCTTAGCTACTCGTCTCGAGGTAGAGTTGTTGGAAGTCATCTAGACAGGAAGAGACTTGGAGTGAGATTCGATCATAATGATTTTCGAGTTTTGCGTTGCGATTGAGCGCGTTCAAAACTTGTGCGATAGTACAGTAATAAGAACCATATAGGAGCCACGTAGGAAGCACGAAATTTCTAAGTTCTCTTACAATGACTTGTTTGTTTATACGTACATATATATATATATATATTATATAGATGAAATTTGTAATCATACACATACAGGTCGATTTAGAATAAGCGAG
Source organism: Helianthus tuberosus (assembly GCA_030545235.1). Taxonomy (NCBI): domain Eukaryota; kingdom Viridiplantae; phylum Streptophyta; class Magnoliopsida; order Asterales; family Asteraceae; genus Helianthus; species Helianthus tuberosus. Next base: position 6,874,328 of record JARYGA010056639.1, read on the forward strand.
GTCGCGTTGAAGTGAGAAAACGAGAGCGAATGCGATAGATTATGCATTAGTTTTGTTGCGAAAATTCGGATTTCGTTTTAGATTGCGATGAATGTGCGAATCGTGCGTTTATAAAGTAGGGAGTGAAAATCGTTACATCGAGAAATCGATAAAGCGTAAAGTTTCAAAATGTAAGTAAGTTCCAATCATTGTAAAATCGGTGGGTCGTATAATAGAGTGCCTTGGGTGTTTAGGCGTTGACTACCCAAGGTAACCCAACCATATCTACAAGTTCGGGCGCGCGCGTTGACCTAGAAGATTCCATGCTTCCACTGGGATGCAGCTCATGGCATTCGCCTTCCTAGTCATCGCGTGGCTCGAGTTGTTACAATAGTCGAGTCCTTGGTGAGAGCTTTTGAAAACCATTTTATAGAGAGTGGAACGACTTATTGAGGTACGGGTTTCACCCCTGTCTTAACAGTTTCGTTCCTAATTGTGGTTATGCTCTCGAATGAATTCGTGAGTTCCACTAGATTTCGATATGGAGACTTTCGTCGAGATGTGGATGTCACTCCTAACTCGATGAAAAGTTCTCGTGCTAGAAAAAAATGCGCTGAGTGAGCAATCCTACCGAGAGTTCTTGGTTTTCACACCTGATCTCGACTGAATCGCTCGGTTTCGTCATGCGAGTATCTTCGAAAACGTGTGTATTGTGTCGGCCTTAGGAAAGGCTAAGTAGCATTTTAGCCTTAGGAAAGGCTTCTTCGTGTGAAGTTGTAGTATGCGGCGTTCACACAAAGTTGTAGCTTTTAGCAATTTCGATCGAGAGTATCAAGTAAGCCCAATACAAACCCCACTGGGTTCGTACGAGTCGGCCTGTTGGTACTTAGACTATAGACTAGGTCAATTTCTAAGACGTCGACCCGGACTAGGTCGAGTCTGACCTAATTCCCTATAGTTATGGCTCTGATACCAATCTGTCACACCCCAACCGATGGCGGAATCATCGGGGCGCGGCACTAGGCGAATCAGATTGCTCAAGAGAATCCATAACAACTATGTCGCGAAAATATTTAATACATTCGTTATCCCATACTAACAAATAATACAATCACGCAAGTTATCACAGATTTATTGTCCTCCCGAACAATGCAAATCCGACAACCTAGATTTTAGTTGAGTTTCTAGACTTCCTAGCTTGATTTGATATAGTCTGCGATCTAACCTGCAACATACGTTAAAAGATTTGTCAATACAAAAGTATTGGCGAGTATACAGGTTTGATAAGTATAGCATAGTAGATTAAAAGTGCTGCGAATTTCCACATGCATAAACGTAATACACGACATATATACTCACAAAACTGATACTACCAACTAAGTCCTCGATGCTCGAATGTACGATGGCATAACTAGACCCCGTCGGGCGCAATAGTACTATACTAGTCTTGGTGGGACGTCGCGAGTATAAGCCCTAGCACATATGCAACTAGCATCACGTATATCTATGCATAACAGTTATTCGCAAGTGATAATTCGATTGATTGAATAGTTCGATTGATGAGTTCGATTTGTTAGAACGTATGTTACACCCAAAATTCGATTAAAAAGGGGGTCAAGTATACTCACAGTGCGTATTTAGCGGGATTACAACTTGATTGAGTCGGTTACGAGTTGTCTGTAATGATCCTTGAAGAAATAGAGTAAACGAAGTACGGTTAAGCAAGATTGTCTTAAAGAGTTGCTCATTTGATTGGACTGTTCCCATCCGTACGGATGGACAGGTCATCCGTCCGGATGACAAGTCATCCGTCCGGATGGGTGTGCGTGCGGACTGGTGATATGCGTGCGGATTGGTGTGCGCGCGGGTGACATATCATCCGTGCGGATGACATGTGCGTGCGGGTGACATGTCATCCGTGCGGGTGACATGTGCGTGCGGACTGACATGACATGTCATCCGTGCGGACTGACATGTCATCCGTACGGACTTGTGTCATCCGTGCGGGCTGACATGTTGTCCGTGCGGACTGACATGTTGTCCGTGCGGACTGACATGATGTCCGTGCGGGCTGACATATTGTCTGTGCGGACGGGCACGTCTGTTTCGCACTCTGAGCACTGTTTCGAGTGTTTAACAGAAGGGATACGTTCGTTCTACTGGGGTAGTGTAATTTCGCACTAACACTTGAAGTTTCGTCAATTCCGACTCATTCTAACGGCCGGGAATCACCCCGTTCCATCAGATCTGGCCGTTCATGGTGGTTCTTCATGGTTAACTCGAAATCGCACAGATTTAGGTGTGATTTGTCATTAAAACACGTGGAAATCACCTGGATCTGAGTCGTTTATAGTGAAATGAGACCCCAACTTGAAGTTCATAAGAACTCTTGGTGACATCACCTCAAAACGCCTCAAATCCGCAGATTTCACGGTTAGAATTAGAGTTTTGAAAGATAGAATGATGTAGGGTCGAGTGTAGATTGCAGAAGTACAAGTTTTAGATTGAAATCTTACCGGGATCGCGAGGTAATCGAGAAAAAGGGTCTTGGTGCGCGTGTGGTTGAACAGGAGCTGTCACATCACTTGAATAGTGGTGTGACAGGCTATTTATAGGCGAAAGGGGAGAGGAAAAGAGGTTTGGCCCGGATAGCCCATCCGTGCGGATGGCCCATCCGTGCGGATGGCCCATGCGTGCGGATGGCCATCCGTGCGCATGTCCATCCGTCCGGATGGTCCATCCGTCCGGATAGCTATCCTAATGGGCCGGACTTCTTCGTTTTTGATGGATTTGATAGGTTTCGAAGCGCGTTCCGTTCGTAATTAATTTATATTATTATTATATTGTTATTATTATATTATAATATATATATATCACTAGGGGTCGTATTTACGTATCCATAATCCAAAGTTTCGATAATTAACGATCGGTTTCCGATTCGAGTATGCGATTATTATCGACGTTGCACGGCCATCAATGAGGGTAGTGTAGGTCCTTTCTTGATGTCATCGTGAACGTTATTTCGTGTAGTGCCACAAAGACTGACGGGGTACCGTTTACTCGTATTGTCATCATCGTCACGACGACTGGAGCTACAGCACTCACCCGGGAGTCCTTGTTAGCGTTAGTTGTTTACGTTCGACACATCACGGCCACTGAGGAGGGTAGAATAAGTCCTCACTCAATGCCTCCGTGAGTGTTAGTGTGATAAAAGTGTAGTATAATGACTTTGTAGCTTGAAATTATGCGATTATCCTTCGAATAGCGATATATACGATATAGTTACATTATGATCCGAATCTCTGGTGCTAGGCGTAACGAGTATAACGAGTAGTAACAACGCGCAAAAGTGCGGGTTGTTACACGTTGAAGTTACATCGATACGTGTGTTGACCGGTTCTGATCCGTTGACTAAAGCCGACCAAGTTGACCGACGTTGACCAGTTCGACTTCTGTTGACCGAGAACCGATGTTTAACCAAGCTCCGACTCGCTCCAAACAACACTTAAAATGCTAGATTCGGTTACCAGCACACCCACCAACTCACCACTTTCAGAACTGTTCCAAAGAAACCATATAAAAAACCGACTTGACAAGAACGGAGTGTGAAATCGAGAGTATTATACAAAGATCTTACCCGACTCATCAGATCAAAACTGAAACGAATGGTTCACAAGAAAATACACAAGAAAAGAGTTCACCGAATCACCCAAAGAAAATGAATCTGAGTGCATCTCGTCGGGTCACACCCCGACCGCGTAAAACAACAAACCGCGGTGGAAACGTCTGTAGGACCGGTTTCGGATCCGAACGAGTCGATCAGAGGCGTTCTCCTATGTTTCAGGTGCGGAATTACAAGAAACAAAGGTAGAAATAGCTTTAAAACACTGTTTGATTGATTGGATGACAATTACAGCTCAAATCTCACACCGGCAGCACTTCGGCGTAGTTGTCAAGAGTCTGATGATGATTTCGCTCAAGAGGACCCTATATATAGGGTGATGGTTTCGCTTATGTGACAGACCACATAAGCGATACCCCATGTTAGTGATTTCGCTTATGTGTCATGAACACATAAGCGATACCCTCTTGTACACATGAGCGAAATCATCTCTAACTACCTATATAATTTTACATATTCTCATACAACGTGCCCTGATCTATACAATGAAATCTAAGATTCGATACAAGACGAAGTCAACAGATGTAGTGCATCAACAAACTCCCCCTCAGATGTTGACGAGTCGCATCCAGCACCAACTGTATCTTCAGTTCTTCAGTCTTGATCTATCTATGGGCTTTTCCGAACTTTTCCCCTCAGATGTTCTCTTCAGACTCCCCCTCTCGATTTGCTGGTATTCCTTTGTTCTTCAGCACAATCTTCAGGATCTCTGTCTGTCTCTCTAAAACTTCAGATATCAAATCCTGGCTTTTCAAAATCAAGTCTAATTCTCTTGATCAGATCTCTTGATTCCTTAAGTTCATCAGCATCAGATCAATATCTGGAAAAATCTTAACCCAAATATAAATTTCTAAATTTAACAAATTATATGCACCAATACTAACTCTCCCTCAAATTCACATCTCACTTTCATTTGATGAACCAATTGTAAAATTTCAAAAATAAAATTTTCATTTAAGATTTACTCCCTCTTTATAATAATGTCATCATGTTTAGCACTTGAAATTTTGAAAATCAGCTTTTCAATATCAGTTGTCGAAAATCTTTTTGGATTTTTCAAAACTTATGCTAAAACACACTAAAATCTTTTTGGGATTTTTGAATGTAAAGAAATGCAATGCAGTAAAGAAATATTTACAGACAATATTTTTGTGAGTTTGTGCAAGAGAATCATATCAGTTTATGACAAGTCACAAGTACCGTTGAGCTTAGTTACACATTAAGAATTAAACAATTCACTTAGATTGCCGATATACCGATCCACTTAAATTTTCACACAAATTTCAACTGATTCAGGATATGAGTTAGGTGTTTTAAGAACTTAAAACTCATTCATGTGTCCCACCTCTTGAATATACTCCCGTATCCAGATCCCAATATTCAGTCTTACAGGTGAATATACCACAGATGATATCTGTCAGGGGAATAAATTATAGTACGAGGGCCATGAGAGCTCAGGTCGATCTTTCGATACGCAGAGAGATGACGGCTTCGACTTTTGGTGTGTCCCCTTTAGAGGATCTTTTGCATTACAACAGCAATGACTATCAATTTTATTGTTTCATCAATTTGCTGAGGGCTGCGCTATATTTCAAGCATGCGGAAAGTATTCTCCGGGGACTAGGTCAGAAATTTCTTTCAGCAGAAGTCCCGGGATAATACCCCAGATATCACTGAGCATAAAGACCTAGTATCTCAGAATAAGGGACCTTTCAAACGAGATTTCAGGGGTTACCTATATATCCAAGTAGTGTTCCCCACGAAATAAGCAAGTTTGAATTTTAGTTTATATCCCGAAAAAGTTTACTAAATGTGTAAAAACCTATCGGCATATCATCAGTAAGACCGTTTAACACTATTTAAACATTACAATTCTTTAGCATACTGTGACTGTCTACTGATGTACTATCATTTCCTCTTTTCACAACAAAACTCGTTTTTGATTTTATCATGTTTTTGCCTTTTTCAAATTTTCTAATGTTTTTTGGATTTTCTGAAATTTTTTTCTACTCCCCCTAAAATGCAAACACATTTTAGGAAATTTAAAAATAAACTGTACAAAAACTTGACAACTGACATCGAATCGCATCAAATCGCCATTCACTATGCATAAACAATCAGAACTCCCCTTATTACAAACCATTTTCTCATTTAGATTTCAAAACACTTAAGTTTGTTTTAATCAAAATGATTTTTCCGGAAAATGAGTTTGTATTTACCACTTGTAGGTTTACCACTTGTTAAGTATGGGGATATGGTTCATCATCTTGTCAGTTTTATCAACTGTAGTAAATCAAGTACAACTTAATGTCCTTGATTCACTGTTTGCAATTAAGCAACCTCTTACCACTTGTAAGAATATCCAACATTTAAAACATATGTAGGAATAAACCATCTACACAAACCATTTTACCAATCAAGATGCCGATTCCTGCTTCACATTTACCAACCTGGAAGCTCCGGCAATTCACACTTATCCTGTAATCATTTAAACAATCTTAACAACTTTCATATAAACTCATAAAACATGAATGATGCCGAATCCTGATCCACGATATAAACTTGGGATCTCCGGCAAGTCCTGAGACTTTAAGGAAAGCAAACTTCCACCCAAGTCTTATTTGACTTGGTGGCTTCCAATTCCTGGGCAGTAGGGTTATATGTTGCCTTTTTATTTGCATAAAAATCTTTAACCCCCTTTACTTTCCCCTCAAGCATTTTCTTGAAAATTTTCTTAACATTACCATTGAATGTTTTTTCAATATCAAAATCTGAGATTTCAATTTTACCAACCATTTGTTGAATTTCTTTCACACTCATTGATTTAATATCAGCATCATTCAACAAATCATTAATCTCATTTTGTGACTCCTCTGATTTTGTGGAATCAGATTCATTGTCAGAACTATCAATCGATTTCTTAACAATCCATGTTTGGTTGTCTTTTGCCTTCTTTTTGTACAGTCTTTTAGAATTTTCACCAACTTCATTCTTTGAAATTTCAACAATTTTGAAGTTTGTAGTTGGTGAATCATTTTTTTCAACCATTTTTTCTTTAAGTTTTGCAGAGACTTCCTGTTTTTTGTTGATTTTGTTTGGACAATTGTGAGCTATGTGTCCAACAACTTGGCATTGAAAACAAGTTCTTGTGTCTTTTGGAATGTCTCTTGAATGAAAAACTCCAGTTCCTGTTCTTTTTCTTTCAACAAGAAACTCCTGGTTTGTTTCTTTCCAGAAAGGTTTCTTCTGTTCATCTTCAACACTTCCACCTGAAACAAATTTTGTTTTTGGTTTAGAATTGTTTACCTTTCTGTAACTTTCTTGCTGAATAAAACCTAAACCTTTTCTTTTGTAATTACAATTTTGGTTTGTTTTCTTTTGAAAACCAGAACTAAAATTGTAATCCTTTTTCCCTTTTTTCTTGTTTAACCTTTGTTGAACTCTTGAAGTGTATTTTTTAGATTTTTCATTAAGATTTAAATTTTTAGTGTCAGAAATATTAATTTCTGTGATTTTGAAAACCTTTTTGATCTTGTCAAATCTAACACTATCCATAGGAAACTCTTCATTAGAATATAATTTGTCAGAACCATTTAAAGTATATGCAACTTTAAATGTTTCATCATCCAAATTTGCTTTTGATAACAAAAATTCTTTACTATAAGACCGTTTAACCGTTGGATTTGAACTGTTGACCGACGAACTTGAACCACCAGACTCAAACTTTGACTCAACCACCTCCTCAGTATCCAACACTTGATCAACCACCTTTTTGATTAACTCAGACTCATGATCAGTATCAGACGAGGTAAACGTGATATCAATGTTATCTGGTAAAACGTCAGTTTCCTCTGATTTTAACTTTATATTGACTGCTTTTTCAACTTGCTCCTCATTTGGTTTCCTAGGAGAATAACCTTCCCAGATAGGAGGCGGACACTTGTTATACTTAACAGTCGATTTCTTACCAGTCTCATTCTTTTTCCTTTCATCTTCAAATGCTTCAAAACCTGCAACAGTAGGATAAACTCTATCAATCACATAGTCAGAACATGAATAACTAAGAAGTAACCTTCTGATTCTTTCGTTCTCAATCTTTTCATTTTCCAAATCCTGCTTCAGTTTTGCATTCTCTTCGATGTAATGATTGATTGCCTTTTGCTTTTGCATCAAAGTTGAATTAGTCATGGTTAACGCCTTTTCTCTTTCTGAATTTGTTGTTTGAAGACTAGTCACTGTTCTGTTCAAGACACTATAAGATTCTTTCACATAATTGATGTCAGACAACAACTTCTCTATCAATCTTTCTCTGTCAAACAACAACACATCTTTATCTTCACACTTCTTGCAAACTTCCGAACACTTCATGCAAGGCTTCTCAACCTCAACAATCTTCTCAATCTCTACAGTCTTCACCACTTCAATAACCTTTTCTTCAACAATTTCTTTTTCAACCTCAGTCACCTTTTCTTCTTCAACAACATTTTCATTCTTCAAATCTTGTTGTTGTTCTTTTTCAGCTCTTTTCTCCTTCAGCTTCTCCAATCGTTCTGCAAAATAGAAATGAAAACTTTCAGGAGATAAGTGACTTTTAGCGACATTAATATGTTTTTCTTCATCATTATCACTGCTGCTATCAACTGGTGTCTGATCAAACTGTGTAGATTTTTCAGACTCAGTATCTGAACAACCAGAATCAACTGGTGTTTGATCAAAAACAACTTCTTTTTCTGAACTATCATCATTTTGAACACTCTCATCAGAACTTTTCAAACTTTCTTCATCACTGTCAAAACTTTCATTAACTGCATCAGATTCTTCTTTCACACTATTCACTGTCTCACCAATAGATCTCATCCACGTAGCAAACAAATCTGGTTCTTTGACTATCTTTGCAATAAATGCTTTGAAACCACCTTTCTCATCCACAAACATATCCCAGCTAAACCCTTCAGGTAATTCTTCATCATTCTGATCTACCAAACATGCTGAGTTTTCAGAAGATATGTATTTGCTCCAGTTGAAATCTACCAAGCATCCTTTCTTCGAATCTTCAATCTTTCTACCATGAGCAGTTTGTGAATCTTGTAATTGACCAACTTGCTGATAGATGGCTTTCCGGTAGTAGTCTTCTTTTTCGAACGGATTCTGAGCACCACTCACTTCTCTGTTTTTGCACTCCCGTTTGAAATGACCTTTTTGCCTGCATCTGAAACAAGTAACTTTAGATTTGTCAAATCCTAAATTAGAAACACAAGCATCAAGAAAATCATTTCTTCCAGTGATTGTTTTGAACTTCTCAGCCCTTCGAAGAACACTAGCAAGACCCCACTTAATATCCACGAGTTCCATTTCTTCAGCATCTATCTGATCATAATCTTCCTTTGTCAACATAGGATTTCCAATCCGACCAGCCACCAATCCCTCATAAGATACCAAAACAGAACCAAGTAATGCCATGTGATCCTTTGCTATGTCTTCTGAAAAACTTTTACCCTCTGGCAAATTAAGAGCTATATTGCACTGAATTATACACCCATTTCCCATTTTAGTGCTCTCTGATGAAGTCTTAGGATTAACACTTGGGTATGATGAAAAACCACTACTGCTTTTGTTTGCATTTTGATCAACTTGTTCTGTAGAATTCTCCACACTGTAAGCAGTCTGAATCTTAGGACTTCTTTCAGCTTCTGATGTAGGAACACTGCCTTTGTAATACATTTTCACATCTTGTTGACCACTTGGATTATTCATCCTGGCAATCTTTTGCTGTTCCAGATCTTGACTTTCAATCTTTTCAATGAATTGAGATATCGATAAACCATCATACACACCCGTATTCTTCAGTATCATCAAATACGTTCCCCACTCTTTCTGTGGTAAAGCATCTGCAAGGTTATCGACCCATTCCTCATTCTCTTTTGTAATGTCCATCATCGACATCGTTCTCACCAAGTGACAGTACCTTTCAATCAACTTCTTTGTGTCTTCCCCAGGCAGACTTGTAAACAGATCAAATTCTTTCTTAAGCAACGATTTTTTGTTCTTAATCATATTTGCACTTCCTTCAACTTTTACTTTCAACGCATCCCAAATTGATTTTGATGTTTTATCATGTTGAAGAAGTATGAATATGTCTTCTTTGATCGCCTGTTGTAACAAACTAATCATCATTTTTTCAGCCCGATACATCTCTCGTTCTTCATTGCTGAAATCTGAAATCTGTTTAATTGTTTGTAGCTCAGTTCTTGGTAAAACGTACTTCTTCAAAATGCACTCCCATGATCTCAAATGATTAGCTTGAACCCAGTTTTCAAACCTATCTTTCCAACCATAATATTCCTCAATACCCATAAGCTTTGGCGGTTTCTGTGTAGTTCCCGTCTCATTCTCTAAGTTCACAGCTTTAGCAATTGAAGATTGACCCGTCGGTGTTGCAAATGCGTTGTAGAATTCAGTACTCATGATGACGTATCAAATTTTTCAACACTGTGTCTTAAAAGCAAAATCAGTTTGTAAGTTGCCACAAAAGCGAAACCCTAAAGTGACGTTTGAGCGAAACCCCAGGTTACCACTAAAGCGAAACCTCAAATTACCACAAGAGCGAAATCTCAATTTACCCTAAGAGCGAAATCGCTGTGACACAAGAACGATACCTTGACCTCAAAAGCGAAACCCCTTCGAACCAGAATTTAGGCCATTTTACTTAGAATCTAAATCTCAAACATTCCAGGGTTTGTCTATGCAAGATTATCTATGTGCTGAACAATTTTGATCCAATTTTGACCGTGAAAACCCTCTGAATTAAGAAAAGTATGTGTAGAAGTGAGAAAAACCAATGAAAATCAGAAGAAAACAAGCTAATTTCAGCAGAACTCCTCCTCCTGAGCTCTGATACCACTTGTAGGACCGGTTTCGGATCCGAACGAGTCGATCAGAGGCGTTCTCCTATGTTTCAGGTGCGGAATTACAAGAAACAAAGGTAGAAATAGCTTTAAAACACTGTTTGATTGATTGGATGACAATTACAGCTCAAATCTCACACCGGCAGCACTTCGGCGTAGTTGTCAAGAGTCTGATGATGATTTCGCTCAAGAGGACCCTATATATAGGGTGATGGTTTCGCTTATGTGACAGACCACATAAGCGATACCCCATGTTAGTGATTTCGCTTATGTGTCATGTACACATAAGCGATACCCTCTTGTACACATGAGCGAAATCATCTCTAACTACCTATATAATTTTACATATTCTCGTACAACGTGCCCTGATCTATACAATGAAATCTAAGATTCGATACAAGACGAAGTCAACAGATGTAGTGCATCAACAACGTCGGGGAGTGATGCGACAGAATTATTTTTTCAACAACCATGGTAATTAAAGTTTTGTATTATTAGAATTAAAGTTTACATTGTCTTGGAATTTAAATAAAACATAACATAGTAATTGTCTTTTAAGTCACTAAGGCCCAAGTCCGCCTAAATGTAGCACAAGCATCATCATGCATTAGCACCTGAAACATATGGGAAAATAGGTACGTCAGCATAAAAATGCCTGTGAGATACATATGTTTTGTTTATGCAAGATTCATGACTTGTAGTTTAAAGAAGGGTTTAACAAAAAGTAGTCATGAAACTTGTAAAATGTTTTCTTTTATGAAATCATGTGAAAATCGATATAAAAATCAAATGATATGAAAGAAATATGCATGGTTAAATGAATATCAAAGTAAAAGTAAATTTGTGTAAAATGTTTACTTTGTATAAAAATGTTGTATCCTTGTGAAAAATGTTTCATGTCTTTGTCAAGTGACTTAGATAACGCAACAATGTATAATACAATAAAAGCACTTATATATAGGAAGTACTAGCGGCGTATCCACCATGCTTTTATCATATAACACATAGCCCCGTTTCATAAGTCACTTATCAATAACCAACCAAAATGTCTTGTTTAATGTTAAAATGTTTATGTATAAACCATGTACAATGTCATGTGTGAAACGTGTCATGCATAAACAAATGTAATGCATAGCTAGTAGAAAGTGTCTACTTAACTACGTGAAAATGTTAATGTGAAACTCAATGTTATGTACGGTGAATAACTAGTAGTTACTCAACCCCGTAGGAAAATGTACAAAACAATGCTTTTGAATAAACCCAAGTTTAAATCAAATGTTTTGTTTTGCAGAAAACAATGCTTTATGATTACAAACATTTATGCAGTATTGTTTATTCGCATACATTCAAGCCTTGCGACTGTGGCGACAAACCTTTAAACAAATTAAAGGTTCATCTAAGTTATGTATATCGGATTCTGTCATTCCCATCTTCCAAACAAACCTAGGAAGTTGGAAACGGGAGTTGTCAATTCCTATGGTACCATTATATACTACCGAGTGGCGTAGCTAATGTTAATGAATGTATTATTGTTCCGATTAAACAAACCAAATGTCATAACCAATGTAAGCATGTGAAAACCATGTACTAAGTATGCTAAGTAAACATACATAGTAGAAATGTTCATGAAATCAATGTGCTCGCATGCTAAGTAAACATACATAGCAAAAATGTTTATTGAAATCAATGTGCTAGCATGTTAAGTAAACATACATAGCAAAAATGCCTATGAAATCAATGTGCTAGCATGCTAAGTAAACATACATAGCAAAAATGTAATTGAAAGCATGTACTATATGTGTACTAGATGAAACTAGCATGATTATGTAATAAAAGCAATGAAAGCATGAAAGTAACATGTAAGCACAAGTGTTCACCCCAAAGTATTTGAAAGCGGTAAAAGAGGGGAACTATCTACTCACTTGGGATTGCTTATTAGTCTTGAGAATAAGACTAAATTAAGCTCCAAGTATCACGGAATCAAACGTCACCTAGTATAGGTAACTATGTTAATCATCGGATCCTAAACCGGGAGATAGGATAGAATGATGTTCTATAAATCAAATGAGTAATTGAACTCATATGGTATGATTTATTAGAGCTAACATTCTGATTTGAAAATCTACCTAAGTGCTTTCGACCCGTTTCGACCCATTATGGTAGTATAAGCCACTATAATGCGTCGTTTGCGTAAAACTATGTTCGGATGGTTAACTATGTGCTATGTCAAGTATTAGATGCCTAAGTATCCCTAAACATGTTTCTATATCAGATTATATGTCAAAACGTTGATCACATATGCAAAATACGGATTTATGCTTCAAAAGGGCATTTTGGACATATCCTATGGGCATGTAAACCAATTAACGAATAGCTAACCAATCCTATGTGATCATAAGGTATAACCTCAGGGGTTATTCCCTATGCAACTATGATCACTTATCATGCTTGGTCGGATCCTAAAGATCGACCAAACGGGTCGGGTTTGAAAGTCTAAGCGGTTGTTTAGACCGCTTAGCTTACGACCCTAAACAAGCACTAAACTAATAGTGACGAGTTAAACATGTCAAAACATGTTTAACCTACTTAGAAAACTGACTTGGTATCAAAACAAAATGTTTTGATACCTAAAAGTAGTTCCGTGGCAAAATGCGTGCTAAAACGCATTTTGACCGAAACTTTGACTCGTCACTACGCCTAGTTAACGTGGTAATCAGTTGGTATAATCGCTAAGGATTATAACCATCGTGATTACAATCACGTTACAAAGTTCAAACGGACTTTGCGTTGACCATTGACTGGTCAAACTGAAAGTCTTGACTTTTTAAGCTAGAAAGCAATAAAAGAATGAAAGAAGGCTTACAAAAGGTCCTTGCTTGAACTCGATCTTATAATTCTCAGGTATAAAGTTATAAAAACATCAACTTAGAGAATTTAGATCAAGTGTGAGTTGCTAGAAATGAATTGGTAGGCTATTTATAGTTGTTGCAAACTCACAAGATCAAGACACATGTTTGTGTAACCTCCAAGCAAGAATCATGGCCATACAATTGTCACAAGCAGGTACAAAGCCGTGGGGAGGTGTTAACGTGCTCATCACACAAGGAAATTGCAAGATTGACTCCTGAATTATCAAACAGTTGCTGATTTCAAGTTTCTGGTCACTTGGCATCTCACAGGGCCCGCGTAAGGATAGGAGGAACCATACGCGGCCCGCCTAAACCCTGCAGATCAGCCAAGTTTTCAGTAATTATAGTTCAGGTCCTTGCACTTGCGTAAGCTCATTTTAGGCCCTTTTGACACCCGTTAAGCCATTTTCAAGTCTCTAACAGGTCAATAAAGTTTAGAGGACTCAAAATGTGCTAGGAAAACTAACGGATGTCGGCTCGTTTGGTCGTACGGTCACGTTATTCGTTAAATTACGACGAAACTCAAACGGACGCGAAAACGAACCAAATTAAGCGACGAATGGTATTTTTGCATGCCGATCATTAAAATAAAAATATTTTAGTGTGTACAAAAATTTTGGATGTCCAGATGCGGTCAGAACGTAAGATATGCGCGAAAATGCAAACTTACGTCGTTTTTGACACTTTTAGTCCCTGTAAGATCAAATAAGCATATGTTCGCACACCGAACCTATTAAGGCTTTTTTCTAAGCCATGTTTAAGTTATATATGGTATGTTTAGCTTATGATCAAGTTTCGGACTATACGTTGCCTTACGAAACGACAGACTTTTGCAGTTTGACGCAAATAGTCCTTGAGAGCGAATACACTTGTTTTTGTCAAACCAAAGCCTTCAAAACTTATTTCTAAGTCATGTAAAGGCTATTTAAGGTATGTTAAGCTTATGTTGCTGTTCCGTAGTGTTTGTTGTGTTAAACTGATTACGTTTACGCACCAGTTCGCGTATAACTTCCCAGAAAGCGATATAGAGTTTAAAATCGATCAAAAACCAAAACGCACAAAATGTCAAACATAAATAACAAACATTGGGATCAAAATACATTGTTTTATTGATATTGTATTGTTCAGAGTCTATAAAATGACTACACAAGCACAGATGTCACAGTCTCCCCTACTTTAGGAAATTTCGTCCCGAAATTTATTTAGAGGAAACTTGTGAGAATAGATGCGGATATTTCGCTTTCATCTGATCTTCACATTCCCAAGTAAACTCTGGGCCACGTTTAGATTCCCAGCGAACTTTGACAATAGGTATGCACTTGTGTTTGAGCTTTTTGACTTCACGGTCCGTTATTTCCACAGGTCTCTCAACGAAATGCATCGTGTTATCAACACGAATTTCATCAAGTGGTATGTGGAGGTTCTCATCAGCTAAAAACTTTTTGAGATTGGACACGTGGAATGTTGGATGAACATTTCCAAGTTTAGGAGGTAGCTCAAGTTTGTAGGCTACTTTTCCGATTCTTTCAACGATCTTAAATGGTCCAACATAGCGTGGTGTAAGTTTTCCTTTCTTTCCAAATCTAATCACACCTTTCCAAGGAGATACCATGAGTAGGACGTGATCACCGACTTGAAATTCGAAGAGCTTGCGTCGTCGATCCGTGTAACTCTTTTGACGGCTTCTAGCTGTCTGAAGGTTATCACGAATCTTCTTGACCTTATATGTCGTTTCTAGAATGAGTTCAGGTCCAGTAAGCCGAGCTTCACCTATCTCATTCCAGCAGACCGGTGAACGACATTTTCGACTTTATAAAGGTTCGAAAGGAGCCATGCTGATGCTAGAGTGATAACTATTGTTGTAGGAGAATTCGATCAACGGTAGATGCGAATCCCAACTACCACCAAAGTCAATCACACATGCTCTAAGCATATCCTCCAGTGTCTGGATTGTTCTCTCAGATTGACCATCTGTCTGCGGATGGTATGCTGTGTTCAGATTAAGTTGGGTACCCATGGCAGATTGCATGGTTCTCCAAAAGTGAGACGAGAATCGAGCATCTCTGTCAGATATAATGTTCAAAGGAACACCATGTCGAGATACAATCTCATCAACGTATAACTTGGCAAGCTTATCAGCAGATAAGTCCTCATAGATAGGCAAGAAATGTTCTGCCTTTGTAAGACGATCAACAATAACCCCAATGGCATCATGACCTCTTTTAGGGCGCGGCAGCTTGGTAATGAGATCCATAGCAATGTTTTCCCATTTCCAAACCGGAATCTCTGGTTGCTCCAATAGTCCAGAGGGATGTTGGTGTTCTGCCTTAACCTTAAGACACATAAGGCATTTGGAAACATATAAGGCAATGTCCTTCTTCATACCCGGCCACCAATACTGGGTTCGAAGATCCTTATACATTTTGTCTGCACCAGGATGAATAGAATAACGAGACTTATGAGCTTCATCCATAAGCAAGGTGCGAAGATTGTCTATACTTGGGACCCACAAACGGCCCATGAAATAGAATATCCCAAAGTCCTTCAACTCAAGCTTAGGTTTAATGTGACACGGTAACTCTTTACCCATAAAGTCTTATGTAACACAAGTATGTTGAGCCTGAGAAATGCGGGTTTGTAAATCAGATTGAACTGAACATGGTGAAGCTTGACACGTTCCTAATGACTTAATGCGTCAGCCACGACATTCGCCATACCAGGATGGTAGCGAATTTCGTAATCGTAGTCGTTTAGGAATTTAACCCAACGTCGTTGCCTCATGTTTAGTTCTTTGTGATTGAAAATATGTTGGAGACTCTTGTGGTCAATAAACACTACGCACTTTGTACCGTAAAGGTAGTGTCTCCGGATTTTGAGAGCAAAAACTACTTCACCCAACTCAAGATCATGAGTGGTGTAGTTTTTCTCGTGTACCTTCAGTTGTCTTGATGCATAAGCTATGACTTTGTTTCTTTGCACAAGAACGCAGCCAAGTCCTAAGTTGGATGCATCACAGTACACGACAAAATCGTCGTTACCCTCGGGCAAAGATAGAATAGGTGCATCACAGAGTTTCTGTGTCAAGGTCTGGAAAGCTTCTTCCTGTTTGGATCCCCACTCAAAAGGTTTATTCTTCTGAGTTAATGCAGTGAGAGGAACCACAATCTTGGAGAAGTTTTCAATGAAACGGCGGTAATAACCCGCGAGACCAAGAAATGAACGAACCTCGGTAGGAGTAATAGGAGTATCCCAATCCTTAATCGCACTGATTTTGGCGGGATCTACATGAATACCTTTTTCGTTGACAATGTGCCCCAAAAATTGAACTTCTTTAAGCCAGAATTCGCACTTGGAGAATTTGGCGAAAAACTGTTCTCTCTTTAGAAGCTCCATTGTAAGACGAAGATGTTGCTCATGATCAGCTCGAGTCTTAGAATAGATCAAAATGTCATCAATGAAAACGATGATGAACTTGTCCAAATAAGGCTTACAAACCCTATTCATCAAGTCCATGAAAACAGCTGGAGCATTTGTTAAACTGAAGGGCATAACAGTAAACTCATAATGACCATAACGTGTACGAAAAGCTGTCTTGGGAATATCTTCTTCGAGAACTCGAAGTTGTTGATACCCAGAACGCAGATCAATCTTTGAAAAGCAAGTAGCACCCTGTAGCTGATCAAAGAGATCATCAATGCGAGGTAGGGGATATCGATTTTTGATGGTAAGCTTGTTAAGCTCACGATAATCAATACACATCCTGAAAGATCCATCTTTCTTTTTCACGAATAGGACAAGAGCACCCCAGGGCGAAAAGCTCGGACGGATGAATCCTTTATCAGATAATTCCTGAAGTTGCTTAGACAACTCTTGCATCTCAGACGGTGCAAGACGGTAAGGTGATTTAGCAATAGGATTAGCACCAGGTACGAGATCGATGCGAAACTCAACTTGGCGTACTGGGGGGTAAACCAGGTAATTCTTCAGGAAATACCTTAGGATAATCCCGAACAACAGGGATATCTTGGATAGTCTTACCCTTGCCTTTCTCCTCTACGGCATGTGCCAAGAAGGCAACATATTTCTTTCGTAGGTATTTTTGGGCTTGGGTACAAGACATGAGTTTAACGGGTTTCTCCCCACAAACTTCTAAGATCTCACCAGTCGAAAGCAGAATTCGAACAATCTTCACAAAACAAACCACCTCCGCATGGAACTTGGCTAACCAATCCATTCCTACTATAACATCGAAGCTCCCGAGTTGCATCGGTGTAAGGTCGATAGGGAAAAGATGGTTATTAAGGTTCAACTGGCAATTTCGAAGAACGAAGTCAAGTACAACAGGTACACCACTAGCTACTTCTACTGTCAAGGGATTTCCTAGTTTTGTTCTAGTCATTGAAAGCAAAGGCTCAAATGCTAAGGACACAAAACTCTTATCGGCACCCGAATCAAATAGAACAGAAGCAAGATGGTTGTTAACAAGGAACGTACCATTCACCACTTCGTTATCTGCACGTGCCTCATTTGCATTCAGATTAAAAGCTCTACCACGAGCCGGTGCCTGATTTGCGTTTGCCAACCTCGGGCAATTGTTCCTGTAGTGGGTCAGATCCCCACAATTGAAACATGAACCAGGAGGATAGTGAGGTCGTGCAGGATTCTGGGCAGGGTTTTGTGCTTCTTGGTTTTGAGCAGGCTGATTATGGTTCGGAGCAAAACGGCAGGTGTTTTTAAGATGACCAGATTTGCCACAATTTGTGCAGATGCGACATTGCAATTGTGGCTGGTGGTGACTATTACATCTGTTGCACAGAGGTGAATTACCAGCATACTGCCTCTTGGCAGCAGGTTATGTAGCCTGATTCTGTGCTGCCTGATTAGCTTGAGCAGTAACAGCGAAATTCTTGGAAGCCTTACGCTTCCTCGATTTCTTTGAAGACTCAGCAGCCTTCTTGCCCTTTTTCTCACTGGTGCTATTAGACTGTTTCTGCTTCTTATCCCCTTTCCTGTGGAGTTTACCCTTCTTGACTTGCGACTCAGTAAGGGTAGCAGCGAGCTCAATGGCCTGTCGGATAGTAGTAGGGTTGCTGCCAGTGACAATATCCTGAACAGGATCTGGAAAAACCGTCTATGTATTTCTCAATAGCCTTATCCAAAGGCGTGACCATTGTAGGACAGAGCAAGCTTAACTCCTCGTATCTGTCTGTGTAAGCCCGGTGTTCACCACTGTCTTGTTTCAGGTCATGGAACTCATTTTCGAGTGCCCTCTGCTCGTGACGAGGACAAAATTCTCTCATCATGAGAGCTCTAAGTTCCTCCCATGTCTGACCCAAAGCAACCTCAGCACCTCGATCTCTCATTACCCCATTCCACCAGGTGAGAGCCCTCTTTTGGAATACGCTAGAAGCAAACTCAACCTTACGATTGTTAGGACACTGAACATGGCAAAAGGTGCTCTCAAGACTCTCAAACCACTGTAGGAGCCTAGTTTCCCCTTCAGAACCACTAAACTTGAGCGGTTTAGCCTAGTTAAAACTTTTGAAGTTGCACGGAGCAGGTGCATTATTGTTATTGTTGGCTTGGTTTAATTGAGTTATGAGATTAGGTAGCATAGCAGCCATCTGCTGTGCTATAATAGCTACCAGTTCAGCATCAGGTTGTTGAACGTTACGTCGAGGAGGCATTCTAAAAGAGGAAACATGAGAGAAAACGAGTGAGATGATGTGATGAAGGAAATAAGATAGCAATAAAATCGACAAAATGTAAGGATGGTGGTCATTTGTTTGTTACCACAAAGCAAACAAACGACACACAGTGACAAATCAAAGTAAATAGGTCATAATAATGTATCGCTGAAGACATGCTCGCCTATAAGTGAACACTCACCCCAAGAGTTCCCAGGTAAGAGTGACTGGTCCGATATTGCGGATTTGTAGGAACACTCTAGCCTTAGACAGAAAACTCAGGGTACAGGTATTCACTCTTCCAGTTTGCACGTGTTCACATTATTTAGACCCAAACTTTGACGAGATTTTGAAAATTTGGAAGGCACATGGCCAAAAGAAATCATCTAAGGATAGATGATTGATTTCAAAATCATTTTGGAAAATTGTGTTCATGTTTTGGTAATCACCTAAGGATAGGTGACGTGTATTGTTTTAAAATCTAAACACAAGTAAACTTGTGTTAGGGTCCTAGAAAGTTATAGTCTAGGTCAAAGAATTACTAAAAACCTAATTCCCTATAACCATTGGCTCTGATACCAACTCTTCTGTCACACCCCGACCGCGTAAAACAACAAACCGCAGCGGAAATGTCGGGGAGTGATGCGACAGAATTATTGTTTCAACAACCATGGTAATTAAAGTTTTGTATTATTAGAATTAAAGTTTACATTGTCTTGGAATTTAAATAAAACATAACATAGTAATTGTCTTTTAAGTCACTAAGGCCCAAGTCCGCCTAAGTGTAGCACAAGCATCATCATGCATTAGCACTTGAAACAAATGCGAAAATAGGTACGTGAGCATAAAAATGCCTATGAGATACATAGGTTTTGTTTATGCAAGATTCATGACTTGTAGTTTAAAGAAGGGTTTTGTAGGACCGAGTTTCGTGACCGAAACCGTGATTCGTGTGAGATCGGTTCAAGACGGGAGAGATTAGATATAATAAACAAACAACTTTGTATTAATCCGGTAGTAAAACATTACAAATCGGCCCGATTACATGATAACCGAACTAATACCAAAGGAGTACACATCCGGGGAGAGACCAAGTGGTGATCTCTCCCGGTGAGGTCTCAAACCTCCTAAACTCTCTTTGTGTTGCAAATGGCAAGGGTTTTCTATTTATAGTCACACCCCTTGTCTTGCAAACACACACGGTCAACCGAATAACCCTCTCGTTTGACCACTTCAAACGAGCGGGTCTATACACGTTCGATAGACCGTTTCACTAACTATTACAAATTCAGCGTAAAATAAATCTAATCTATTCAACAAGCATCGGACACAAAATCTGCATCAACAAATTCCCCCTTGTCCGTTGCTGTCGAATGCTGAAAATGCAACTGCAATCGATCTTCAGTCAAGTATTCATCTTCTCTGTGTTAACAAATTCCCCCTTGACCGATGATCCAGGTAAGTAGTATCTTGATGCTCCTTGTATAATATTTCCCCCTTAAAGTACGCGTATCCGTGTTGGGTGTTGTGCAATTTCCTCAATTGACCGATCTTCCGCTGATCTTCCAATACTCCAACCGGCATTTGATAAGGGTTCCAATCTTTAAGAACTGCATCAAGTCTTGATCTTGTCATAAGAACTCTATTTCGTACAAGCATACTACATTGATAGAGATTTCTGGTGAACTGTCTTCTGTAAACCGTCTTTGTGGAATCGACCAAGTAATGCACTTTAATCTTCAGCATCAACACTCAGGAAAGTCAGCTAGACCAAGTGTATCCCTTGCAAGCTCAACCAGCATGCTTAGTTGAACTACATCCAGATCTCATTGTCTCGCCTTTGTGAAGTTGACCACGTAATGCACTACGGATCTTCAGCATCAGTACTCAGGAAGTCAGCTAGACCAAGTACATCGTTTGCAAACTCAACAAATTGAGTTACCCCCAGATCCCTGTAAAATCCCAAAGAAACATCAAACCCAAAACCGAATCCTGCAGGTCTTCAGTCTTGAACTATCAGCTTTCATAAAGATTCCCCAGGTCTTCAGTGAACAGCGCTTTTGTAACTACTGTAGACTTTAGAAACCTGTATTTTTCCGTGCAAAACCCTTCACGCTGGCTGGAGAATTAATTAAAATCCTCAAATATGTGTCTGTGCAAAACATTCCACGCCGAACCGTTTGTATCACCAGAAAATCACAAACTCTACCACCTGTGATTGCGTTTAGAAATTTACCGAAGAAATTCAACATACGTTTTATTCCCCCTATTTCTTTGGTAAGATTTCTAAAGCTTAACAGATTCTCTCCACTTCAAAGAAACTGTCGTCAAATGTTCACCAATTCCCTCCACTGAGCGGAATTGTCGTCAATCTTCGTTGAATGTTCTTGGTTTTTCAAAAAATCACGAAAACGAATTTCTTCTTTGCATATGCTAGTTGAATAAGAACGTCCCCTAGTACCCCGTTGGATCCGACTTGTATCCCTCCAAAGACTTTGTGAACTCGTTAGGACCGGTATTGACATTCTAGGTTCATTCATTCGTTACCAAATGCGAGAATATGACAATAAACAAAAAGATTTCTTCGTTGCATATTCTAGTTGATAAGGAAATTTCGCCTAGTACCCCGTAGGATCCGACTTGTATCCCTCCAAAGACTTTGTGAACTCGTTAGGACCGGTATTGACATTCTAGGTTCATACGTTCGTCTTCAAATGCGAGAATATGACAATAAACAAAATGCTTTCGAACATTTTCGAATAACCGATAACAATCATAAACATTGACGTGCGGAAGTGAACATACCGTTTTGTTTTTGGCCCATAATAGTCGCGTCACCATTTTTGACATTTGCATTGGTAACCGTGACTACCCCACATTTTTCAACAATCAAGTTTTCATCATCATTTTTTTTTTAACAACATGCCGCATCATCCCACACGCGCCCAAACCCGTTCAAAATCGACATTGAAATTTAGAAGCACCGTTTAACTCAACTCCGCAAATACCCGACCCCAACGCTTAATATTCTTGGCCCACTAAAATAGTCTTGTACTCTTGGAAAATAAATCCAAGCTACCATAGTTTGTGGCCCAAAGCTGAATCAAAACATGTGGCCCATCAACTTGTAGTAACCAACATTTACATTTGGCCTAAATAAAGATTGTCAACTTGCATTTACAGCCCACTACATTTACAATGCATCTAATAAAGCCCAACTGCCAAGCCCATTTCATTAGAAGACATATAATAAAACCCAATGGTCAATATCCCTAAAAATTTTATCAGCCGACAACCACCCTGTACAAATCGCAGACATCATCTCCCTCATCCTTTATCATCTTCCAAGCCCTCTGCGATACCCAAAATACACAAGCAGACAAACTTCCTATCTTTACCAAAAATCAAAAACTCCAAAGCCTTCTTTCTCTCTCCTTCGATAACCATCAACAATAAGCAGCAGCGACATCTTCATCGGAGATTCAAACTCCGATCAACTCCAAACAGCCGACATCATTCAATCAGAAGATGGATACCAGCAACCCAAGTTCGGTTCATTCAATAAGAGATCAGAGATTTGAGAACAACACCCGTTACCTCGCCGTGAAATCATCTCTGCGATACACAAACAACAGCAGCTTCTTGCCGACAAACCTGGTATCTCTCGAGGATCATCTTTCGAAGGATCGAAAGATCATCTTTCGAAGTTGTTGAGGATGAGGGTGATCCTTCGAAATCTGATCTTTCGATTCTGGATCCTTCGAAACTGTCTGATCTTTCGATTCTGGATCCTTCGAAACTGTCTGATCTTTCGAAATATGCTGGATCTTTCGAAGTTGTTGAGGGTAAAGATGATCCTTCGAAATCTGTTTGATCTTTCGAGCACCCTTACATCTTTCGAAATATGAAGCTGCCAAGAACATCAAGAACACAGCCTCTGTTTAATTTTGCAGATTTGACGAAAACACTTTGTATACAATTTTTGATGATGATAACTTGATTATATAGGTGAAAAACATAAAACCGAACACTTGTTTCCGCACAGATCTGAATATTCGGGTCCAGATCTGAGTTTTTCTCATTTTCACCCAACTTTACATCTTGAACAAAAAGCACAAAAATCACAGATCTAGAGCACATGTGACTTAGTAAACGGTTAGATTTACTAAATCGGGCACCATGGCTCTGATACCAATTGTAGGACCGAGTTTCGTGACCGAAACCGTGATTCGTGTGAGATCGGTTCAAGACGGGAGAGATTAGATATAATAAACAAACAACTTTGTATTAATCCGGTAGTAAAACATTACAAATCGGCCCGATTACATGATAACCGAACTAATACCAAAGGAGTACACATCCGGGGAGAGACCAAGTGGTGATCTCTCCCGGTGAGGTCTCAAACCTCCTAAACTCTCTTTGTGTTGCAAATGGCAAGGGTTTTCTATTTATAGTCACACCCCTTGTCTTGCAAACACACACGGTCAACCGAATAACCCTCTCGTTTGACCACTTCAAACGAGCGGGTCTATACACGTTCGATAGACCGTTTCACTAACTATTACAAATTCAGCGTAAAATAAATCTAATCTATTCAACAAGCATCGGACACAAAATCTGCATCAACAGGTTTAACAAAAAGTAGTCATGAACTTTGTAAAATGTTTTCTTTTATGAAATCATGTGAAAATCAATATAAAAATCAAATGATATGAAAGAAATATGCATGGTTAAATGAATATCCAAGTAAAAGTAAATTTGTGTAAAATGTTTACTTTGCATAAAAATGTTGTGTCCTTGTGAAAAATGTTTCATGTCTTTGTCAAGTGGCTTAGATAACTCAACAATGTATAATACAACAAAAGCACTTATATATAGGAACTAGGAAGTACCAGCGGCGTATCCACCATGCTTTTATCATATAACACATAGCCCCGTTTCATAAGTCACTTATCAATAACCAACCAAAATGTCTTGTTTAATGTTAAAATGTTTATGTATAAACCATGTACAATGTCATGTGTGAAATGTGTCATGCATAAACAAATGTAATGCATAGCAAGTAGAAAGTGTCTACTTAACTACGTGAAAATGTTAATGTGAAACTCAATGTTATGTACGGTGAATAACTAGTAGTTACTCAACCCCGTAGGAAAATTTACAAAACAACGCTTTTGAATAAACCCAAGTTTAAATCAAATGTTATGTTTTGCAGAAAACAATGCTTTATGATTACAAACATTTATGCAGCATTGTTTATTCGCATACATTCAAGCCTTGCGACTGTGGCGACAAACCTTTAAACAAATTAAAGGTTCATCTAAGTTATGTATATCGGATTCTGTCATTCCCAACTTCCAAACAAACCTAGGAAATCGGAGACGAGAGTTGTCAATTCCTATGGTACCATTACATACTACCGAGCGGCGTAGCTAATGTTAATGAATGTATTATTGTTCCGATTAAACAAACCAAATGTCATAACCAATGTAAGCATGTGAAAACCATGTACTAAGTATGCTAAGTAAACATACATAGTAGAAATGTTCATGAAATCAATGTGCTAGCATGCTAAGTAAACATACATAGCAAAAATGTTTATTGAAATCAATGTGCTAGCATGTTAAGTAAACACACATAGCAAAAATGCCTATGGAATCAATGTGCTAGCATGCTAAGTAAACATACATAGCAAAAATGTAATTGAAAGCATGTACTATATGTGTACTAGATGAAACTAGCATGATTATGTCATAAAAGCAATGAAAGCATGAAAGTAACATGTAAGCACAAGTGTTTCACCCCAAAGTATTTGAAAGCGGTAAAAGAGGGGAACTATGTACTCACTTGTGATTGCTTATTAGTCTTGAGAATAAGACCAAATTAAGCTCCAAGTATCACGGAATCAAACGGCAGCTTGTATAGGTAACTATGTTAATCATCGGATCCTAAACCGGGAGATAGGATAGAATGATGTTCTATAAATCAAATGAGTAATTGAACTCATATGGTATGATTTATTAGAGCTAACATTCTGATTTGAAAGTCTACCTAAGTGCTTTCAACCCAATTCGACCCACTATGGTAGTATAAGCCACTATAATGCGCCGTTTGCGTAAAACTATGTTCGAATGGTTAACTATGTGCTATGTCAACTCTTACATGCCCAATTATCCCTAAACATGTTTCTAAATCAGATTATATGTCAAAACGTTGATCACATATGCAAAATACAGATTTATGCTTCAAAAGGGCATTTTGGTCATTTCCTATGGGCATGTAAACCAATTAACGAATAGCTAACCAATCCTATGTGATCATAAGGTATAACCTCAGGGGTTATTCCGTATGCAACTATGATCACTTATCACGCTTGGTCGGATCCTAAAGATCGACCAAACGGGTCGGGTTCGAAAGTCTAAGCGGTTGTTTAGACCGCTTAGCTTACGACCCTAAACAAGCACTAAACTAATAGTGACGAGTTAAACATGTCAAAACATGTTTAACCTACTTAGAAAACTGATTTGGTATCAAAACAAAATGTTTTGATACCTAAAAGTAGTTCTGTGGCAAAATGCGTGCTAAAACGCATTTTGACCGAAACTTTGACTCGTCGCTACGCCTAGTTAACGTGGTAATCAGTAGGTATAATCGCTAAGGATTATAACCATCGTGATTACAATCACGTTACAAAGTTCAAACGAACTTTGCGTTGACCATTGACTGGTCAAACTGAAAGTCAAACACTGTTTGACTTTTTAAGCTAGGAAGCAATAAAAGAATGAAAGAAGGCTTACAAAAGGTCCTTGCTTGAACTTGATCTTATAATTCTCAGGTATTAGTTATAAAAACATCAACTTAGAGAATTTAGATCAAGTGTGAGTTGCTACAAATGAATTGGTAGGCTATTTATAGTTGTTGCAAACTCACAAGATCTAGACACATGTTTGTGTAACCTCCAAGCAAGAATCATGGCCATACAATTGTCACAAGCAGGTACAAAGCCTTAGGGAGGTGTTAACTTGCTCATCACACAAGGAAATTGCAAGATTGGCCCCTGAATTATCAAACAGTTGCTGATTTCAAGTTTCTGGTCACTGGACATCTCACACGGCCTGCGTAAGGATAGGAGGAACCTTACGCGGCCCTCCTAAGCCCTGCAGATCAGCCAAAGTTTTCAGTAATTACAGTTCAGGTCCCTGCACTTGTGTAAGCTCATTTTAGGCCCTTTTGACACCCGTTAAGCCATTTTCAAGGCTCTACAAGGTCAATAAAGTTTAGAGGACTCAAAATGTGCTCGGAAATCTCACGGATGTCGGCTCATTTGGTCGTACGGTCACGTTATTCGTTAAATTACAACGAAACTCAAACGGACGCGAAAACGAACCAAATTAAGCGACGAATGGTATTTTTGCATGCCGATCACTAAAATAAAAATATTTTAGTGTGTACAAAAATTTTGGATGTCCAGATGTGGTCCGAACGTAAGATATGAGCGAAAATGCAAACTTACGTCGTTTTTGACACTTTTAGTCCCTGTAAGATCAAATAAGCATATTTTCACACACCGAACCTATTAAGGCTTATTTCTAAGCCATGTTTAGGTTATATATGGTATGTTTAGCTTATGATAAAGTTCCAGACTATACGTTGCCTTACGAAACGACAGACTTTTGCAGTTTGACGCAAATAGTCCTTGAGAGCGAATAAACTTGTTTTTGTCATACCAAAGCCTTCAAAACTTATTTCTAAGTCATGTAAAGGCTATTTAAGGTATGTTAAGCTTATGTTGCTGTTCTGGAGTGTTTGTCGCGTTAAACTGATTACGTTTACGCACCAGTTCGCGTATAACTTCCCAGAAAGCGATATAGAGTTTAAAATCGATCAAAAACCAAAACGCACAAAATGTCAAACATAAATAATAAACATTGGGATCAAAATACATTGTTTTATTGATATTGTATTGTTCAGAGTCTGTAAAATGTCTACACAAGCACAGATGTCACAGTCTCCCCTACTTTAGGAAATTTCGTCCCGAAATTTATTTAGAGGAAACTTGTGAGAATAGATGCGGATATTTCGCTTTCATCTGATCTTCACGTTCCCAAGTAAACTCTGGGCCACGTTTAGATTCCCAGCGAACTTTGAAAATAGGTATGCGCTTGTGTTTGAGCTTTTTGACTTTACGGTCCGTTATTTCCACAAGTCTCTCAACGAAATGCATCGTGTTATCAACACGAATTTCATCAAGTGGTATGTGGAGGTTCTCATCAGCTAAAAATTTTTTGAGATTGGACACGTGGAATGTTGGATGAACATTTCCAAGTTCAGGAGGTAGCTCAAGTTTGTAGGCTACTTTTCCGATTCTTTCAATGATCTTAAATGGTCCAACATAGCGTGGTGCAAGTTTTCCTTTCTTTCCAAATCTAATCACACCTTTCCAAGGAGATACCTTGAGTAGGACATGATCACCGACTTGAAATTCTAAGGGCTTGGGTCGTCGATCCGCGTAACTCTTTTGACGGCTTCTAGCTATCGGAAGGTTATCACGAATCTTCTTGACCTTATCTGTAGTTTCTAGAATGAGTTCAGGTCAAGTAAGCCGAGCTTCACCTAGCACATTCCAGCAGACCGGTGAACGACATTTTCGACCACATAAAGCTTCGAAAGGAGCCATGCTGATGCTAGAGTGATAACTATTGTTGTAGAAGAATTCGATCAACGGCAGATGCGAATCCCAACTACCACTAAAGTCAATCACACATGCTCTAAGCATATCCTCTAGTGTCTGGATTATTCTCTCAGATTGACCATCTGTCTGCGGATGGTATGTTGTGCTCAGATTAAGTTGGGTACCCATGGCAGATTGCATGGTTCTCCAAAAGTGAGACGAGAATCGAGCATCTCTGTCAGATATAATGTTCAAAGGAACACCATGTCGAGATACAATCTCATCAACGTATAACTTTGCAAGCTTGTCAGCAGATAAGTCCTCAAGGATAGGCAAGAAATGTGCTGACTTTGTAAGACGATCAACAATTACCCAAATGGCATCATGACCTCTTTTAGTGCACGACAGCTTGGTAATGAGATCCATAGCAATGTTTTCCCATTTCCAAACCGGAATCTCTGGTTGCTCCAATAGTCCATAGGGATGTTGGTGTTCTGCCTTAACCTTAAGACAAGTAAGGCATTTGGAAACATATAAGGCAATGTCCTTCTTCATACCCGGCCACCAATACTGGGTTTGAAGATCCTTATACATTTTGTCTGCACCAGGATGAATAGAATAACGAGACTTATGAGCTTCATCCATAAGCAAGGTGCGAAGATTGTCTATACTTGGGACCCACAAACGGCCCATGAAATAGAATATCCCAAAGTCTTTCAGCTCAAGCTTAGGTTTAATGTGACACGGTAACTCTTTACCCATAAAGTCTTGTGTAACACAAGTATGTTAAGCTTGAGAAATGCGGGTTTGAAAATCAGATTGAACCTGAACATAGTGAAGCTTGACACATTCCTTACGACTTAATGCGTCAGCCACGACATTCGCCTTACCAGGATGGTAGCGAATTTCGCAATCGTAGTCGTTTAGGAGTTCAACCCAACGTCGTTGCCTCATGTTTAGTTCTTTCTGATTGAAAATATGCTGGAGACTTTTGTGGTCAGTAAACACTACGCACTTTGTACCGTAAAGGTAGTGTCTCCAGATTTTGAGAGCAAAAACTACTGCACCCAACTCAAGATCATGAGTGGTGTAGTTTTTCTCGTGTACCTTCAGCTGTCTTGATGCATAAGCTGTGACTTTTTTTCTTTGCACAAGAACGCAGCCAAGTCCTAAGTTGGATGCATCACAGTACACGACAAAATCATCATTACCCTCGGGCAAAGATAGAATAGGTGCATCACAGAGTTTCTGTTTCAAGGTCAGGAAAGCTTCTTCCTGTTTGGATCCCCACTCAAAAGGTTTATTCTTCTGAGTTAATGCAGTGATAGGAACCGCAATCTTGGTGAAGTTTTCAATGAAATGGCGGTAATAACCCGTGAGACCAAGAAATGAACGAACCTCGGTAGGAGTAGTAGGAGTATCCCAATCCTTAATCGCACTGATTTTGGCGGGATCTACATGAATGTGCAGAAATGTGTTTGTACAAGTGTGTTTGGAGGGAATAAGGGTAGGGGCTAGGGTTTTTGTAGAAGATGAGAAAATGAGGAGGTGGAGGTGATAAGATGCTTAAATAGTTAGGGTTTGGTGTAGGGGAGTTAGGTGTACACTGTGTATACGAACCCGTTTAACATCGTGTGCCTCGATTAATAGTTTGTTCAGATAATCTATAAAATAATTATATTGAATTGTTATTTATTAACCTGATCATAATGAATATAAGAAATGTATATGTTATATATAAAACATATAATAGGTGTCGAATCAATACTGTCCGGCTAGTTGTCATTTAAACGGCACGTTGCCCGATCGCAAGTTATTATTGTTTAGAGCAATGTTAAAGTCAGTTTAAGAAATTTCCACCTAATTATTTTCACCGGTAACCTTGCATAATCAACCAGGGTCGAAAATACGGGTTGTCACATGTTTTTGTCTCACTCCGATGTTTCCGCCATCGGTTGGGGGGGTGACAGATTGGTATCAGAGCCATAACTATCTTGCTTGCTTCTTATCTATTCTCTTTGGTCTTTAAATATACATACCTTTCCTAAGGCTAACACAGTACACACTTGGAGGCTCGATGAAGAGACTCATATAACACAATCGAAACGACTCATCAAAATAGGGGTGATTCTCACATTTGATGATGAATTTCATTCAGCTATACTTGATATTTTGCACGAAATTTACCCTCAAGTTAGGAGTGATATCCAATTCTTGAAGGAAATTTCCATTTCATATTCTAGTGGACTATCAATTGATAAGTACTAACCACACTAGGTACGATGTTACCAAGTTATAGGTGAAACTCGCATTTTGATAACTAGTCCCACTCTTCGATTTTAAATCTCGCCAAAGTTTCGATTTCCCAATCGACTGGGGACGTGTAGTAACTAGAAGGAAAAATACCGTTAATCGCTTCTTGATGAGAATATTTATCTATTAGGCCAAAGCAAGTTTCCCTAACTCGAAAGGACTTCAATTTACTTTGGAATAGTCTTATGTTACGTTCCGTAACAATCTAAAATTTTACGTTAGATCTCTTTTATGCTATCTCAATTTTAATGTGTTTTACCTTTGTACGCTATTTCATTTCAAACTTTGGAGGCACGATTCGAACTATCTTCGCAATCTAAAACAATAATACTCTCTCGTGAACAAACTAAACTTATGAGGCTTTCATTTTACATGTTACACTATTTGAAAACTCATGTTATGCTATGTGAAATTATTTGAAACATTATATGCTATGTGATGCATTCATGAAAACAAGTTTCTTTAAACAAAACATTATGATCAAGTCTCATCTATTCTTTGTTTTGAATCTTTAGATGTTGTCTAGTCGTCTTTCCAACTCGACCAAAAAGTCAAAGACTATTACACAAGAAGATAATGGCATTCATGGCTAACTGGATAGCACGTGTTGTCCCCAAGATCGTCAGCGAGATCAACAACACTTCTACTCCAACCTCCTCTATTGACTTGAACGTTGTCCAGCCCAAACTAGTCTCTTTCAACTTCAAGCACTTTTCAGCTTGCAACCCTAAGCCTTTTACTGGCAATGATGGGGTGACAGCAATGCTCGAGTGGTTCGATAGCATTGAGGTCACTTTCATCAACAGCGAGTTTCTTGAGAACCACAAAACTCGTAGCGCTACTGGGGTCTTCCAAGCTAGATCCTTGGAATGGTGGACCAAGGAGAGGAACATCCGCTCTAACAAAGAAGCTTATGCACTAACTTGGGACGAAGTCTAGCAACTTATGATGGACGAGTTTTGTCCTGCTCATGAACAACAAAAGCTTGAGGAAGAGTTTTGGGCTCTCAAGCAAATTGGTGATGACAACCTAGCCTACACCACCTGTTTCAAGCAACTCAGTTTTATCGTACCACACTTGGTGTCCACTACTGATCGCATGACCAGAAAGTATATCCATGGCTTACCCTCTGCCATGCGTGACACCACTGAAGCAGCCAAACTTGACAACATCGAGGCAGTCTATCACCTCGTAGCTAGCCTGAACAACAACTGAATTCGTAATAAACAAGTCATAACACCTGCCTCCTCTAAACCAGCCAACCAAATCACCGCACAATCAAGCAGTAGCAAGGGTAAGAAATGAAAGTCTCAAAACCCAAGCAGCAATGTGATTGTTCCTGTTGCAAACCCAAACCATGCTACACCAGAAAACACCAAGAAGCCATACACTATGGTTTATCCCAAGTGTAACACTTGCCATCATCATCACCCTGCCAACTCTACTTGTCACCATTGCACTTCGTGCAATCGTTTTGGTCACACAACCCCTTATTGTCGCAATAACCCTACACCACAAGTTCAGCAAGCTCCCCAAAACGCTAAACCAACAAACGATACTACGCATTTTCATCCTAAATGTTCTCAACTGAATCAAGAGCAACAGCAGCAGCAAGCTCCACGAGGACGAGCTTTCAACATCAACGCTAATCAGGTGCAAAACGACAATGAAGTCGTTAATGGTACGTTTCTTGTTAACAATCTTTATTCTTCTATACTATTTGATACTGGTGCGGACAAAAGCTTTGTGTCCGTTGAATTTTAATCTATGTTAAATTGTGCACGCCCTAAGCTACCTAAGTCGTTTTCAGTCGAAGATGCCAATGGCAAATCAATCTTAGTCGATTATGTTCTTCGTGATTGTTTTCTTACTCTTAATAATCATGTTTTCCCTATCGATCTCATACCCATGCAATTAGGAAGCTTCGATATCATAGTAGGCATGGATTGGCTTCGTAAGAACCATGCTAAAATTGCTTGCCATGAAAAATACGTTCGTTTACCTTTTCCTTATGGCGATACTCTACACGTCTACGGAGACCGACCTTCAAGAGGACTAAATCTTATGTCATGCACACAAGCGAACAAGTACTTACGTAAACAGTACTTTGCCTTTTAACCCAGTTGTGGAAGAAAAGGTCAAGGGAAAGAGCGTAAGTGATGTTCCAGGGGTGCATGATTTCCCTGACTTCTTTCCTGAAGATCTACCCGGTCCTCCTCCATCTCGATCTGTTGATTTTCGTATTGACCTCATTCCTGGTTCGACTCCTATTGCTAAAGCTCCTTTTCGTCTTGCACCCTCTGAGATGCAAGAGTTATTAAGTTGACTGCAAGAGCTCCTCAGTAAAGGTTTCATACGCCCAAGTACTTCACCTTGGGGCGCTCCTGTGCTTTTCGTAAAGAAGAAAGATGGTTCGTTTCGCATGTGTATTGATTATCGTGAGCTTAACAAACTCACTATCAAAAATCGTTATCCTCTACCTCGCATCGATGATCTCTTTGATCAACTCCAAGGCGCAACTAGCTTCTCCAAGATCTATCTTCGATCTGGTTATCATCAACTTTGTGTTCTCGAAGAGGACATTCCCAAAATCTCGATTCGCACTCGCCATGGTCACTGCGAGTTCGTGGTTATGACTTTTGGCTTGACCAACGCACCAGTCGTTTTCATGGATCTAATGAATCGTGTTTGTAAACCTTATTTGGATCGTTTTATAATCGTCTTCATTGATGATATTCTCATCTATTTGAAAACTCGGGTCGATCATAAACGTCATTTGCGCCTCATTCTCGAACTCTTACGTGGTGAACGCCTGTACGCGAAGTTTTCCAAGTGCGAATTCTAGATCAAAGAAGTCCAATTCCTTGGACACGTCATGAGTGAAAAGAGAATTCATGTTGACCCTTCCAAAATCGAAGTTGTGAAGAATTGGATCGCGCCTAAATCTCCTTCAGAAATTTGTTCTTTCCTAGGATTGGTGGGTTATTACCGTCGATTCATCTCCAATTTTTCAAAAATCATTGTTCCCCTCAAGTTGTTGACTCAGAAAGATAAACCTTTTGTTTGGGGTCCTGAACAAGAGGAATCCTTTCAAACGCTTAAGGACTTGCTTTGCAATGCTCCTGTTCTTGCTCTTCCTGGTGGGAATGATGACTTCGTCGTGTACTGCGATGCATCGAACCGTGGTCTTGGTTGTGTTCTCATGCAACGAGACAAATTCATCGCCTATGCTTCTAGGCAGCTAAAAATACATGAGAAGAACTACACTACCCACGAACTCGAGCTTGGCGCAGTTGTTTTGCGTTAAAGATTTGGCGACACTACCTATATGGTACAAAGTGTGTGGTTTTCACTGACCATAAGAGCCTACAGCACATCTTTAACCAAAAAGAGCTAAACATTCATCAACGTCGCTGGGTTGAATTGCTTAACGACTGTGACTGCGAAATTCGCTACCATCCTGACAAAGCGAATGTTGTAGCCGATGCGCTCAGTCGCAAATCTCATGTTAGTAGCATTCGTTGTTTTCAAATCTCTAGTGATCTTCATACTTGCATTCGTGAAGCTCAATATTCGTCGGCCAATGAAGGTAGTCTACTCGTCGAGATACGTGGTGCTACTGAGGACCAACTTGTGACAAAATCAGATGGACTTCAATACTACCTTGATCGCATCTGGGTTCCAAATCGCGACAATCTTCGTGAGCTCATAATGAACGAGGCACACAAGTCCAGATACTCTATTCATCCTGGTGCTGATAAGATGTACCACGACCTTAGTACATCCTATTGGTGGCCTGGTATGAAGAAGGGCATTGCCACTTATGTTTCGAAATGTCTCACTTGCTCGAAAGTCAAAGCTGAGCATCAACGTCCTTCTGGTTTACTTGAACAGCCAGAAATCCCAGTTTGGAAATGGGATAGTATTGTTATGGACTTCATAACCAAACTTCCTCGCACACCTTCTGGTCATGATAGCATTTGGGTGATGACTGACCGTTTGACCAAATCAGCTCACTTTCTTCCTATTCGATAGGATTTCAAAGTCGAGAAACTAGCTCGGGTCTATACTGATGAAATCATATCTCGTCATGGTATCCCCATTGACATCATTTCTGACCGTGATGGTCGTTTCACTTCACGTCTTTGGCAAACATTCCAAACCGCTATGGGTACTCACTTGAAATGTTAGTACGGCCTTTCATCCTTAAACGGATGGACAGACTGAACGTACTATCCAAACCTTAGAGGACATGCTTCACTCTTGTGTTATCGACTTTGGTGGTAATTGGGATGTACATTTACCTTTGATCAACTTCTCGTACGACAACAACTACCACTCAAGTATTCAAATGGCTCCTTTTGAGGCATTATATGGTCGCAAGTGCCGATCTCCTATCTGTTGGCACGAGATTGGTGATACTCAACTTACTGGCCCTGAGCTCATACAAGAAGCGACGGATAAGATCCTTCAAATCCGTGACAACCTCCTCAAGGCTAGAAGCAGACAAAAGAGCTATGCCGATAAGAGACGCAAACCTTTGGAGTTTAATGTTGGTGATCTTGTGTTACTTAAAGTATCTCCTTGGAAAGGAGTAATTCATTTTGGTAAAAAGGGAAAACTTGCCCCTCGCTATGTTGGTCCTTTCAAGATACTTGAGAGGATTGGTAAGGTGGCTTATCGACTCGATTTACCTCAAGAACTCAGCAACGTTCATCCAACATTTCACGTCTCGAACCTTGAGAAGTGCCTAGCTAATGAGGGACTTTAAGTTCCTATCGACGACTTGCAACATTTCATCCAGATATTCATGTTATTTAATTCACGTTTTGAACTATATGATATGTACGATTCTTGATTCTTGATTCACATTGATGCTTGATGCTCGTTAAACTGATTAAAATGCGTAAAATAATCGAAATCAAAAACCAAAATTTTGAAAACATGTGGATTCGTACAAAGCAAGGCCGGTTCGTACAACTCTTTGCAAACACTCTCAAGTCCCCTGTGATGATGCCTGTAAGAGTCTTGTCTCATTTCAATTACATTGTTTATTTCATTTCTTGAGTTTTCAATCACAAACTCTAAACTTTTTATAAAACTCTTTATCCAACCTATCTCAAAGATGGTTTCCACTTGTTTTGCCTCAGCAACCTGTTGTGGAGCATCACTTATACGAGAATTGGATTAATGTTCATAACATTTTACAACTAAATCATAGTTTCCTTCGATTATTACACGATCTTCATGGAATCGGGAATCCATCAGATTCTTAACTCATCCCATAGTTAAGGGCCTATATTAGGATTAATTTCCATCAAGAAACGGTCTGTTTCAATAGATCGAACATAACTTTCTAATATAGAACAGTGGGTTCGTACGAAGGGACTATGCCCTTTCGTACGAACAGACTCGATTCATACTTTTTGTTTTGATTTTTCAGTTCTGTAAACACACTTGTTTGTCACGATCAAACTCCGTATTTACTGATTTAAATAAACTAAACAAATACTTTAACATTTTCAACCAAATCAGATAAAAACCATAACTTTTCATAACAAACACAGTGCCTTCGTACTAAGGGAGTGCATTCGTATGAACCCACATATTTCCCAAACCGAACTGTTTTTAATTTCTGTTTAAACCTCAACTTTTACACCTGATCATTTTATTTACTGTTTATGTTATTTATCTTACTGTTTTCCATAATCGAATCAATTCGTATCATCGTTTAATTAGTCGGTTCGTACTAAGCAGTTGTCCCCGTTCGTACGAACGGACTATATTCCTTCGTACGAATGGACAGCTATGTGCTTTAACTTATATAATTTTCCATATTTCGACATTCTGATCCAACACTCTTTCACATCAGGAATCTCATACTCTCATTTAACTATTCAGTGTGATCTCGAGACTTCATCAACTCCACTCGCG
Organism: Helianthus tuberosus; assembly: GCA_030545235.1. Taxonomy (NCBI): domain Eukaryota; kingdom Viridiplantae; phylum Streptophyta; class Magnoliopsida; order Asterales; family Asteraceae; genus Helianthus; species Helianthus tuberosus. The sequence continues at coordinate 6,910,408 of JARYGA010056639.1, forward strand.
GCTTAAGTGTAATTCCTACGCAAAGTTGTGAGTACACTCGATCTCATTTTTGTTTTAAACACTTTTGGGTGCAACATTTATGTTATACAAGATTGTGTTGGAAAGTCAAGATTGTGTTGGAAAGTCAAGATTGTACGCAAAGTTGTGAGTACACTCTGATCCAACACTCTTTCGCACCGCCCTTGAGTCTTGGGGTATTGTTAAGTAAAACATGTTAAACTCCCTTCGTTTCGACGTTGTGGAAAGTCAAGATTGTGTTGGAAACTTTGGATTAACATATAGTGACACTAGTTCAGTGTATTAGTAACTTGTACGTGTTATTCATATTGGATATGGGCACGTTTAAACATTTTATTCTTATTGTACTATGTATCAAACTTGTATACTCGGCAACATTATTGTTGATCATTATTTTAATACATGTTGCGGGTTGATAGACGAAGTGATGAAGAAACAAGCTAGGGTGAACTTAGAAACACACCTTAGAATAAACGATGTTTTTTATTTGATGTTTGATACAATTTGATTATGTTTGAACCTTGTATGACATTTTTAGTATTTTATGAAATTTGATTTAATTATATTTTCACAATTAGCGTTATGATGCTTTGAGCGATTTGTTTTTGTCTCACTCCGATGTTTCCGCCATCGGTTGGGGTGTGACAGTAAGGCTGGCCTACATCCCACCCTCCCCATACCCTACAGATAGCTAGGCTATAAGTGAGATTATGCGGGTTACGATTGATTGATTGATGTCCTTTTAATCATTAAATAAGATGGAAACAAAGTTAGAATTATTTTATCTAAAAAATATGATGATTGGCAGTGAGCTATTCATTAAGGGTCTCTTTAATATGTACTAGTAAATTACTCGCGCGTTACGGCGGGAATTCAGTCGACATCGGTTTGGTTTATTACGATATCAATACGATACCGACACTCCATATAACAATTGAAATGGAAAATCCAAAAACTAAAGCCAAAAGAAATTAAATTAACTGAAGTTTAGAGGTTGTTTGAAAATTTTATTAAAGTTTAGGGTGTAAAAACGTACATTAGTGAAAGTAAAAAAAATGTAAGGCATAAATAAAAGTTCACTAAATGAAAAAAAAATCACTATTCACCAGCCCACACTTTTTAATATCTACTAGTGACTTTCTTCCGCACTTCGCGGTGGAAATTCGGTTGGTATCTGCTCGGTTCGTTATGGTACCAGCACTCTCTGTAGTAAGATAGTATCGCTACCATACCGTACCAAAATAAAAATCGGTACCGGTGTGTATTAATTTTTAGGGTTTCTTTTTTTATAACAGATACCGTTTCGCTGTCATAGTTAACCGAACCGAAACCGAACGAACAATGTTGCTTTGGTATTGGTATTTGTTTTTATTGTTTTTTCTTTCCATAAACTGACTCTGTATCAGTAGCGTACCATACCAAACAATATAGGTATTCATACCTGTATTTATTTTATAGTTTTCAGTTTCATTTATACAACTGTGTGTGGGAAGATAATTGAATATCCGTACTAGTAGCTTGGCAATTTGAACCAATTGATACCGTTCAAAAAACATCGGTGTCAGTACCAGTGTCCGTTTTCTATACCGAGGCATGAATTATACCGGTACTATTACGAACCGAATTAATACCGATCCAATGCCCACAGTAGCGTACCATCACAATGTGCGGGTAAATAATTGGGAATGTAAAAAAACAAAGATGAAAATTTAGATTTTTTTTAAAGTTAATGAAGGTAAGTTATTATAAAAAATCAAATTGAATGCTAAATAATATACTACTAACAAAAAAATAAAATACATAAGAATTATCAATTACCATTTATTATTAAAAAATCAAATGAAAAATAGATAATATATTACTATAAAATAAAAATTATAAAACGGTAAAACACTTCAAATAATCACACTATGTTAACTTTCTTTTATGAAGTTTAATATTGAAATTCAGTTTCAAGATACGTATATACAAATTGTTTTTAGCTAAATAATTTAGATTTTTCTATAAGAAAAAGAGTTGCAGGTAATTATTTTTTATTAATGAATAATTCTTATGTAATTGAAGGGGTATGGTCCCAAAACTCGCACCAGGCTCGGCCACGAGAGACCATCACCTACCTTGTTACCCCTATCAACAAGGATCGACCTGCGTTCGTGCGTGCGATACGCGAACACAGTTTGCTGTCCCAAATCGGAAAAGTGATAAGAAGACTTACCTTGTGTATGAAAATGAGTTTTCATCACCACAATGGATGTCGTAACCATTGCGGTTACCGCATATAGCAATGCGGCCCAAAGCCGCATCATGTAGTCCCACAAGTGGCATTGCCATTTTGACTTCAGTGACAAGCAAGCAAGTGGCCTGTCCAGGCACTGACAGCAGTCAGCTGCCCAGCCCACTTGCATAAACAAATGGCACACAGACTGACAGCCGCAGCAGGACATGACATCACCTTAGAAAACGTCTGACGCTTCCGTGACCTGCACTCCTGACACACCTACAAAAGGTTACGAGTTGTCGGTCTAGCCACTTAATTACCGTCATTCGCTCTTCGTCTATAAGTACCCATCCCGAACAAGGTTTGAGGTAACACTAATCTGCTCTCTCACACTTACTACTCAAACACACACTTTGCTCTCAAGCAAATACTGATTCTCGCGCCGGAGAGTGGTAACAATGAGCACTCCCACTCCATCCTCCTTGTTACGAGTCACGGTGTGTTTCCTTGTGTAGGAGACATGTTATAAGATGGTCCGGTCACCGATCTCGGAAAGAAGTGATTAACCCTACTTGACGAGACTAGTGACTTAACCTCCTCGGTTTACCACTGTTTCATCATTGGCGCCCACCGCTACTCTTAGCACTTTTTTCCTCTCTTCTTTCGTAAGATCATGTCGGATTAGCGTTAATCCCCCCGTGTATGTGCCAGAATACGGGGGAAACCTTTGCCCCACAAAATGCAAGAAAAATGGGGAATACTCGCCCTAGCCAACCAACAGGCCACGTCGGCACATCCACACAAGCAGGTAATCCCCCCGTGTATGTGCCAGATTTTTCACAGTACGCATCAGTACTGCCACCAGGGGTCGATCTTCACTCCTGATACGTGCAACAACAAGCTGCTCTAAACGCAGCCTATGCACAGGCTTGCACAAGCACGCAAGCACCCGGAGGGCCCACACCAGGCCCATTCACACCCGCACCCCGTATTCTACAATACAAGTAGCATCCCGCGTCTAGAGATAGGTGCGGACCGCGTGGATCCTCATACATAGGGATAAGCAAATCGTTCCAAACCGGTACCGGTACCAGTACCGAAATCACCGAACCAGGTACTTTTCTGGTGCTGATTCGGTACCGACTTTTATCATTTTCGGTACCGGTCCGGTATGATACCAGTTCGATACGGTATTTACTGGTTTTTACCCTCAAATACCGGTACCGAACCGGGTATATTCGGTACCAGTACCGGTTCCCACTTTTGGGGATTTTCGGTACCGGTTCTTTTGGTACCAAGCTCATCCCTTCTCATACGTGAGCGTCCACACAATAGACGAAGAGGATTCCACTTAGGGTCCCGGGCCAGAGCCTAAGCACACGAGCTCCTTGGCCTTCAAAGAGAATATAGGCAAGAATCAGTTGCTCGCCGAGGGTCTGGAGTTTTAAGTTGTCTTGAGCTGCATCTCAAGGACGGCACATACGACAGAACCGACCTCGACGACTACACGTACCGCTGGGATTCCCAGCCGGCTTACAGCCAGTCTGGGGATCACGACTACTACACCCCCCCCCCCCCCGGCAACCTCGCACAACATACGATCGCGCTGCAAAGCACGATCACCGTTCGGTCTACAGACCAAAGTCAGCAGCTGGCAACTCAAAGTTCACCAAGGAGATTGCCTTGGCCCCCCTCATGAGGGCCAAACTCCCGCCCAGTGTGGGAAAATACAATGGTTCGTCGGACCCCGACGACTATATTGTTGGGTTTTTCACATGTTTATCAAAGTATTTTATCCATATAAAATAAAAACGCAGCGGAAATAATAATTTAAAACATGTTACTTACAAGATATAAAACCCATTTTATATGAAAAACCCAATCCCTGGATCCATATACGAACATGCATGCTATCAAAAATCATAACACAACCATAGAGTGTTTAGAATACTACCTTCCAAGGAGTAAAGGATATGAAGATGATGATGCTTCTTGAACGGTTGCCTTCAAGTGTAGAAGACCTCAAGCTTGTATACCCCAAGCCTTCCAACAAACACCTTGTGTTTAGCTAGGATTTCTACACTTATGAACTCACTAAAATTCCTTCAAGATCAAACACCATGGCCGAAATATAGGGAGGTTTTTCTAGTGTTCTTGCACTTGATTTTCTAACTTGAAAACCCTCATGATCAACCATCATATGGCCGATTTTTCTAGAGAGAAATCTCTAGTTTTTACAAGTTCATCACCTTTTTTTTGTCTTGCAAAATTGTTTATAAAACAAGTGAGAGAATCTTGCCACCCTTTCCACCCAATGAGAATTCATCTAGATATGACAACTTGCATGCCTTCTCATTGGACCAACTATCTTGCCCAATCAAGAGCCTTCTACACATGCAATTTGCATGCAATGTGATTGGCCAAAACTTTTAGGTTAGAACACCAGGGGGCGGCCCACCCTTTATTTTATAAAAAAAATAATTTCTTTTATAAAATAATTTAAGTCTTGACTAATTTTATAACTTTTATAAAATTATAACATCACATGTTATAAGACTTTATACAACTTTTATTAAGTTATTTAACCCATTAAATAAGAAAATAAAATACTCTCTCAAAATAAATTATCCATATAATTTATTAGTTTGTCAAGTGCAATTATTTAGAAAACCAATTTCTAAATATTCTAAGTGTTAATATTTATTCGTTTGATCATATCACAAATAAATATTATAAGTGTTTGTCTAGCTTGTATTTGGGTATGACTCGACTTGGATCATAACGTACTAGCCACATCAATTTAATATGTGTCTTGGGCATACAGAGTCCAACAATCTCCCACTTGCACAAGATACATAGAAGATTGATGCAAGTGGTAAAGACCACCTAACTATAGTTTACTACCTCTAATGCGTATGACTATATGTCCCATTCAATCACATCATCCCCTTCAAGTCCCTTACTTGAAAATGATTTAGGTGAATCTATCATTTGTCCTTTCTTTACAGATGTCATGTCAAATCCAGAGACATAGAGTGATCACTCTCTGTTGATTTAACTTTAGCAGGCCTTAGACATCTTACTCTCAACGAATAAGAGAAACAAATCCCTTCTTGACTACATACGTCTCTCACAATCACCTTGTACTACACCTGAGTTTAGCCTTATGTACTGTCTTGCTACAGACAGCAAAGAACTAGGTCAATGTATAACACTTGGTGAATATCAAGACCCAATATGTATCTCAGGTCAGACGATACTATGATATTCGCCTTTACTCAAAATTTACTTATGATCAATCACAAATGATTCCATGCAGTAATATTTGAGAGCGAGTCGGTCCAATATTTGTATCCCACAAATATCTATGAACTTTGGCAGCAACACCTTGCTCTATATTCATACCTAATGAACATCCACCAATCCAAGTTCATAATAGTCTTACATTCATATTTGTTCCCACAAGTATGATCGACTACGGACATTTAGAATAAGCAACTTATTCACGGATTTAAACATGCTAAAATGGAACATAACTCTGAAAGCTATGAGAATTTCTTTGTCGTATTATTTCTGAATGACTGATACAAAGCAAACGATCCCAATATATAGGGATAAATACAAAGATAACCCTAGACCTATTTTAGGAACTGATATACATAATTACAAGATAATATTAATTATACACAAATATAATTAACTCCTAAATTAGTGTCGGCTAAGACTCCCCCGCAGTTTGAGCGGTCGGCGGACAGACGCTTAAACTGGATCGAAAGGACTGAAATAACTGCTTGGAGAGTCCTTTAGTGAAAATATCAGCGTATTGAAGTGAAGATGGAACATGAAGCACACGAATATCCCCAACTTTAACCTTTTCTCGCACAAAATGAATGTCAATCTCAATGTGCTTAGTCCGTTGATGTTGAACTGGGTTATCAGATAAATAGACCGCTGAGACATTGTCACAATAAATCACAGATGCTTGCCTGAGAGGGATCTGTAGCTCGAGTAATAAATTTCGAATCCAAGTAGCTTCCGCAACTGCGTTTGCAACCCCACGATATTCTGCTTCAGCACTGGATCGAGAAACTGTTGGCTGCTTTTTAGAAGACCAAGAAATCAAGTTATCTCCAAGAAAAACACAGTAACCGCTCGTTGAGCGACGTGAATCAGGGCACCCACCCCAATCTGCATCTGAATATGCAACCAATGAATGCGCTGCAGATTTAATTATTCGAACTCCGTAGTCGATTGTACCCTGTAAATACCGAAGTATACGCTTAAGAAAAGCGTAATGTGGGTCACGAGGCTCGTGCATAAATAAACACACCTGCTGCACAACATATGAGATATCTGGTCTAGTAAAGGTGAGGTACTGTAAAGCACCTGCAAGGCTTCGGTACAACGTAGGATCCGAAAACAAAGCCCCATCTGTAGCACTTAATTTAGCAGAGAGATCCACAGGAGTAGTACATGGTTTGCATGTGGACATGGAAGCCCGAGCAATGATGTCACGCGCATACTGAGATTGATCTAAGAAAAGACCATGAGACTCACGAGTAACCTTTATACCCAAAAAATGGTGTAACTGACCCAAATCTGTCATAGCAAACTCTCGTGAGAGCAAGCGAATAATCTCCTGTAGAAATACGTCTGAGGAAGCTGTAAGCACAATATCATCAACATATAATAACAAATATGCTGTGTGAGGACCCCTGCTATAAATGAAAAGAGAGTTATCACAAGCGCTGCTCCGAAACCCCTGTGATAAGATGTATGTGGCAAAACGGGTGTACCAAGCACGAGGGGCCTGTTTAAGTCCATATAAGGACTTCTTCAGCCTGCAGACATATGTGGGGTATCGTTTGTCAACGAAACCTGGTGGCTGATGCATAAAAACAGTCTCATTCAAATTACCGTGTAGAAAAGCGTTTTTAACATCAAGCTGGTGAATAGGCCACGAACGGGAAACAGCAACTGATAACACAGTGCGAATAGTTGCCGGTTTAACAACCGGACTAAAGGTTTCATCACAATCAACCCCTACTGTTTGAGATTTCCCGTTAACGACTAAACGTGCTTTGTACCTTTCAAGTGAGCCATCAGATTTAAATTTGTGGCGAAATAACCACATACATCGAATGACCGGTTTATCAACCGGGCGGGGGACCAATTCCCAAGTATCATTTACCTGTAGTGCACTAAATTCTGCCTGCATGGCATGTAACCAATGAGGATCAGTAAAAGCTTTCGAGTAGGAGGTAGGCACGGGAGAGATTGGTGTGGTTAGGAGGGTATGTTTTGATTTAGAACGAGTGGTCATGGGATGGGTGTTAAGCTGTGGTGGGGCTGTAGGAGCAGAAGGAACAGCCGTAAACGGGGCTGTCCCAGCTGCGGTGGGGCCAACCGAAGATGCTGCAGCCGATGTGGGACCAGCCGAAGCTGGTGCAGCTGCTGTGGGAGCTGCTGTGGGGCCGGGCGGAGGGCGGTTTTTGGGACGACGAGTATAGGTAATGGGGAAGGGAGATATAGAAGGTATGTTAGGTTGGGTCGGGTGAATGTTGGGTGGATGTGTTGATGGGTTGGGTCGAGAAAAAGTGAAGCCGGGTGGTGGTTGGTCATCAAGGAAGTTGTAAGTTGTGGTGGGTGTAGGGATTGTGTAAGGGAAGGTGTGCTCGTCAAAGGTGACATGACGAGAGATAGAGACCTTGCCGGTTGTAGGGTCGAAACACCGGTATCCCCTGAAATCAGGAGGATAGCCAAGGAAGATGCAACGAACGGAACGGGTGTGGAGTTTGTGAGGTACGGTGGCTGAAGAGTTGGGGTAACACGCACATCCGAACACGCGTAAGTGTTCATATGTTGGGTGACGAAGGTATAGGGAAAATGTTGGTGTAAAGAAGTTAAGGCGTTTGGTGGGTAGGATGTTGTGAAGGTAAACGGCAGTGTGTAGGGCCTCCACCCAAAAGGAAGGTGGAAGATGTGCGTGTATGAGTAAGGCACGAATGATGTCGTTTAAGCGACGAATCATTCGTTCAGCACGACCATTCTGGGATGATGTTTGAGGGCAAGAAAAACGGAATAGAAGGCCGTGTTGAATTGCAAAGTTCTTAAAAGCATGATTGTCAAATTCACCACCCAAATCACACTGGAAGGTTTTGATGTTTCGATTAAACTGGGTGGCAATCATCTTGTGGAATTTAACAAATGTGGGAAATGTTTCAGATTTGAATTTTAATGGGTAAACCCAGATAAAGTGGGAAAATTATCTATTAAAACCATATAATATTTATATCCGGTTTTACTGGGTATTGGGGAGGTCCACAAATCACAGTGTACAATGTCGAAAGGAGTAAAAGTAAAAGAATTTGATTCATAAAATGGCAATCGTTTACTATTCGACAGTTGACAAGAATCACAAAAATTAGAACCATGGTTTTTATTACATGAAAAATTAAAACGACGACTAAGAAGATCTAAGACTTGTGCGCCGGGGTGTCCAAGTCGATCATGCCATGGTAAGGTAGTTGTGGTGATAGAGCAAGCTTGAGGCGGAAGTGTTGGTGGAGTGACTGGATAAAGGTTTCCCGTGCTATTGTGGCGGGAGAGGAGGCGTCCCGTTTTGAGGTCCTTCAAAGAAAAACCAAAGGGATCAAATTCTATTGAAACGTTATTATCACGGGTAAATTTACGAACAGATAAAAGCTTTTTAATGATTTGTGGACTATAAAGTAGGTCGGGTAGGATGTAAGTCCGATTATGAATCGGGAGAAAGCCCGTACCGGAGGCCTCAATTGGTAAAACATGACCATTGCCAACAAGTAATTTAGTATGTACAGGAAAAGAACTAGGGTGTTTGATCATACCTTGAGTATCAGTGATATGTTTCTCAGCACCAGTGTCAAAGTAAGAATTCGGGTCCGTGTATTGGAGCTGCATTGCATTGAACGCGGCGCTCAGTGCTGATGGATTGAGAGCATCAAAACCGGTGTATTGAGGGCCGCCTAACTGTCCCGAGGGAAAACCTGCATAATGGGCCGCTGGGTTGGTATTAGAAGACGGGTAGGTCGGTGGTTGGTTTGGCCTCCATGATTGTTGGGTTGGATAAGGGCAGGGTGGAGTGTTCCACCAAGCCCATTGGGGGTAAGAGTTGTTTTGAAAAGCCCAGTTCGTGTGAGAGTTCCGATTTCCCCTACCGCGTCCGCGCCCGCGAGTCTGCTGTCCGCGGCCCCTGCCCCTGCCCCGATAGTAATTCTGCTGAGAGTTTTGCTGCTGTTGGGAACTGTTCTGCTGCTGATTCAGCCATTGTTCCGGAGGCTGATTTGTCTGCGGCTGCTGATTAAGCGGTAGCTGGTGCGAGGCGGCTGTGCGGGCTGCAAGAATGGAAGATGATTGCTTGTTTCGTGCTTCTTGGCGGATTACTTCATCAGTAAGCATTGTCCGTGCAAGATCCCAGTCGGCCCCTTGAGAGTGAATAAGAGCAGCGGTGGTGTCAAACTCTGGGGATAATCCCCGAACAAGTTGCAGCACGAGTCGTTGGTCGGTAATAGGTTGGTCAACATCAACAAGTTGGTTCGCCAAGTCTTTCAGTTGTTGACAATAATCATCAACTGAACTGCATGCAGCGAGGGTAAGATTGACGAACCGGGTTTCAAGGGCTGCGGCTTTTGCTTGCTTGTTGCTCAAGAAGTGTTTTTCGAGCCGAAGCCAGGTCTGACGTGCAGACGCCTCTGTGTCCAGGAACCGACCTAGAAGATCATCTGAGATGGTACTATAAATCCATTGAGAAACTAGAGCGTCTAGTTCCTTCCATGAATCATAGGATGGGTCTGTTTTGGTGGGGGCTGGGGTATCGTCAAGATGATCTAAAACCTTATAGGCTATGGCGTGAAACTTGAAAAGTTTCACCCAAGAAGAGTATGTGACTTTTGTTCCGTCTAGAGTACGGATCTTGGTGTTTATGTTAGAGACAGAATATGCTGGGTGTAAGGTTTTGGCTGATTGAGAGGCTTCTGGTTTATCATCATCTTTGGAATCCATGGGTGCGGCTAAAATAGGCTGAAAAGGGGTAGGATAGTGATCGAATTTGGGGCTGCAGAGGTATTGAATCAGAAGGGATGGCAAAAGTTGCTGGGTATCGGCTGCAGTGGACCAGCAAAAGTTACTGGGTTATCGACTGCAGGGGGCTGTAGTCAGAACCGAAGCTCTTGAAAAAGAAGAAAAAAAAAGAAACCGGGTAGTCAGAACCGAAGCTCTGATACCATGAAAGCTATGAGAATTTCTCTGTCGTATTATTTCTGAATGACTGATACAAAGCAAACGATCCCAATATATAGGGATAAATACAAAGATAACCCTAGACCTATTTTAGGAACTGATATACATAATTACAAGATAATATCAATTATACAAAAATATAATTAACTCCTAAATTAGTGTCGGCTAGTGTCGGCTAAGAAACTCAACATACCATAAAGAGTTATAATAACAATTGTTCCAATATCCAAATACAAAATAGATCAAATCCAATCACTAGAATATCAAAGTCCTAAGGCACAAGTATGACCCTTTCATGCTTTGCCCGTTCAAGGAGCTTCGTGAGTGGATCCGCAATATTTTGATCAGTGTGAACTTTGCGAATACATATCTTTCCCTTTTTCAACTTCATCCCTTATGTAGTTGAAACTCCGCTCAATGTGTCTAGTCTTTTGATGTACACGAGGTTCCTTGATTTGAGCAATCACATCATTCTTATCACAAAGATCTCTAGGGTCCTGAATGGTAGGGACTACCCTTAGATCGGAAATAATTCAAGTGGCATATCCATATGAATTATCTCAATCAATGAAGCGACGATGTATTCTGATTATGTAGTAGACAATGCTACCCTGATTGTGATCGAGAACCATCTCGATTAGTTTGGAAACTCGTATCCATGTAACCATTTACAACGAATTCCACTTCACCAGATCCATATATTAGAAACATATCCTTAGTCCTTCTAAGGTATTTCAATATACTTTCTAACAGTCATCCAATAACCGTTATTTGGATTTCACTGGTATCTTCTCGTCATGCTTAAAGCGCATAACTTGTCCGGTCTAGTGCATATCATTACATACATAATGAATCCTATAGCTGACGCATATGGGATTCCTTTCATTCTTTCCTGCTCATCCTTTGAGCTTTGACATTGAAACGCTTTCAATATTGTCCCCTTTTGAACAGGCACCAAACCTTTCATAAAGTTCTATATCTTGAACCTTTTCAAGATTTTGTCAATGTATGCACTTTGGTATAAACCTATCAAGCACCTTGATCTATCCCTATAGATCTTTATTTCAAAATATAGGCGACTTCACCAAGATCCTTAATGGAAGAACAACTTCCAAGCTAGGTTTTTACACCTTCCATGGTTGGAACGTCATTTCCAAATAGTAGAATGTCATCGATATACAATACTAAGAAAGTAAAATGCTCCCACTAGCCTTCTTATACACACAAGTCTTTATCAACGTTCTTGATGAATCCATATTCCCTAATCTCTTCATCAAAACGGTGATTCCAGCTTCTAGATGCTTGTTTCAATCCATAGATTGATTTCTTTAACTTACATACTTTTTTTAGGATGTTTTGGATCGACAAAACCTTCAGGCTAAACCATATAGACATCTTCCTCAAGATATCTATTAATGAAAGCCGTTTTGACATCCATTTGCCAAATCTCATAATCATATTATGCAGGTATGGCAAATAATATCCTAATTGACTTTAGCATCGCAACAGGCGAAAAGGTCTCATCAAAATCAACCCTTTGAGTTTGAGTGAAGCCTTTTGCTACAAGTCTCCCATTATAAGTATCCAAGTTTCCATGCATATCTGTTTTCTTCCTGAAAACCCACTTACTTCCAACCACTTTGGAATTAAGAGGTGCTACAACCAATTCCCATACTTGGTTGTCTTACATGGATTGCATCTCTACGTTCATGTCTTCAAACCATTTGTCATAATTGGATTCTGACATTGCATCATGGTATGTGGTAGGTTCACCCGAATCTATCACGTAGCATCCATCTATGAAAAAAAAACATATCTTTCAGGTGGACTACTAATTCTACCAGATCTGCGATTGTTTTGTGTGTGTTTATCAACCACTTGATTATTTTTAACAATCTCTTGTTGAGTGCTAGTTTTAACCAAACGTGTATCGGCTTGTGGTTCCTGATCCTCATCAAGTTCCACTGTTCTACTATTTCCTTCCACAAGGAACTTAGCTTCCAAGAACTCAGCCTTTCGAGCAACAAATACATTTTGCTCTGTTGGATCGTAGAAATAATATCCTATACCATCTTTAGGATATCCTACAAAGATACACTTAGTGGATCGTACTTCTATTTGTTTTGAGGTGTATAGCTTAACATAAGCTTTACAACCCCTTACCTTTAAATATGATAATGATGGAACCCTTCCATGCCATATTTCAAAAGGGTGTATATCCACTTTCTTGGCTGGGGCCATACGGGCCGCGGAGAGCAAAGCGTAACCCCAAAATGATAGAGATAATGCGCTCTAAGCTATCATAGATCGAACCATATCCAAATAGAGTTCGATTTCTCCTCTATCGGAATGAAGAACTTTGATTGAGTTGATTTTGTACTTCACCTTTTGAAGGCTTTGAACATTTCAAAACTTCAACTTTGTGTCTTAGCAAGTACACATAACCATAACTACTATAGTTGTCGGTAAAAGTAATGAAGTATCTTTCACCATTCCTAGTCATTGGCTTAAAAGGATCACATACATCCAAATGTATGATACCTAATTAATCTTTTGCCCTTTCCCTTTAAAGGGTTTCTTAGTCATCTTACCTGGTAAACAAGATTCACATGTATCAAATGAACCAACTTCATTTGTCTCTAAAAGACCATTCTTTCGAAGTGTTTACATGCGACATATGTTTATATGACTAAGGAGATAATGCCAAATATAGGTCTTACTCAAATCCATTTTGAGTTTCATGGTGATTGCTTGGTACATTGAACTATCAAATGATGTATTATTATGAACCAATACATAAATACCATTTGAAAGCATAGCTTTAAAGTAAAACATGTCATTCATCGATATAAATGTCATTGTTTACAAACTTTAAATCAAAACCATATTATCTTTTAAGGAAAACTTGAATAATGTTCCTAGTCAAACTAGGAGCATACATAACATGTTTAAAACAATTTCCAAACCATTTGGAAGTTTCAAAACATAGTCTCTTTTCTTGTAATGCTTATTTCTTTTGAACCTTTTGCAACAAATTGCAAACATGAGTTCCACATCCGGTATCTAATACCCATGTGTTTGAAGAAATAACATTAAGGTCAATATGTTTCATAAAAATTGTACCTGAGGTTTGCCTAGCATCCCTCTTGTTTTTCAACTCTTTGAGATAGGTTGGACAATTCCTTTTTAAATGTCCTATCTCACCATACTCAAAGTATGGATCGTTCGTGGCAACCTTTGCTTTCTTATATTTTGGTTTCAGTGGTTTTGCTTTAGTCTTTCTAACCTTTTTTCCCTTTGAATTTTCCGTTACTATTTGCAACATTTGCTTTGGTGTCGGGGTGATGCCCTTTCTTGTTGCCACCCTCATTGATCATTAGAATGGATAAAACCCTTTTATCCATATTGAGCCTTTCGAGGTGATCAATGTGGCTTTTCATCTTAAAGACTTAAGATGAGACCGATTGGGTTTCCTCCATTCGACATGCATGAAGCGCTCGAACCGTTTCGAAGCGTTCTACCCTTAGGAACATTTCCTACAATTAGGTAATCATGTCGTATGCTCATGATGTTCAAAAACCTTTTCAATCTCGGGAATCATAATTCCTAACATGAGGCAAGAGGCTTGCGTAGTATCCTCGATATACTTAATCCAATCGTCATAGGCATCCTTATCTTCCATAAGATGCTCATCGGGATTAGGATCGTTCAACACAGAGGATATCTTTTCTTACTTGAGAACGATTCTTATGTTTAGATATTAATCCATAAAGTGTTTTGATTGATACGATCCTTTTGAAGGATTGTTTTTAGTGATAGGTTACGGACGGTTTGGGTAATATTGTTAGCGGCCATCTACAAAATTTAACAAGGTTCAATTTTAGTATTTTCGATATTATTATATTTTAATCATTTATACCCTTTTATGTCTCATAGACAACTAATAATTAAAATCTAGAATCCAACGTTACATTTAAATATTGGTTAGGTGACCTTTATCCCTCTATTTAAATTAACAAGGTAGTCAACGTTTGACAATTGCAACCCTTTGCAACTTCTAGCCATATGGGATCGGTTAAACATCTTTATGTTTAGTTGGCATGTTTAATCCCATCAACACCTTTTGTTCGCCATGCTTCGGTGACCCTAAGTTCATGGTTTCCAAATCAAGTCGTCCAACTTACACACACGTGTGAGTTTATACACATAAGTGGTTAGGTGACCTTTATCCCACAAACATGGTAAACCCACCTCGAATATACAAGTTCCCTCAAATATGGTTAGGTGACCTTTATCCCACAAAAGAGTTCCCAAGTGATTCGAGTGTTGTATAAAAGGATGGTGTTTGACTTGTTTTATAAAAGGGATTTTGAGTTTTCAAAATTCTTGTTTAGAAAACTTTATGTACCATACATTTGCATGCATTCAAATTCTTGGTACTTTTGTGAAAACAAATTTTCAAGGTTCTTTTTAATAAAACCCATTTTATTGTAAAACCATTAATTTTTAATAACCTTTTATTAACCAATTTTAATGATTTTTTAAGAACCAATTTTAAGCTTGTTGTTGATTATTAGTTTGTTAAGCATGCATATCCAAATATCATTCAAACAATAAAATAAGCAACCACACAAGCACAACATACATAACAATAGGTGCATAACCATAGCCAACTATTTTGACCACACTTGTTAGCCGAAACAAGTGTGTCAAAAGGTCCTTCCTAAGGGTGAATATAGACACAAATAATGTGTCGTTGAACTCCCACTTGATCCCGCATCCAAATGCTTCAAGTCTTCTTCTTGTATTGTGATTTCTCCACCCTTTTTGAGCTTCCAAATGTCTTTTATATTCAGCTCCAAACTCCTTTGAACTTTAAAATGTGTTTTGGTTATCGGGCTAAAATCCCGTTAAGAACTATGAAGTCCTTTAGGCCCGAAATTGGCCAAAACCAAAACCGCATTTTGTGTGTATCTTCTTTTACAAAAAAAACTAATACATTTTTTCAAGTAAAATAAAATGCACCTAATCTATTTATTTTACATACCAAATGAAAATAAATAAATTACATAACTTTACAAATGGAAGAACAAAAATAATAATTATTACAACCTTTGAAATAATTAAATACAAATCACAACCACAAATATTCAACATATTCACATAAGGTCATGGCTAGGTTATGAACACCAAATATATATATATATATCCAAATATATAAAATTCAAGAAGCAAAATGGTTCCCTTTTACAACCTACAATTTTTCGGTCAAGACTGAAAAACCAAAAAATGTGGGTTTTTGTCCAAACAAAATAATCATCCAAATGAAATAATTTTTCAAGATTCATTTATGCATGTAAGAATATAATCTTGAAAAACAAAGGGATAACCATGGTGAAAATTTCGGCCATAGGGTTTTACCAAAACCCGAAACCCAAAAATTTCATATCCTATGAAGCATGCACTCATATAAGCGGCTCTGATACCATTGTTGGGTTTTTCACATGTTTATCAAAGTATTTTATCCATATAAAATAAAAACGCAGCGGAAATAATAATTTAAAACATGTTACTTACAAGATATAAAACCCATTTTATATGAAAAACCCAATCCCCGGATCCATATACGAACATGCATGCTATCAAAAATCATAACACAACCATAGAGTGTTTAGAATACTACCTTCCAAGGAGTAAAGGATATGAAGATGATGATGCTTCTTGAACGGTTGCCTTCAAGTGTAGAAGACCTCAAGCTTGTATACCCCAAACCTTCCAACAAACACCTTGTGTTTAGCTAGGATTTCTACACTTATGAACTCACTAAAATTCCTTCAAGATCAACCACCATGGCCGAAATATAGGGAGGTTTTTCTAGTGTTCTTGCACTTGATTTTCTAACTTGAAAACCCTCATGATCAACCATCATATGGCCGATTTTTCTAGAGAGAAATCTCTAGTTTTTACAAGTTCATCACCTTTTTTTTGTCTTGCAAAATTGTTTATAAAACAAGTGAGAGAATCTTGCCACCCTTTCCACCCAATGAGAATTCATCTAGATATGACAACTTGCATGCCTTCTCATTGGACCAACTATCTTGCCCAATCAAGAGCCTTCTACACATGCAATTTGCATGCAATGTGATTAGCCAAAACTTTTAGGGAAGAACAACAGGGGGCCCACCCTTTATTTTATAAAAAAAAAAAAATTCTTTTATAAAATAATTTAAGTCTTGACTAATTTTATAACTTTTATAAAATTATAACATCACATGTTATAAGACTTTATACAACTTTTATTAAGTTATTTAACCCATTAAATAACAAAATAAAATACTCTCTCAAATTACATTATCCATATAATTTATTAGTTTCTCAAGTGCAATTATTTAGAAAACCAATTTCTAAATATTCTAAGTGTTAATATTTATTCGTTTGATCATATCACAAATAAATATTATAAGTGTTTGTCTAGCTTTTATTTGGGTATGACTCGACTTGGATCATAACATAATAGCCACATCAATTTAATATGTGTCTTGGGCATACAGAGTCCAACATATATGGCTGTTTTTACCAGCGCCGGTCTCATCGGCGGCTGGGCGCACCCTTTATGGTGCCATTTATTTGTCCAGACCCTCCCGGGAACCGCGAGGGCCTGGTTCGATTCTTTTCCAGCAGGATCACTGGCCTCATTTGACGACTTGCAAGGAAAATTTCTTTCACACTTCAGCCAGCAACGACGTCACGAGCGCGACACAGCAGACGTGATGAATATCTAGCGGGGAGATAACGAAGGATTGGAGGCCTTCGTTACTCGTTACAATAAAGAGTGCCTCAAAATCGGCGGGGTACCTGACGAGCTTGCACGCAGTCATTTCATATGAGCGGTCAAAAATGATGAAATGATTATCACCATATCCGGCAAGGATGGCTTGCTGAAAAAAATGGGATGACGTCATGACGGCTGTCAAGACTTACGCCTAGACAAATCAGTTCCTAAGACCCAATGCAGACAAAGCTCTCCCTCTTTCGGCGGAAGCCAATCTTCCCGGCAAGAGCCCAAGTGCAACAACAACAACAAGCGCAACCGGGATTCGTGGAATTGCGGCCACGATTCTAAGTCATTCGCTCCGCGCGGGTCCCAGCCTAATGCCAGAGCAACGATCAACGCCCAAAGGGCGTCAAAGAATGAGTCTTGGGAACGCAATTGGACCGAGCTCACCAAGTCGCCAAGTGAAGTTCTTCTCACAGAAGAACATACCTTGAAACATGCCCAAACGATGAAATCCAAGAAAGGGCAGGACCCCATCTAGTATTCTGAATATCATAAAGATACTGGTCACGCCACAAACAATTGCATCAGTCTCCGACTGGAGATTGAGCGAGCATTCAAGGAGGGGAAGTTGCAACACCTGTTGCCAAATGCGCCAAAGCAAACTAAGCGCATTACTCCTCACGATGAGGGCACCTCCAGAGGCAAGAAAGTCACGTATATGGCAACTACCCACATGATCATTGGGGGGTATAGACAGCCGCGCAAGGAGGCGAGAAGGGGGGATGACGACTGGCGCGATGAACAGGTCGTTTTCCCTAAGGTTCGAGACGGACCGTGCGACAAGCACGCAATCGTAATCACCGGCTACCTAGCACACTACTGCATCGAGCGTCTATTCATAGACCTGAGCAACACCTCCGACATAATATATGAAGAGTGTTTCAACCAGTTCGATCAGGAGGACAAAGATCAGTTGCAACCGATGGATTACCCATTGGCCAGGTTTGCAGGGGAAACAGTGTTCCCCCTCGGCCAAATTACATTTCTGGTGCGCCTTACCAACGGTAGGCACACACAGACGGAGGAGGTAGATTTCATTGTGTTACCCCACACCTCCCGATATGGCGTGCTTCTCGGCAGAGAATCACAGGGCGACTTCAACATGATAACATCCGTTCCCCACTCTGCTATCGGTTCCCAACCGAAACGGGGATCGCAATCATTTACACCCGCAGAGAAGTCATGTCTACAGACGAGCTGCGTCCGACCAAAACGGCAATGCTGACCCCCAGCACTGAACCAGAAAATTGGGTACTTAATGCAAAGTACCCCGACCAAACGGTTACTTTGGGTCACGCCCTATCAAACAATATCAAAGCGCGCCTGAAACAACTACTCTTCAGCAAGAAAGACATATTCACATGGACTCCTTCAGATATGACAGGAGTCTCGCGTGAGATAGCGCAACATTGCTTGAATACCTTGCTAGGTATCAAGCCCGTGGTCCAGGCAAGACGCAACCTAAGACCCGCAAAAAAATAGCGCAATGAACGAGCGGGTCAAGGAACTGCTCGACGCAAGGATCCTGGGGAAAGTCAAATTACATATTTAAATCTATATGGATTCAAATTACATATTTAAATCTATAAATATATTCTCATGCTTATTCCATGAAATTCTAGACCATTAATAATTCCAAAACGATTAATCGTAAACGTAATAATTAAAATAAAATTCTTATCTAAGTGATTTAGACCTCTAAATAAATAATACTTTTGATTAATAGTGTTACATGAATTTATATCTTATGAAAATTAGAATTTATAAGATATACATTTAAGCATGATGATAACTATATCTTAAGTTTTGAACGATTATTAATGGTTATGATGCATATATATATATATATATATATATATAAGAAGCTTATAAATTGAGATTGTGATTGATCCATAAGAAGCTCATAATATATAATCTTATTGAAATTGAAAGTTTTTACGTAGATAAAAAGCTTTTGGTTACAGATTTTTAAATAAAAAAAACTTATGTTACATTTATTCATAAGATTATGTAAAGCATATTTTTTAAAATTGTAGCAAATATGTAAATACCAATAAATAGCATCAATATTTTGAAATAAAACTACCATATAAATTATCGATGAGAAATTGCAATAATATAATTTATAATAGCTGTTTTTATCGCTAACACTAATTCAAAATATCTTGTTATTTATTCATTGCAAAAATCTAAAATATTTTGAGTATCCTAATAAAACAAATCAAAAATATATATGTTCATAATATTAATATATAATATTAATATTAGAAGGAGAGATTTGATGATATATTTTAAAACATTTATTATAATATAATGGGGATTAAGAGAAGTCTAAGTTATATTCATAAATTAAATTAAAAAATAAAAATTGTAAGACTAGGAGCAAATGTCATGTGCCATTTACAATCCTTTATTACTATTAGAAGATTTATGTGACATTATTTATAATCCTTTATTAGTATTAGATATGGTACTTAAATTAAAGATAAAAAGATACTCGATTTTATTGTGTATTTTTTTTAAATAATATCATATAAAAGTTATGAACATTAAATGGAAAAGAATATCCATGTGTTACATGTGGAGGTACACTAATACACTTATCACTCCTTTTTTTCTAATGAAAAGTTAAGATACATTCTTGTAAAATTAACTTTTTTATTCTATTCACATATTCATTATAACTATTTTAATGGTGAAACTTCGGTTTCTTAACATTACATTCTCCAACCAACAACTTTATATCTTTTTCTTAAGCTCACCTAAACCCAAAAATATGCAATAACTTGTAGAAAAATTAAAACAAATCTAATCATACAATTATACAAAACTCACGAATCATTGCATAATAAGTTATATAATAAACATTGGGTTAAGTTAGTGGCGGATCCAGGATTTTTTTTCCGGTGGGTTCAGTAGTGTAGTTTACGGTGCTCCAATTTCATAGGACCGGACATAAAAAATTATATATCTGTTCAACGGTTCGGGTCGGGTAATTAATTTTCTTCACACATAATATGATGGTTCTTAATAAGAATTGTTTACTTGTCTATTTCTCACTTCTATATCATATTCTATTTTCTCCTACTGTTTTCCTTACCTTATGTTAGACAAATAAAATTTTAAGAAAATTTAGTTAAATAAATCACATTGGAAGAAATTGGAAATTTGCCTCACATGATCTTGAATTTTTGTTGGGGAATTAGCCAATCACATATTACATTGACATGATTATGTGAATATGCGAAGGCAAGGATAAGACTAAATGAATGAATTGACGTGTATGAAGCAAAATATTTAATTCAGGTCTCTAACAACAGTTACTTACTGGAACCTAAACCCTCAAAAGAAAACCAAAAATAGATGTACAGTTTTTTTAAATTATCCTCCTAATTTGTGTTTCAGTTCAGAGTTAAGGAAAAAAAGATAAAAACTTCAAAAAATAACCTCCAAAGGGATTTCGGCATGTAACATTAAGAAGCGAAAACCTAAACCATTGCACCACTCCTAAGTTTTGTTAATGGGTTCATACAGAATATTATTTAGGGGTTCATGCCATAATTTTTAATAGCATTTCTACTAAAAAAATTGAAACCGAGTGGGTTTGTGTGAACCCGTAGACGTCAACGTAGATCCGCCCCTGGTTTAAGTTATTCTACAAAGGTACCTAAAAATAAGAAGTGTACAAAGACACAACAGATCGCACAAGTTAACACAATGTCGAGGAAAAAAATACACAATGATGTGAAAAAAAAGACACAATGACATATAATAGAAAAGACACAATGATAAATAAAATACATAATGATAATAAACAAAAATTCTAAAATCTACAATCTATAAATCCAAAAGTGAAAACCTAAAATATCACATCGTTGTGTTCGATGAGACGGTTCCAATGCCGCTTGATTAAGGTCAATCAAAGTCCGTTTGATACCCTTTGTATGACTTCTTATTTTTAGGAACTTTTGTATTTGATCAAAAACCAATAAAGATTAACCAATTATTATTTGGGAAATTGGATTTAAATAATCCGAACTTTCACCTGTTAGCCAATAACACTCCGAACTTTCAGTTTGGCCAGCAGCACTCTCAACTTTCATCCTATTTTCCCAAAACACTCCCAAACTAACATATCACTAACCAAGTTAGTTTTTAAGTTTTATTTATTACACAAACAGTCCCTGTAGTTATAATTTACTAGTTTTAAGTTTTATTTATTACACAAACAGTCCCTGTAGTTATAAAAAAATCATAAAAATAAAAAAAAATCTAAAAATTCAAAAAAATTCAAAAAATTCAAAAAAAATCAAAAAAATTCTAAAAAAATCAAAAAAAATCTAAAAAAATAAAAAAAAATCATAAAAATTCTAAAAAATATCAAAACAATTCTAAAAAAATCATAAAAAACCGTTTCGACCCGTACCGTTTCGACGCGAACTGTTTCGACGCGTACCGTTTCGACCCGGACCGTTTCGACCCGTACCGTTTCGACGCGAACTGTTTCGAACCGTACCGTTTCGACCCGGACCGTTTCGACCCGTACCGTTTTCGACCCGTACCGTTTCGACGCGAACCGTTTCGACGCGTACCGTTTCGACCCGTACCGTTTTCGACCCGTACCGTTTCAACGGTACGCGTCGAAACGGTCCGGGTCGAAACGGTACGGTTCGAAACGGTCCGGTTCGAAACGGTACGGTTCGAAACGGTCCGGGTGGAAACGGTACGGGTCGAAACGGTCCGGGTCGAAACGGTACGCGTCGAAACAGTTCGCGTCGAAACGGTACGGGTCGAAACGGTTTTTTATGATTTTTTTAGAATTTTTTTGATATTTTTTAGAATTTTTATGATTTTTTATGATTTTTTTTTTATTTTTTTAGATTTTTTTTGATTTTTTTAGAATTTTTTTGATTTTTTTTGAATTTTTATGATTTTTTTGAATTTTTTTGAATTTTTAGATTTTTTTTTTATTTTTATGATTTTTTTTATAACTACAGGGACTGTTTGTGTAATAAATAAAACTTAAAACTAGTAAATTATAACTACAGGGACTGTTTGTGTAATAAATAAAACTTAAAAACTAACTTGGTTAGTGATATGTTAGTTTGGGAGTGTTTTGGGAAAATAGGATGAAAGTTGAGAGTGCTGCTGGCCAAACTGAAAGTTCGGAGTGTTATTGGCCAACAGGTGAAAGTTCGGATTATTTAAATCCAATTTCCCTTATTATTTCATCCGGTATTTATTGGAGTTGATATCATATGTACACCAATAAGTTACTTATGATATCTTAAATATATATATATATATATATGACATTATACAGGGAATGTTAAAATGAAAACCACTAGTTAATTCGAAAACTCAAAAACTAACTAAAAAAGTCTAAAAAACACACCAATTTTTTTTTACCAATTTTCGCTAGTTTTTGTGTATAAAAAAATTAAAAAAAAAAATTGTAGTGCGCATGTATAATAATACACATGTGTATGTGTACTACACATGTGCATTACAAAATTTATTTTTTTGAAAAAAAGTTTTTTATATATATAAAAAATAGCAAGTTTTAATAAAAAATTGTAAAAAAAAGTTGGTATGTTTTTAGGATTTTTTAGTTAGTTTTCACGATAAAATGAGTTTTCATTTGAAACTTCCCCTATATAATTATCTTCTAGAGTAAACAGCCATTTTGGTCCCTAAGGTTTGGTTACTTTTGCCACTTTAGTCCAAAACTTAAACCTTTTGCATCTGGGTCCCTGTGGTTTCAGTTTTATTGCCATTTTGGTCCAAAAATAAAATCAGGTCATATTTGTCTTATAAAATCCTGCAATTTTGCCATTTTCCTCAGGGGCAAATCCGGTCTTATTTGTCTTATAAAATATGGTATTTATTTATAAAAAAAAAAATATCATTTTGCCCCTGCGGAAAAGGATAAAATAGCATGATTTTATAAGACAAATATGACTTGATTTCATTTTTGGACCAAAATGGCAATAAAACTGAAACCACAGGGACCCAGATGCAAAAAGTTTGAGTTTTGGACTAAAGTGGCAAAAGTGACCAAACCACAGGGACCAAAATGGCAGTTTACTCTATCTTCTATGTATAAAAAGTTTTAAATAAAGAAGCATAACACTTCATAATGCTTTTATATGTGTATACGAAACAAATTTTAACCATTTTTTTCTCTCACACCAAATATTATCTTTCCTACACCATGTTTAAACTTGATTGATTATTAAAGACATCCCAAATCATCTATAAGATATACTATATTAAAAAATCTCGTGTATTATTGTAACATCCGGCTCCTTATACCATTACTATTGTTAGTTTTGTCCATGATGGGTTATCCATCCAGGTGCTTACAAGTTTGTTTTTGGTTACGCTAGTGGAGACTACCCAGGAACCCATGATGTTACTACTCGCACCTGAGTACGCTTAAGTGTGAAGTTTTCATGTGTTCCACAACCAACTAAGCCCAAAACTCGTTGGGATTTCAGAGGCAGAACATTGCTTATGAACTAAGAATCTCTCATGGCCATGGTTGATACGGTATTTGGCTTGGGTGTTACAATTGTCTATGTTAATCTTTTCGGTATCGTTAAAATCACCATGCAGGGACTCATCGTCCTCAATTAGGTTTGCTCCACCAACCTGAATGACACAAGAGTGAGTCTAATACCATTTGTAACATTCGACCCCTCGTACCACAAATATTGTCTGTTTTTCCTCGATGGATAACCCATCCAAGAACTCATGGATTTGTTTTTAGTTACCCCGATGAAGACTTCTCAGGAAGTCACCCATCCTAGTAATACTCCTGTCTAAACATGCTTAATTGTGCAGTTTCATATGCTCCACAACCATTCACCCAAAACGCATTTGTGATATTTGAGGTGCAACATGTTTTATGAACCAAAAATCACTATGGCCACGGACGATATGAGATTTGTCTAGGTTGTTACAATGGTCTATGCTAATCTTTTCGGTATCGTTATAATCAACCCCCCTCCTATCTTAGGGACTTGTCGTCCTCAATGAGGTTTGCCCTACCATCCCAAACGACCACATGAGTGGCTCTAATACCATTTGTAACATCCGTCCCCTCATACCACCAACATTGTCTACTTTGTCCATGATTGGTTGCCCATCCGGGAACTCCCTGTTTTTTTTTGCAGGTGGAGACTACCAGGAGGTCACCAATCCTGGTACTACTCTCACCTGAGTACGATTAATTGTGGAGTTTTCATGTGATCCACAACCAACTAAGCTCAAAACACACTGGTGATTCAAGAGGCGGGACGTTCCTTATGATCCAAAAATATCTTCTGGGCATGACCGATATGGGATTTGCATATGGTGTTACCATGGTCTATGTTAACTTTTTCGCTATCGTTACAATTAGATGGGGTAAACGAGTGAAACTTACTTTTAGTTTTACAACAACAACAACAATTGATCCTTGTTATCGAATAGTTTGCAAAAGTTTTCGTCTTAAGTTATATGATAAGATGGAGAAAATCAAATATGATTATTTGAGGAGCAGCTTGATCTATTTTTTTTAGAACATTTGCTACTGAAATATATTTTGTCCAAATTCTTAATTAGATAAGAGTTATACGTGAGATATTCTTGTATATTATGTAGTATAGAAGATATAAATATGTTAGGATCAAATACAAAGGATAAAATAAATAAGAAGAGTAAGAAGATTTCTAGTCCATTGATCTTAGATTTGGAATGTTGAGATTAGTTGTAGGGAAAAGAAGATAATAGAAGGGCATAAATAGAATCTTATATTTATGAATTTTCTCTCTCTACATGCAAGACACATGCCAATTCCCCCATCGATTTAAAACGTCCACAACTTTTTCATACGACATTTAAAAAAAAATTCACCATAATAACGAACGTTTTTTTTTATTTTTAATATGAGTACCATATTATCATATAAAAATAAAATAAAAAATTTCATTTTTACTGGGTTTTTTCGCATTGTGTTAAATGTTCAGTTCATTGTGTCTTTTAACTGGGTTTTGGTCATTACGTTTTAGTAGAGTTTCTATACATTGTGTTATTATCAAAACCTATAACACAATGTTAATTTGGGTTCTATCCATTGCGTTTTTATAAGAACATGTAACACAATATATGACACAATAAAGATGGTGTTATACCTGGGTTTTCTATAAATTGTTTTATTAGTTCAGGTCATTGTGTTTAATATGTTTTCCATTATGTTTTAATAATTTGTACAATTTTTTTATTATCTTTTTCATTGTGTTTTAGTTTGTTGTGTATTGTGTTTTTAGTTTGTTTTCTATTGTGTTTTCACTGCTCTCCATTGTGTCTTTTATCTGCTGTCATTAACTGTGTCTTTTATCTGTTGTCATCAATTGTGTTTTTATTTAATCTGATATTTATTGTGTTATATGTTATCGCCATTGTGTTATACGTTATGGTCATTGTGTTGTTTTCCATTGTGTTTTAATAATTTCAATTTTTTGTATTATATTGTTCATTGTGTTTTAGTTTGTTGTGTATTGTGTTTTTAGTTTGTTTTCTATTGTGTTTTCACTGCTCTCTATTGTGTCTTTTATCTGTTGTCATTAATTGTGTCTTTTATCTGTTGTCATCAATTGTGTTTTTATTTAGTCTGATATTTATTGTGTTATATGTTATCGCCATTGTGTTATACGTTATGGTCATTGTGTTGTTTTCCATTGTGTTTTAATAATTTGTTCAATTTTTTTTTTATTATCTTGTTCATTGTGTTTTAGTTTGTTGTGTATTGTGTTTTTAGTTTGTTTTCTATTGTGTTTTCACTGTTCTCCATTGTGTCTTTTATCTGTTATCATTAATTGTGTCTTTTATCTGTTGTCATCAATTGTGTTTTTATTTAGTCTGATATTTATTGTGTTATATGTTATCGCCATTGTGTTATACGTTATGCTCATTGTGTTGTTTTCCATTGTGTTTTAATAATTTGTTCAATTTTTTTTATTATCTTGTTCATTGTATTTTAGTTTGTTGTATATTGTTTTTTAGTTTGTTTCTATTGTGTTTTCACTGCTCTCCATTGTGTCTTTTATATACTGTCATTAATTGTGTCTTTTATCTGTTGTCATCAATTGCGTTTTTATTTAGTCTAATATTTATTGTGTTATATGTTATTGCCATTGTGTTATACGTTATGGTCATTGTGTTTTAGTATGTTGTTCATTGTGTCTTTATCTGTTGTCAGTGATTGTGTTTTTGATCTACTTTACATTGTGTTTTACATCATGTCCATTGTGTAATATGTATCTGGGTTTTTTATTTATTATTTTTTTTTGAAAAATATAACAATATGGTACTCATATTAAAGATAAAAAAAACGCTTGATTTTATGGTATAATTTTTTTAAAAACAAATGATGTATAAAAAAGTTACGGACGTTTAAAAATTGAAGGGAAAACAGCATGTGACTTTCATGTGCATATTCTTTTTTTCTTTTATAAACAAAATTATCATTTCCATTTAATTGTTTCTAAGACACTTGTCACTCTCTATTGGCTTATTACCCTTCTTATTTTTAAATCCTTTGTATTATAACTCTAACTCATATTATAAATATTATTTTTCTTTGACGATAGAAAAGTATTGGTTTTTTATTCCTTTATTTTGGGCATTGTTTAGTGAACGTAAGAATATAATAGTTTATTTGTAGATTATTTTTATTTGAATTAGAACCCATCCCACTACTTACCTGTTACCCCACCAAGAAAGAAAAAAGAATATCAACACCCCTTCACCTTCACCAGCAGGTCTTACATTAATTATCCCCATGTGATTAGCATTAGTTATTGTTATGATTTTCGGATGAACAACTTTTTGATTTTTAATTTCCAAATGATTTTTAATTTGCAAAAGTTTAAAATAATTAAAAAAACCATATGAAAAGGCTGCATGTTTCAGTGAATCGCCATGACTGTACAATGATTATTTTTAAGAATTTGGTAATCGATTCACATAATTAAATTAAATACTATAATTTATAAATATACAATAACTTTAATAATATTTGACAAAAATGAATTGTTTGAGATAACATCATTTTTTGAATATACAATAATTGCAATTTGACCATGAGAGGTGGTTTGATGAGCTTTACCATGGCATCTAGCTTTATTGCCCATGGCCATGATGTTGGTTTCTTTGTATCTACTGTGCTACTACCTGAACCACCCCCCACTTTGCCCATGGCCTAGCTGAAGAAGGACTTCAACTTCCGCTCGACGATCTCTAATTCAACGAGTCCTTACACTTTATGGAAAAATCGTTCGAAATCATGGACCGAGTGACCAAGCAACTTAGGCGTAGTCGCATTCCCATAGTCAAAGTTCGATGGGAAGGCAAACGCGACGCTGAATTTACTTGGGAACTCGAAAGTGAAATGAAGATCAAGCATCCGCATCTCTTCGTTGAGTATTCCTCTTAAATAAATTCCGCGACGAAATTTCCTAAAGTATGGGAGTCTGTAATGCTCCGCATTTTTTGTACTTTCCTTAATTAGGATGATGTATCGTATTTCTATTTTGGAAACTTATAATCACCTTGTAATCGTATTTCGTTTCCAACTTTGTAATTCGAGACTTTGATCATAATGAAACTCATACATGTTATACATACAATCAATCATTACATACGTGTTTACTTGCAAACCGGTACTTATTATACGTGCAATTACTCATACGTACACTTTCGATATTCGAATTATACTTAAATATGTGTTCCATGCTTGAAAACATGTTAAAATATGAAGTTTAGGCTTAAAATGATAACAAGTGAGAGTCCAGGGGCCAAAATGCAATAAACAAAAGTTGGTAGGCCAAGAAGGCGCCGCACCACGCGACACCCCCCCCCCCTTTTCTGCTCGCTGGATCCGCAGATGGTTGTTTCCCAGCTACGGGTTGGTCACCTTTTTCCTACCTTTTTCTTCCCCAATCACCTTCAAACCTCCATTAAACACAAAAGCTACTAAGCCATTATATATACAAGCCTCGCACACCTCATTTGCACTTTTCCAAACCTTCAAACACTCTCAACTCACTCCATAATCTACAGGAATTGCAAGTTTGAGGCAGAATCCTCCAAGTGCAAAAGTAAGCCCTATCTCACTTTTCTTCATCTTTTATCCATATTTTCTTCCACTTCAAAGCTTGGAACACCTCTAGGAGTGTTTCCACAAGTTTACCATGGTAAACTAAGGTGGAACATCACCATTTTGAGGTCTAAACTTTCTGTTTTGGAAGTATATGTTGCAAACTTTTTATAAACTTAACTTTCTTGCATGAATCTTATGCCTAACATGTTCCTAAACTCATCCATGGTTATGGGACTTGTTTAAGATTGATTCTTATGAGTTTAGAGGTGCAAACACCCTCTAAACTTTCTGTTTTGTCAAGGTTTAGACAATCTACAAATGTTGAGACCATCCAAGTTTACCATAGTTCATATGGCAAGACTTGTGTTTTGGTAAAGGTGTGAACCATGGAAGCTTTTGTCACACCCCAAAATACCACAAGCGGAAACCCCCGCGAGGCGTGTGACGTACCAGGATCTAGCCACCAATCACATTGAACCCATGATAATAATCTCAAATAAAAATTCAAGGAAATGGCAGAAAGAAAATTTTGTCATGAGGTAGGAAAAATTCAAGGAAATGGCAGAAAGAAAATTTTGTCCTCCTTATGAAAAGGAACGAATGACTAACAAGTTCCTAAATCATAAAATGATAGATGTGAATTGTCGTGAATATACGACAACGTTCTTCGAATATGCAAGATTGGTACCAACTCTGGCTTCGCCAGAACCCGTACTAATTTCTCGTTATATTTGGGGATTAGTTAGCGAAATTCGAGACATGGTCAAGGCCGCCAGACCACAGACTATTGAAGAAACGGTTGAACTAGCTAACATCCTGACAGATGGACTAATCCGCACAAGAGAAGAAAACAAGAAGAAAGAGTTAGCCCAGAAAATTTTCTAAGAATTCAAGAAGAAAGGAACTGAACCATCACTGGAACAACCTACCTGCAGAAGCTATAACAAAAAGCATTTAGGAAAATGTCATTTTAGGAGAACACCCTACTGTGACTTCTGCAAGATGACCGGGTATATAAAGGAAGAATGTAGAAGGAAAACTAATATCTGTTTCAATTGCGGAGAAACAGGACACATCAAACCATATTGCCCGAAACTGAAGCACTCGACAACAAGGCCAGAACAACAGACAGAGCTAAGAAGAACGCGCGAGCATTCGTACTTACTGCGCAAGAAGCAGAAATGATTCCAGACGTAATTGCTGATATGTAATATCTAAGTTAAGTTATTATTTAACCCTAGTATAAATAAAAGTTTTTAAATAAACACATCTTGTTAAGTACTTCATCTATTCAGAACATAATAGACTTGTTTGGTCTTCACTTTCATCAAATCATTTAATTGGTTACGACACCTTGTGATGGCGTTTTCTTTAATTTGAAGCTTGAGCTATTCTCATTTTCACACCTGATGTACGGATTTATTTATTTAATTTCTGTTGGTTCATTATCTTAAACAGTCTTAATACAATTATGTGTTAAGATAAGTGTAACACCCGTCTTAAAATTTCACTATTTAATGATAAGAAATGCGGTATTTGTAAAAAGAAAATTTATAGTTAACAAGAACTTAGTTGGTAAACTAAGTTATACTTCATAATACTTAACATAGTCAAATCAGTAATTTCAAACATAAGTCATTCAGTAGTGTTTACAAAATTACATAATTAAACTAGATCAGAATAGTGCGGAAGCATCCAAAAGTTTTGTGTTCGGTTCTTGAAGCATCACTTGATCGTCAATCCGCATATTTGCAATACCTAAAAACTAGAGATTTTTAACAAAAATTGGTATTAGAGTTCTCAGAAATATTACATAATCGAAACTACGCTTAAAACGTATTCGATTTAACAATGATATGCAAAATTCAACATGAATGTCAGGGCTCTACCGTAACTTACGGTAGCTCCTGGAAGACTTTGGTTCCACCGTAAAGCAGGAGAAAACCACCGTAGCATTTTTGTCTCTACCGTAAGTTACGGTACTACCGTAACTTACGGTAGTCTCTGGAAGTTTATTGTTTGACTGATTTTGTTTGTTTTGCCCAAATCCACATGTCGTTTTAGGCGATTATTTTCCTATATGTCTGTAAATCCATGACGGTCATGCTCATTACAACTAATATACCGAAAATTTATCTTACGGACCGAACGATTAAATGTCACTATGCATTTATTCGACCCACTCTAACTCTACCCATTTTACTACCTTTTTACTAGTAAGCCTTTGGCGCTTTATGCCCATCTTCCAGGGCTTAGTATCACCTGCATTTCCTTACCAATCCCATGGTTTAATGCTCTTGTGATAGTTATGTCCATTACTAACTAATTAAAACACCAATACTACAATTTACACTATTATTCGATCCGTTGGCTCATCTTGTGGAAATCCTCCAATATGATGACTACCAAACTGTTCCTTTTCAATTCTAACCTTATTAATTCAAGTAATAATCATGATCACTAATTCAACACAACTTCTATTCTACAATGCGACTATTCATAGTTTAACAACAATTCATTTAATGTAACGGGTCAAGTTACATACCTTTAGAGCACCCCCTTCAAGCGCGTATCTCCCCGGCGTGTCCGCTTGACGTTCTGGATTCTTTGCCTAAAGAGTTCAATTCACAACCAGTTTAGAACTCTTACATAAGCTTTAACGCATAATTCTCTACAATGATCAAATCTGCGTTTTTACCCAACTTTTGACATTTTAATCCTCACTTAGGCATTTCAACAAACACCTAGCGGGTCAGATTTTCACATAATCATCACCAAGTTTATGACTTGTAATTATCGTCTAGTTTCACTTTAATTAGTCAACTTTACACTTATCCTAACATCAATATTTCTGAAATTACTTCTTAAATTCAGATTGTGCTAGAACAAAGTTATAATTTTAGCATTTATCAAGTTTCTTCAAGCTCATCAATCACCTACAATGGTGATTATGAAACCCTACAAGTATCATGCAAGGTTTTCACAAGAATCCTCTAGGGTTTAACTCTAGACATCATATTACTTCAAGATTCAACCATGCAACACATATTCAAGCTCAATTCTTGATTTTCTCATTTAACCTAAAACTGAACTCGAATCAAAACACCAAAATTTTACATACCTTTTGATCCCTGCAACGAGGTGATCTCCAATTTGTGTTTAGAACCTGATTTGGAGTGGATTGAGGGCTTCAATTTGTGAATTTTATGTGAAGCTAGGGTTTGGAGAGAACTCTTGGTCGCCCTCTCTCCTGTTCGATCGATGCCCACCCACCATTGTGTGGTTTTTGTGTTTTGTTTACTAATTTAGTATTTAACTTTCAGTTTTGACTAGTTTGGTCCCTCAACTTATCATTTAACTTTAAGTTTAAGTGTTTTAACCTTAGTGTAAGTTATTTCAAGACTTGTAACTAACTGGGTTATAGGTTCCTAGTTAGTTGATTCTTGTTAAATTAACACTTTATAATAAACACAAAGTTTTATATTTTTGGGGTGTTACAATAAGAGTACACAAATTCATATCATATTCCGGTGTATCTCTAAAGTTTCTTTCATCATTGATCGAAAATTCTATAATATTCATTTGGTCTTTTCATCATCAATTGAAAATCCTATTCGAAATGAATATTCAAATTTATTTCATTAAAACTTTAAGTTGATTACACGGTGAATTTGTTCGGTCACCGTAATTATTGAACTATTTCAATCAATACGACACCTTGCGGCGTCGATATAAACTTGTAGCTTGGGCTAATCATAATCATACGAATCATTAAAAACCACGTATGTCTTTCGTTTGACTCATCATTGAAAATAGTCTTAATGCAATTATGTATTAAGACAATGATACGCTAACTCTGTTGTATTTCGGTGTATCCTTGCAATTCCATAAATGTCAACACATTAATTTTTCTCATATCATGGTTTAATAGTTGACAATTTATTTTCATGCTTCTATTTCATTTTGAGCTTGTTGATTCTAAATCTTCCTCGGTTGACAATCAAAGTAAGTTTCCTTTGACAATGAATTCTATTATTTCTAAAAGTCATTTACAACTTGTAAACATTCAATTTAGATATCTATTGATCATATATCTCTTTTGACTTGAACCTAGTCACCTTGGAAATTATATCATTTCATCTCATTCGTTTGACATCGATTTCTTGAATTGATTCAGTTGAATTATTGAGTCCTGTTTATTTTACAACTCATATTCACAAAATTTAATATTTTGATTCTGTACCATCTACCTTAATACCGTTCTTATTGACAAAGACGTGACATAACTCTAAAAGAGACATCGTAGCCCAAATCTCGAGGACGAGATTTAAAACAAGGTGGGGAGGATGTAACGTATCCATTTTTTTTTACCATATAAGAATTATAGATTGTTTAAATTTATTAACCACTAGTAACTAGTTTTATTTTTAATATAATTATTCGACCCAAATAGTTTTAAAAACTATTTTATATATATAGTTGGTTGGAATGTTATACTAATTAATTGGCCTGTATATGGTTGACTTTTCTATTAAAATAAAAGTATATAAAAACTTATATAATTAGACAGGTAGATTAAGGGTAAGTTGACTGTTAAAAATATGAAGTACCTAGACGGGCCTAGGAACCGTTTAATAATTTAATTATAAAAATACATTATATTTTAACTTACTCCATTTTTAATGAAACTTAGGCCAAAATGTAGACACCAATATTCTCATCCTAATGACGTATTCTTTGTTTTATAAAACGTCATATTTTAAAAGTTATAAGCGCCAAATAAGTGAAACAGCTGAATTAATTATAATATATATAATAATAAATAATATTTAAATTCTTAAATCAACAAAATGTGAATGTTGGCCGAGTGGCATGATAGTTTTAATAATGTTGTACGTGTCCACTGAGGTGGACACTCCAAACTTTTTGGGACATCGTATAAAAAGGAGATGCATATCACCATTTTTGATTGTTCAGTATTTCTAGCTCTCGTCGCCCCTCTCTCTACAATTCTACTTTTTATTTTTATTTTTCAACTATAATAATAATAATAAAGCCCTGCCCCGTTTTAAGTGTTTTAACTCCCGATCACTGATACCCTTTCCGATTGATCTGGAGCCCCATAACGCATGTCAAGGCTCTGCCCGACTAAGTTCGTTGGGGTTCTGTCTCGTGACATAGGGATAAGGTTGAATTAGGGTTACTATGCTTAACACGAGTGCATTATATATTTATTAAATAGCTCAGGAGTTATATCCAAGATTTATACCAGGAGGCTTTCTAGTTGAATCCTAAAGTTACAAAGTGAGTTCATTCTCATTTCTCACAGTTTGTGAGTTATTCTCCTTTTTATCACTTTTCTATAATACAATTATATTTAAAAATACTTTCCAAAATCTTAAATGTTTATCAGTTATACTTACAGTAATTAAATTTTTGTATTCTGCATTAACTGCAGGTATGATAGGTTTTATACATTACTTGACCCTCGTTACGATTGGCCAAAAAGTTAGCCAATAGTAGCATGACCACAAGCACGGGTGAATTGTGCCCCTGCAGACATAGCCTGTAACTAATATTATTTTAACATTACTATATTAAATTATTAATAAATTTAACATATTTTAATATCCATATGACCGTGAATAGTTATAGTTCATATTAATTCTCTGAAAATTTCATTATTTAGCATCTTACAAATGGGTGTCATCCCTCTTATGGCGTGAAGAAAACATGGGTCACATGCCCCTTTGACCAATTACATGTTTCTTTTAGAGATTTTGTTAGATTTTTATATGTTATTTAATAAACCTATTAACATTATAAAATAATATTTAGTCAATAATATATTCTATTTTTAATATACTAAGATTATATTTTAAATCTTAGTCAAGTTAATAAATTGAATAATAATTATTTAATATATTATATTTGACAAAGTTATAGATATTAAATTGACAGAAAATGTTATATTTTATTTTCTGGGCTAATTGGTTTTGTGCCATTGAAAATATATTTGATAAAGTAATGTCATGGGACACTACTTAGTTCAGAGTCACTTGTTAAGAGAATGATCAACAGTGATATGACCAGACTCACTAGTTGAAAGAATGATCAAGAGTGATATGACCAGAAATTTGACCAGAGTCACTAGTTGAGAGAATGATCAACAGTGATCGGACCAAAGTCACTAGTTAAGAGAACGATCAACAGTGATGCGACCACCGGCACTAGTTGAGAGAATGATCAACAGTGTTATGACCACAGTCACTAGTTGAAAGAATGATCAACATTGATATGACCATCTTCACAGGAATCGCCTAGTGACAGATACTTTAAATAATAATAAGATATATTTTATATCTATTACTTGATAAATTCACTATTGGACGAAAGTGAGCCAATAAGTGATATGACCACGGTCACATCGGAATTGCCACCATACTGATTGAGTTGGGTAATTATAAATAAATATAGAAACCTTGATGCTGTAAAGTATAACGATATGTTTTATAAAAATAGAATGAACTCGCCAGTATTTATTACTGATAAAATGTTTTCAAAACACGTTTCAAGTAATTTGCTGTAAAGATAATAGAAGCCAGCTATGGAGCACTGAAGGCTTAAATAAAGTGGCTATAAATACCTGAATAAAAGAAGAAATTTATATTTTATTTTTTTTGGGTTTATCCCTATAAAAACAATTGAATGAAATATGGGTTTTAGCCCATTTGTTTAATATTAAAAGTTTGGTGTTTTATAAAATCTGAAATTATTTCCTAACTACGATCCTGATGAAAAAAAAAAATTCCGCTGCGTAATTAATAAACACCGATACCATCTGACTGGCTCGCGGCTCCCGCTCCTAGGGTGGGGTCGGGGGCTGTGACAGATCAGGCTGGTTTAGACGGAAGTTTGGATAGGATACAACTAATTCGGAAGAAATCTCGTCATAATAGTCATAAGTAGAATGTTCCATTTCATAATGAAATAGTATACATCATTTACAAGCTGGGGAGAGCATCACGCAATCTCTCCAGCATTTCCCCTCTAAAGTACAAAACTTAACAAATCCCAACACATGAACCTATTTATAGGCATGACTCATCCGTGCGGATGAGTCTTGTCCGTGAGGATGAGCTTCATCCGTGCGGATGAATCTCATCCATACGGACCACTCCCAAGCTCCAAATCTCATGTGTTTGAATCTAACTCTCATCTAATCAATATTCAACACACACTCTATCTAGCCTATTCACACAGTGGCAGACACACAGAGTATGCACTAACATTATAAATCCTCTCTAAGAGTTTGATCCATTACACACACCTGGCACGGGTCAACGCATTGACCCGTTATCAATACCTTGTGATTCTTACTTTCTAATTATTGGCAATACATGCCCATACATTATGCTTACCTGTAAGCAGTGTTGCAAAAATCGCAATTACTCGGCGATTAATCGCCGACTAGTCGCTAGTCGGCCTCGTACTGAGTAACTTTTCAGTAATCTGCCAAAAAATCGCTAGTCGGTCAAAGCCGGTCCAAGCGACCCTAGTCAGCCCTAGTCGTCCCAAGTCGCCCTAGTCGGCCCATTTGAAATCCTTACAAAACAGGCCCAAGATTACAACTTTAGCCCATTTTCCTTATCCCTTACCGAGAAAGAGGATGAAGTAGACGAGGAGATTGAATACGAGTCAGATGGTGTCGAAATCATTGAACACTACGAGGATGACGATTACATTTGAGCTATTTGTTAATGTTTGAATTTTAAGCACTAAGACTTGTTATGTTATGACTTATATGTAAGTTTAGTTTGTATTTTGAACTACTTTTACCTTTTTAAGTATTATATTGATATGGATGTGTGAGTATATATATATACATATTTATAAAAACAATAAAATTTACATATAAAATTTCCGATCCGATTAATCCCAGGTAATCCCGAGTAATCCAGAGTAGTCGCTAGTCCCCACCTCACCGGCCGACTAGCGACTAGCGAGTTATCCAACCTTTCCTGTAAGTAAGAGACTTAATAAACAAGCATTAATTATCATATTCGAATAGTGATAACTTCACCATTCGACATGTATGACCGGTTATCAATTTGACCCCTTCTTAGCTTACCCTTTTTGCCATTCAAACTAATCTTATATTGT
Organism: Helianthus tuberosus; assembly: GCA_030545235.1. Classification (NCBI taxonomy): domain Eukaryota; kingdom Viridiplantae; phylum Streptophyta; class Magnoliopsida; order Asterales; family Asteraceae; genus Helianthus; species Helianthus tuberosus. Next base: position 6,947,068 of record JARYGA010056639.1, read on the forward strand.
TTATCACCATGATGTGATTCAACGTGAATTTTAATCCATTTGACTTGTTATGGCTTACGCCATTGGGTCTCCTTTTCATATTTCTTTTTCTAATCACTAACATGTGATTTACTTGCCATTTCACTTATTTGGGCAGTTATGGTTTACACCATAGGGTCTCTTTTTCTAATCACTAACTCTTTTTTTACTCGTTCGACCCATTTTGGTTCTCGTTAGGAAGTGTTTACACCAAAAACTGATTTTTACTCATTTGACCCATTTTAGTTCGCGTCATCAAGTGTTTACCACTAAAAACTCATTTTTACTCGTTCAAGCCATTTTGGTTTGCGCCAGCAAGTGTTGAGACAAAAAAAAAAAAACTCATTTTTACTTGTTTGACCTTGCCACCAAAACTCATTTTTACTCGCTCGACCCATTTTGGTTCACGTCAGCAAGTGTTTACATTGACCCATTTTGGTTTACACCTTAGGGTCCAAATTCCAAAATTCTTTATTTGATCGCCAAAGTGTGACCCAATCCTTTACAAATTTCGAGATGCCTCATGCATTCATTTCAGATATCCACAAATTGCATAACCAATAAATCACATATACCACTAGAATTCTGTAATCCCTCTCCAGTTATCAACATAACTCTTCTAGTTATACGTACTGATTCTACGATACTTCGATAAACTTCCGTTTATCTTCCAAATAAATCTATACAAAGAACAAAATCACTGTATTATTCAGTATACACTTGCTCAAACTAGAGCCAAACAATACATCATGTACACTACTCAATTCTTATGGTAGCTTGAGCCTATAAGCGACTGATTCAACTTAAGATGGGCTCTTGAAAGGACCAAATCAATGTGGCTCAGCTTTTCCCTTTCTCTACTAACTTAATAACATCCTTTAAAGTAATTCCTCTAATAGAACCAAATCTTCGATCTGAAATCACCATAGTTCCCTTCAATTGTCCATTTAATCCTTATGTCGATCAATTGACGACTTTTAACCTTCCCTCGATCTAGGCAAATCCTGTCGTTGCTTTCCCAGATAAACTAGGGTCTGGTTAATCGTCTTTTGCAACTTTAGCTTAACAAAGTGGCGATAAACACTTCCTTCCATACAAGGCTTCAAACTAAGCAACTTACATACTAGCGTGATAACTATTATTGTAGGATAACTCTGCCAAGGGCATGTGAGTATCCTAACTTTCTTCGAAATCCATCGTACACGCTTTCAATATTTCCTCCAATGGTTTGAAAAGCTTCCTCCTACTTTTCTGCCTAATCAATTCCCCTTTCCTTTTGGGGTTATTAGTGTCGAAGGCTGCACTAATTTAGAGAAATTCTTAATAAATCTCCGGTAGTACCCAGCTAGTCTTATGAATCGTCATACTCCCGACGGGGTCTTTGGCGCTTCTCATCATTCGATCGCTCTAATCTTAGACTGATCTACATGCATGCCTTCCTTATTTCTCAACAACTCCATAGTCAACTTCAAATGTTACTCATGATTTTCTTCGATTCGCAAATAGGCAAGTATATCGTAGATGAATATTATCACGAGTTCATCCGATTTGGGTTTCCATACCCTGTTTATGAGATCCATGAGTATAAATGACGCATTAATTTAGTCAAAAGGCATGACTAATAACTCGTAATGGTCACATCTTGTTCGAAAAGCAGTCCTCAGAATATCTCCGTCAACAACCTTCAACTGATGATATCCGGATCGTAGGTCGATCCTCGTGTAGCAGCGGGATCCTTGTAGCTTGATCGGACAATTTGTCAATCCTCGGTAAAAAGGGTACCGATTCTTGATAGTCAACTCGTTCAACTCTCTGATATCATCACACATCTTGAAGGATCCGTCCTTCTTTCTCACAACAAAACAGATGCACCTCAAAGCGAAGAGCTTGATCGAGTGAAACCCTTGTCTGGTAGCTCTTGAATCTGATTCGACATTTCTATCATCTCAGATGGTGCTTAATCTATAAGGAGATTGTGCAATTGGGTGCAGCACTGGGTGCCAGATCGATTCAAAATTTGATCTGTCTCGCGGGGGCAATCCGGGTAAGTCTTTTTAGGAAAACTTCTGGATAATTACGAACAATAGGAATCTCTCCGATACTCCTACATTTGGCCTTCATATCCGCAACGTCAACAAAAAACGCAGGATAGCCGTTTCACAACAACTTGAGCATCCTCACAACACTAACGACTCTCAATCATCAACACTCGATACTTGACTCGGTCGGTCTTCGTGAACAAATATCACTTCTCTACCGTTATCAGGACGAGATATCCTATCTAGCTTCTTCAAGCGATAGTCCCCACATCGTTCCTCGATAATCAATCCATCCTTATATCTTCGTGAAGGCTCCCTAGCTCTACTGGAAATAAACCAACACTAGAACTACAATCACCTAACTAAATACTATAACCGCGAACGACCTCACCAGTTTCCATCAACTTACCAATTGCTAGTTCTATCGGGCACTTTATACTCAGCTTACATGTAGGTGAACACAAAAATGGTTCAAAGTTTTTCGAAACAAAACTCAAGTCAGCTTTGGTATTAAAAGTATGAACCTGATGCGTGTGAAGTGTTATATATATTAGGTGTATATTTTAAGCCCCTTTAACACTTATTTTTAGCCAAGTTTTAAATTTATAAAACACGATATTTCACTAACACTAAACACACATATGGGCAAGTGCACCCATCGTGAGCGTAGTATAGTGTTGGTAAGATACCGAGGTCGTCCAAGGACACAAGAGCTTTTAGTACCGGTTTATCCTCAACGTCTAATCAAAATAAAAAGTTTAGAAAAATGTTTTAAACTAAGAAAAATAAAAACTAACTAAAAATGCTGAAAAATAAAATAAAAAGAAAAACAGATAGACAAGATGAATCACTTGGTTCCGACTCGTATCTAGTGTAACCTTTGATTATTTCCGCACTTTTGCACTATTTTAAGAGATTATCTTAGTTATTGTAGTAGGCCCCTCTTTTGAAGGTGACGTTACCCTCACCCCAGTAGTTTGAGTCAGCAAGGATACAATCCTAAAAGGGTGGATTATTGGAAGATAATTAATTAAGTTATTAATGCAAATTATGGTAGGCCCCTCTTTTGGAGGTGACGTTACCCTCGACTAAGTAGTCTGAGTCAGCAGGGATACAGTCCTAAATAGCCGGGTTATAGTATTAATAGTAGTTAACTTATGAGGGGGTCAAAGAGTTTGGACCCCCGCCATCCAATACCGTTAAGTATTGTAGGAGGTCCTACTAAATTTGACCCAGGTCCATTGCAGGACCTCTAAACGTTGAACAATGGCAAGACCTTTACCAAACCGTTCCCTTAACCCCCGACCAGGTAGCCAACATACCTCCATATAGACCGTGGAGATATGAATGGTGAAAATCTTTTATTTTATATAGACAGTAAAATAATGCCAAGACACCACGGACAAACGATAAGGAAAGATCACCTTCAACATAAGCAACTAGTTATTAAAGTCATTAATACAAAACCAAATAAAAACTGCAAAAGATTAGAAATAAAAAGTATTAAACTAGACACTTTGTCTTCACCAAGTGATGTAAGAGACTTAGGCAAACATGACCTTGATTGTCAAGAACTCTTACGATCAATCTTGGATCCCGAGACGACTCACACACTCTACGATGGACAATGGATGATGGTGGTGGATGATGGTGTTATGGTGGTGGTGGGTGGTGGGTGAAGTGTGAGAGAGGTGGTGTGCCAAGGGATGGTTTGAGCTCAAGCCAAGCACTCCTATTTATAGGCTGAACAGAAGCTCGGGCACGGCCCCGTGTCCACATCCTTCTCTTTCTTCATTTAATGCAGTTTTGTCTTTTTAGTTGACCACGCCCCCGTGTCCGCTGAGCACGACCCCGTGGTGCAGAAGAATCTTTGTACTATGCAGATTTGCTGGATTGTGCGAATCTTATAGTTGACCACGGCCCCGTGTCCGCTGAGCACAGCCCCGTGGTGGGCAATAGAAGCTTCTACCACTATGTCTTTTCTGCTGACACTTGGGCACGCCCCCGTGCTGGCTGAGCACGGGGCGTGTTCAGGCTTCTGATGTCTTGTTTTGCTTGGGAAGATGCTGTCGTGGGGTCGGGCGTGTCACGTCTTGTTCCTTTTCTTGTATTTATGTTAGATTTTGATGTCTTTTTGCTTCTTTTGTTACTTTGAGCTCATTTAATCCTGAAAATACAAAAGGAAGACAAAAGCACACTTTTTCCAACATTGGTACTAAAAAAGGGTTAGTTTTATGCCTCATTTGATGAAATTTATATGTTGCATTTTTAACACATCAGAACATATATTGGTTTTTGATTTGAAACATACCACTAACAGTAGCAGGATTCTCATGTGCCTTCCCAGCACTTGCCTCGACGGCTTTGACTTTAGCATCATGTCCTTTCAGTTTCGGGCAATCTCTTTTGTAGTGTCCTTGCTCACCACATTCATAGCATCCGTCGAGCGGAACTCTATCCAATGTACTCTTAGCATAACACTTGGGAGTCACATGTCCAGTTCGGCCACATCTGGAGCACTTCCCTTGTCCATTACCGACATTATCCTTTCCCGACTCTCTAGGGTTAGCTACACACGCTCTCTCCAGGCTACGTTTCTTCCCACGTTCCTCTTCGAGATTCCTCTTTGAACTCTCAGGTTTGCGCTTCTTCGAATCTCCAGCTCTAGGTTCGGAACGCTGAATCACTCGAATGACCGACTCGTTTTGACAGCCCGATATGTCACACCCCCAAAATACCACTTGCAGAATCACCTCGGGGCATGTGACGTACCAGGATCCAAGCCACCAATCACGTTGAACTCATAAATATAATTAAAGAAAACTTTCATTCATTAACGTAGGGTGTTACAAACATTACATATCATTCTTTGAATACAGAGGAAGCATAACTCATTTGTTAAGTGTTTCGTAAACCATGTGTACATAAACCAGTAAGTTTGTATTGAGACTCCATGTATTTCGGCCCATGACCACTCCAGCCTCCTAGACAGCAAGTTCCAGCAATATGCACCTAAGGGCCTGCAAGGCATGTAACAATGAGTCAACAACAAAGTTGAGCGAGTTCACAGTTGGTTGTCCTTTTTAAAGTTGTTCCAAGAAAAACCACGAGTTCATTCAAAAACCATAAGTTATCTAATTCATTGTTTCCCAAACCATAACCAGTGGGGGCTTCCCCATGTGAACCACTAGACCCGTTACCATATCGACCACTAACTGAAGTAAGTTGGTGCCCTAGCGTCAATGTCTATCATCATTGACGTGCCCAGATCCATTAGTTCACGCCCGTCCTCTGCGGAACGGTGTGAGGCTTGTCAAACCTAAATAGCGCTATCTAACTAATGACCCGCTCGCCATTGGCCCGACGATTAAGTCGATATAAAATGAGGGACTTCATGATAGAGATTTTGGTCTAGTATCAATGTTATCACCCTTCAATAAAGAGGATGTGGTACGTGTCCCCAAACCAGGAGATCACGCAGGTTCCGATTAAATCCTTAGTACATGTTATCACCCTTCAATAAAGAGGATGTAGTACGTGTTCCAAACCAGGAGGTCACGCAGTTTCCGATTAAATCCTTTACCCATTCCCAACCACCGGGAATCCCATGCCTTGTAGAAAGTGTGAACTCACCTTGGTTTGCTCGGTATGACTAGTTACTTGTTTAACAGTCCATCAAACATGTCCTAGCATAGTTACCGATAACAGTCAGTCTCAGGTGTACATAAACTACATCTTTCACGTACGGTTAATTCACGTATTCCTTGTTCACATAATGCACATTTATTGTACATGTAACGCACATAGGTAGTTCAAGTCATGACAGTTAATCCATTCATCTAGTGCCATCAGGAAATCACTTAACATGTAATAGCTTAAACATACTACATACATACATACATGATTAACTCGCATACACTTCAAGCCCAATCGTTAAACATGTGTGGCCCAATGTTTTAAACAAGGTCAATCTACAATTCTCTAATTATCACCAAACAATTACCCATTGTAATTATGTAACCAGTTCAACCAATCAGGTTATTTGTAGAGCTCGAGGCTTTCACCATTATATATAAGCATTACACCTTATTAACATGTTATCCAACCCTAGATCATTGATTCACAACATACCCAATATAATCACTATCATATCAAACAATACCAATCATTAGCATACTAGTCGATCATCAACATATTCATCATAATAAGAATCCTTCAATCTCAGGTATCATTCCATTACATAATCATCATCATGCAGTTCGAAGTCACGCAACCAACATTCACATCACACACGGGTTAGCATCAATAATACATGTTTCACAAACACTAGTGTATAATACATAAATCACATAACCGTTTCACTACCCAGACCATTTGGCGAAAGGTCGTGCATGGCGAAAGGCCCACGTGACGAAACTCTCAAGGTTTCGTCGGATTACCTATGTGACGAAACTCCCATGGTTTCGTTGAAGCCACTTGGTGACGAAACTCCCAAGGTTTCGTCGTGACCAGTTTGGGATGAGATCCCACTGTTTCGTCGTGGAGACTAAGCCTGCAAATCCTAACAGTTTCATCGCATCATCATTATCACATCTATAACTGTTATCCAATCTACACCAACATCCTATGCTACTCGACAAGACCAAATCACTTATCATACTTTTTGGGTTTCACAGTCACATGATATGCACTCATCATTATACCCTATAACTAGCATAGCCATTTCTTTATTAAATCATCTTGGTTAAAATCAAAAGATAAAGCAATCATCCCATGTGATACATTGAATGGTGTGGCCCAATCAGATTTATATGATTGGTGGTCTTTAGTAAAACCTTGGATGCATCAAATTGAATGGTCCATGTGATACAACACTGTTGACGGCAACAATACACCAAATCATGTGATACATTAATCATTGACTCTAGCAAACCCTAAGTCATACTTATCATCATGCAAGTCTGAATCACACAAATCGAACAAATAAGAAATATCATCGGCTAATGGTTATTTAACATCATCACTATCCATTTATTAACATTATCATCTATCTATGCACAATCAATTACGCGAACATCACACGTACACATACAGATCCGTTAATCGATTTCAAAAAATAAACAAGAACAAACAAATAAGAAATAATACAAATACGAATCTACTAACCAAGAGGGTCGACTGAAGGAGATGATGTCTCGATGGGGGTTTCGCTGCCGTCACTTGTTTAGAGGAGTATAGGGTTTGCCATATGATAGCTTATGCGACTTATATACACGTTCAGTCTAAAGGAAATAGGTTGGGCCTGTACACACTGGGCCGAAGCCCCCATGTTCGGCGAAACTACCATGGGGCGACGAAACTCCCTAAGTTTCGTCGAGTAGAAGTGATGACGAAACACTAGTGTTTCGTCGAGTTCAGGTTTGCCGCGGGGTCTAATGTTTCGTCAAGTGTGAAAGTGCAAGGGTTAGGTTTGTAAACTCTAAACAGTTCATAAGTTCAACAGTTCATTAATTAACTAAGTAACACCATACACCAATCATATACTAATCGTGCGCAAGTTACAATGCAAACATATTACGAAAACAGAATTTGTAACCAAGTAACGTGTCGAGGAAAAATCCTTGAGAACTCGGGTTGTCACATCATCCCCAACTTGAAAGAAATTTCGTCCCGAAATTTGATAAGTAATCCAAAACAAGTAATCCAAGCAGCAATGTGTTAGATCAGGATGACTGTGGATTTTCTCGGGTACCACACGATATCACGCATATCGCTGCCACATCATTGCATAGGGCACCAGTAAATGATCTTGGGTCAACCCTGGATTGTTTTGTGTATACTTCTATGCACTGTTCAAACGATTAATGAAAATCAGGAATACGTTCCAATGAGATCATAACACATGAACTACCAAAACTTTCCGATCATTATTTTACCTGGAGGGTTTCAAATCTGCGTCCCACCAAGATCATGCCCGTGAGCACCACATCCACGTTCCTGGCCATCATTCTGGTTAGCATTAAGCTGTTCCAAGGCAGTATTAACATGTTGGGCTATGAGTCGTGCCAACTCTTCTGGTGTGGCAGGTAGTCCAGTACCCTGTCTTTCTTTTGGCAGCATTTTCGTCGTTTCTATTATTTACAACAATAATAATCACATGAGACGATAACCAAAAATAATTCAATCATTAAATGTTAGTGGACCAAACATTGCGCATGTATAATATCCACATATTAATTAGCACAATTTTTAAGCCAAAAGTTATTCATTTGATATTATCATAGAAATTTACAAACTTGTCTTTCAGTACATCCCAACTATCCTTGGTATGTCTACATCGACACCCATAACAAGTTTTCACAAAAATATCTACCTAATATCACAAAAATATATAACTGGCACGCAGGCCCCCAAACAAAAGTACTAAAAAGTGTCTAAGACAACAACCACAAACAACCAACGATAACTAACATCTAACGCTTCATCCCCAGAAAATCCAACATCTTTCTGACCAACTCCTCCAAATCCACTATCCTCCAATGCATCTGGTCCATCGCACTGTTATCCAAATCCTTCAACTCATCATACCAGTCCATTTTCCCCTTGAGGTCCTTCATCTTACCCTTGGTCGTTTCCAGTTCTTCGCGCAAGGTAGCAAACTGTCGATAACAGTGGCAACATCGATCTACCCAAACCCCTTTCTGCTTCTTAGAATTAGATGCAGTCTCAGCACGTGATGTAGAAGCAATCTCCCCAGCTGGCCTAACCCTCTTCCCACGACGATAATACACCAATAGAGGTATAGTAGATGTGCGTGACTCTAAGATGGGTAAAGATGACTCTGACAGAATAGGTGGAGGGACCTCAGCGATAGACTCGATCACAGTAGCAGGTGGAGCAACAGATGGCTCTAATGGTCGAGCTGTGACAATAGTGGCATCCACCAATGGTGCAATACTAAGAGATCCTCCGATAACAGGGACACCTCTGATCACGTCATCGATAACTGGTACTGTGCCAGATGATTGTCCCATCTCATGAATTGAGAGAGGAGCGTCATCATTGTCATCAATCCAACCGTTGCTAGTGAAAGCATATCGGGGGTCTACCTGTCTGGCAAAAACAGCAGGGCCGACGTGGAATGATGAAGCAAACTCAGCCATACCAACCATCTGTGGGGTCGTGATAGGTATCTCTGGTAGAATGGATCTGGGTGAAGTCTCGAAATCTGGCTCGCTACCTGAGTCGTTGATCTCGATGACCTCGTGCTCGTACGACATCTGTGACACATATGTAACCGTACAAGTAAGTGTATGATCAATATGAATAGTAACACATAAGGCCCAAATAAAGAGAAAATCACATATGCACATAAACACATAAGTGTTTCCATACATGAAAAAATTTTCCTTGTTTATTTAAAAATCTTGGCTTCGAGAATTTTAGACTTTAAATCTCAAATTCTTCGGTTGAAGTCTAGTGTTTTCTCCCGAAAACATCTAGTTCGCTAACAACCATTGGCTCTGATACCAACTTCTGTCACACCCCAAAAATGTCATAGCGGAATATAAAACGTAGTGGTGACAGAAGTTGGTGCCCATTTCTATCTTGATGTTTGATGCATTTTATAGTGTTGGTCAATATTAATTATTTAAAACATAGATTTTAAATTTAACGTCCCAAAACACGACATAACCATGACAAGATAAAGTTGTCTTTTGATCCTCACGGATCTTATTACATTGTCCTAGAAAGTTTAAAAGTCAGTCCAACGTTTTAAGTGACAAAACATGCATCAACAAACACAAGATACGCTATAATTCCCGAGGCCGAACTCAAGTATCTGTAGAACACGTTAAAATCAAGTGTCAACACAAAGGAATATGAGTTCACATATTCAAATCTAACAATTTGATCCAAGGAAAACTTTCTAATTATGTGTTTATTTTAAAACATCCATAGAATTTTTAGAAAGTCCATTTTACTTCCTTAATAAAATCCATGGGTCATCCATCGTAGTTCAAAAACCCGACATTAAGGCATTTTCCCAGGTTTTGTATATTAAGTTCATAGCGTCAACGTTCGGACTCGTATGTTAGCTAGACAATCAATGCTAGACAATAACCAGAATTTAAATTCGTATGTTAGCTAGACAATCAATGCTAGATAATACGAACTATATATTTACCATGCAGGGATAATCAATGCTAGACAATAACCAGAATTTAAATTCGTCGCTTGACTTGACACAGGGCGACCGGTCACGACGGGGTTGTCAACCCGATAGATCTACCAACAATTCATCGCGTGCAATACTTAATCGATTAAACGACATCATTGGCGCAGGATCCATATTGAGACCATATATATATCCTGACTAATATCCTGCTTTTGGTTGTTTACTTGTGATCAGGATACTGGATTAGGATATTGGTATAATCCTGGGCCATATCCTGGTGTTAACAAAATTAACCACGTGCAGGTTAGAGGCTGTGGGTTACTAACGGTCAGATGGACTTCTTCCCTTCAAGAATCGGGCGTATCTGTTATGTGAGAGACGTTGAACCCTAAAAACCAGGTCTACAACGTTCGAGTGGGGAATATTCACCGGATCCCGGTTTATTAGGATAGTTTGTTGCATTTCTTTTACTATAAATAGATGGGGGCGGATCAGATTAAGGCACGCAACTTTCACACACACTTTCGAACTCTTTTGCTCTCTAGCTTTCAGCAGTCACTACACACAAACACTTGTAATCGAATTACATTGTAACACCTAGTTGATCCGCATCACATCCTACACTGTATCCTGATATTTGAAGCAATAGAAGAACAAGGCAGCTGCGATTGTCAGCTCCCGAGGTTTTGTGCCGGTGATCTAGATTGATCAAGGGCTTTCCTCGTACAACACGTGTCAACCTTTACTTTTTTGCTCATTGTTTGATCATAAATATAGTTCTATATCCTGAGCCGTATCCTGAAACTGTTTTTGCAATTAACTTGATTAACATATTTTCGACACTCATTTCTAGCACACTACCTCACTTAACTAATTTGATCACTTAATTGCTTTAGTAATTTTTGACCAAAACACGGATTAACTAAATTTTAGACTTTTAAGCTTTCGGATTAAAATAAAATCACTAAATTTTTGACCCGTTCATGTATTTATTAAACAAACAAGTTTGTTTGACCCCTAATTCTTGTGAAACTCTTAAATTCAATATAGTCTATCATATTAGGTTCCAATCATGGGTTTATATACAACTTTAAACCAAATTTCGCTCGTATGAGTATTTTGACCCGTTAAGGGTATTTAAGCTTATTTCACGCACGAACCGCATTCATTCGTTTCTAGCGTCATATTTCCACATTTCTTATCAAGTGTTCTTCCACCACAACTATATTTGTGGTGGATTTAATATAGTGATCTATGTAATCTGAGTTTTAGTCCTCGGATTGTTATTTTACGGTAAGACCCATATTGAGTCGTTTGACCAAAGACCTACATCTTTCTCCTTCTTATACTTATTGTAAGCATTCATTTAATCATAAAACTCATTTCCAAACAACCTTTAAAGGCCGTTTGTTCAATTTAGCTTACAAGGGCGTTTTAGTCCAATTTAGCTTACAAGGGCGTTTTAATCCATTTTAAATATTATTTCAGACTGGGCAACTACAAAACAAATGAAAATTCAAACACACTAGGTTTTATTTATAAATTTATTTATTTACTGAAATAAAGTTTCTGGACTGTATTTGATAAAGGTGCTAAGACTTAGTAAAATTATTTAAAGATTTGCATTAACTGCTACAGTAGCTAGCATATAAAGATCTGCCCATTTCTCATTTAACTTGTCCTCCCAATGTGATTTACTGGTTAATTCCTGGGTTTCCTGTTTAATCTTCTTTTCTCGGAATTTCTTTATTTTCTCTTTACTTTTCCTAATAATCAGACTTCTTTTACTAGGAGAAAGTGGTTCCTCATATTGTGCCTTTCGCACAAATATTCCTTCATCAGGAATTATAGGCTGATTTGAGGATTTGGTTTGGGATGAACTTCCCTTTTCGTTGGATGACCTATCTAATTTAAGATAGATGTTTGACAAATTTTGTTTACCCATACTGTACACAAATACTCAAATAAGTAAACACATAATCACATAATGACAAGTAGAAAAAATAAGTATTTTCTAAATACTTAATTGGCTTAAATCAGTGGCTCTGATACCACCTTATTTCTGTCACGGCCCCCGACCCGGTTTGACCCGTTTCAGGAGCCGCGGGACAGAAATTCTCGTGGTATTTATTTAACAGCGGAAGATTTTACCAGGATCTTTTAAAAACTGCAATTTCCCAATTATTTTATTTCACAACTTGGGATAAAACCCCTGTAATTTACAATCTTAAGATTTCACAGAGAAATCTTTATTTTTACAAAACATGTTTCTTTTATTTTTATATGGAGCCACTGCCTTAAGCTTGTAGTGCTACGCGGCACTTTTCCTGGATCACAACAGATCACCTGAAACATGTTTGAAAGAGGTTTTGTCAGCGGGAAATACTGAGTGAATCATTCATTTTACTAAAACGACTCGTTTGTTATAATTTACAGTATTAAGAGAGATTACAATGTTTCCTGATATCAACCAACTACCCACAGTATTTGTCACTCGAACATCCATCGGTAGCCTCTTAGCCCAATGGTGTCTGTGACTATGGTCATATCACCCCTTGGCTAACTCGTTGTCCAATGGTGAAGTTTATCAAGTAATGTATACAAAACCCCACATACCGGCTGTAACTTGGTGATTACATATACTTAATCACTGTAATTATAACCTTTGAAAATAAACATGCTTTTGTAAACAAATTTGATAAAAAGAGAATGAATCACATTGCAGATTTAATTTGAGCAGAGCCTAGCCTACTGATTAGCCTTTTTAACCTAAATTTAATAACAGGCACACAATTCGGTTAGTAACTTAATACAACAATTACGATAACTCACGAGATTAAACCTTCACATCGAATGACAAAGTGCGATACTTAAACATCCATTGAATTAACAACGAATGACAAAGCATAAACCCTAATGTGGGCAGCACTTAAACATCCATTGGATAGTTTAATCGATCGGACATTGAATCGTAGCAGCGATCGAGTTATTACCCTGTATTGCGGCGGCGATTAGTGATCCGTGTGTGTTTTAATAGTAAACAGAACGTAACTCAGTGTGTGATTGGAATTTCTACGTCGTTTCAATACCAGAAATCAAGTCCCAATGTCCACTATTTATACACGAATTTTGACATGCTTACGCACCGTAAGCCTTATCCCTTACGGTGCGTAAATGACACGAAATCACTATAGGGTAGCCACGTCCTTGACTAGCCTTGCTGACTTGACAGATTCGTAAATTTCAATTTTGACAGCGTTTTATTTAGATAATCGTGACTAGGGTTTTACCCCCCCCCCCCTAAGTTTTAGGGGCCCTGATCCTGATTCTGATTGTTCTGAAAATTTTAGGGTTTGTGCAGAATCACTTGGGTGTCTCAATTAGGGTTTCTTATTGGACAATTAAAATAATAATTAAGACTTTTTGATAGGAGTTGTTACATTTGATTACCAAGCCCGTTTTCGGGGTGTTACAAGTCTACCGCCCTTAAAGAGGTTTCGTCTTCGAAACCTTTCTTACGTAGTTCTTTAGGTTTAATTCTACGAACTTAGTTTCGGAAACTACTTGTGCATTGCTCGTAATTAACAACCTTACCGGGAAAGTAGGGTAGTGTGCTTTTGGTTTTAAGGCGTATGACGTATGCGCCTTTCACATGTAAGGCCTTGTAGGCCATTACTTTCAGCTTGTATTTCTTATTTTAGTCACTTATTTGACCGAGTTGTCATCTGATAGCTCGGTTGTATTTATTTTCATCATGTTTACTTTAAGCTAATCGTATTTCAACAGGCGCTTTATATAAGTCGTAACACTAGTCCGACTTTGAAAGGTTTTACCGGCCTGACTGATTAGTCCCCGTCACTTTATTCCCCGTCATTAGGGTATATCTTATTGCCAACCCGACCTTTTACGTGTTTTCTGATTTTCATATCTCGTAACTCACGTTACGACTTGATTGTATTCTATATTACTTTTTGTGACCATGATTACATCACGTTTTGTTTAAGTTTATGTCGACTTTTATTATCGGAAATCTTTCCTTCGAATGTATCGCTTTGCACCTACCGGTGTCAAGATCCATATTCCTTGATATTAATCATTTTCCGAATTCGTTTCATAATATTCGTATTTGTTAAAGCGTTGTTTCTCACTAATACTGAATTTTAGTTTAACGCTTTTCTCTTGAACTCATGTCAATTCCAAGGATTTATCCCCTTCCGTTGTCATTTCGGTAATGACTTCATCCACTTTTGTGACGTAACATAATTTAAATAATTGTGAATTCTTTTGTCATTTTTGCCCTTTTGAATGTTTTAGTGAAATTCTTCACTTTTATCAACCCGGCCTTTCACAATCTCTTCGCTTTTAACCCATTTAGTTAACTTAGCGAAACCCATCGCTTTTATACGAACTTTATCTCCCGTTATTATTTTACGCGGGATGTTACAACTAGTTTCCTTGTTTTATACTATTGACCCATAGGTTCTTTCGCTTAGCCTCGTAGGCTATTTCTTTATATTTTCACATTTTTACCTTATTAAGGTGAGACCCCAACAATTCGTTTCTTTCTATTTGGGACCCGAAGGTCTTTTTGGTCCCGTGGACCTTAGCCTTATTTATAATCTCGTAGGTTATGATAATCCCGTAGATCATCTTTTATTCAAGTCTTTATTCAAAGGTATATACATTCATATATGTATATGGCATTAAGGCACCCTTTTTATGTTCAAAATCATTTATGGATGTCAAACTTCATTCTTTGTTTCGACCCGTTCAACTTTAAAATAGTTGAACATAATTTATCAAAATTTCTATTTACGTCATATTGTCGTCTTTTAGTCATGACTCAAAACCCGAGTCTTTTAACTTTCCATCCGAGTTCCCGTTTCTCGGTCTACGCATGTGTTTAATCCTTACCCATCAACCGGGTGTTTTACCGAAGTCGTTATTATTGCAACCCTCCCGGTATGCATTAAGACCTCGCTTCATTTTTATATTCCGACTTTGTCCTCAAGTTTGACGTTTTACAAAAACGGCCCGTTAAGGCCCGTTAAGAGGCATATTTGCATTTTCCGGGTTCGAGTGTAAGTACACTCCCTCCCAATGCATACCCTAATCATTTTACATGTTTGCATTCTCCGGGTTCGAGTGTAAGTACACCCCCTCCCAGTGCATACCTTAATCATTTTACATGTTTGCATTCTCCAGGTTCGAGTGTAAGTACACCCCCTCCCAGTGCGTACTTTAATCATTTTACATGTTTCTTTGTCCCTTCACTCGGGCTCATTATCCTAATATAATATGCTTCCGTCACTCGGCTGAACGTTTACATTATTATCAAATATTTTGCTTATCTGATTCATTTGGGTACTTTTTAATTTGTCCCACTCACCCCGTCCTTACTAGATCGGATGTAAGCATGTCCATCATAAAAAGTTCATGGTACCACGTGCTCACCACTTACTTGGCCAGAGTAAGCGATCAATACCTGGTATACATTACCTGTTTATAATTTTAACATTACACCCCATGTAAGTAATGCCTCTATTTGTTTCTCTTGGAAACAATATCCCGGATAGATTTTCTATTCGGGGTTTTCTAAGTTTTTAATCTACATATGCAACTTTCAATCTCTACGTACTTGTTGCATATTACTATTTGTGCAATTAAATTTAAAATGCGCACCTGGTAATGCTTTCCCTAACGGGCTTCTCTTTCCATTTGCCTTCTTCGGGATCGCTACGCGATTTTGGTCCTTGATGAGCATACTCTTTGGACCGTTCCTCTGTCAAATCCGCGATTTGTTAAACTCTCGCTATCTTCATATGCGAGTGTCCTTCAACTAAAACATTTACAACAGTTAGTAATTTCGACATTAATGGATGCCCGCATTATAATACAAGGCTTTTCTACTATACGCATCAACGCGTGTAATTTCGTTGACTATATCTATTCTATATCGTTTTTTATTGGTGTAACGTGTATTACACGATAACCATATGTGTTGTTCTCAACACTTTAATCATACTAAACCATTGATATACATGTACTTACCGGATTTGCGATCAAGCCTCGAACCGAACACACTTTATTCTTTAACCATGAGCTCTGATTACCAACTTGTAACGCCCATCTAAATTTATCAAGATTTTAATGATAAAATACACATTTTAATGCTAAAAAGTGACTTTACAAAAACTTGTCATACTAACATTCCCATATGTTTACAACATTACAAAAGCATATTTATAAGTGTTTACATAATTCACTTTTAGCAAAACAACGCAAGATTTGACGCGGAAGGTTCATTTAACGTGTGTTCGGTTCTTGCTCGCCGCTTGATCTTCATCCGGGACTCTCGACGTTCACTTATGATCAAAACCAACTTAGAAGCCAGTTTTGATAGTTAAATAACAAGTACAACAAGATAATTGGGTCAAATAATCGGATTAAACAAAAAAAACAAAATTTTCAACATTTTAGGCCGTCGCCGCGCGCGACGGCAAAAGGCTCTGGCCGTGGCGCGACGCCATGGTCCTATTTTGACAGAAAGTTGATGTTGGTGCTGTATATTCGCCCAGCTACGTTTGATTTTACGAAAAACGAGCATAACTCTTTCGTTATTGATCCGATTTGCACGATTCTTTTTCCTACGTGATCGTAATTTAATTCTCCATCACATGGAGTTAAAATCCGACATCGGGATTAACTAAATTTTAGACTTTTAAGCTTTCGGCTTAAAATAAAATCACTAAATTTTTTACCCGTTCATGTATTTATTAAACAAACAAGTTTGTTTGACCCCTAATTCTCGTGAAACTCTTAAATTCAATATAGTCTATCATATTAGGTTCCAATCATGGGTTTATATACATCTTTAAACCAAATTTCGCTCGTATGAGTATTTTGAGCCGTTAAGGGTATTTAAGCTTATTTCACGCACGACCCGCATTCATTCGTTTCTAGCGTCATATTTCCACATTTATTATCAAGTGTTCTTCCACCACAACTATATTTGTGGTGGATTTAATATAGGGGTTGTTTGGTAGCCTATGAATGGTCATTAAGAGGCTACCTCTTAATGGAACCATTAAGAATTTTACCAATGAGAAGGTAGAAGAATGTGACATGTGATGATTTACCATTCAGATGTTACCTCTTAACCATTCAGACTTGAGGTTACCTCTTATTCATTCAGATGTTTTAAACCATTAAGATGTAGCATCTTAATGGTCATTAAGAGGCTACCAAACAGCCCCATAGTGATCTATGTAATCTGAGTTTTACTCCTTGGATTGTTATTTTACGGTAAGACCCATATTGAGTCGTTTGACCAAAGACCTACATCTTTCTCCTTCTTATACTTATTGTAAGCATTCATTTAATCATAAAACTCATTTCCAAACAACCTTTAAAGGTCGTTTGTTCAATTTAGCTTACAAGGGCGTTTTAGTCCATTTTAACCTTTCATTTACGATGAAGGACCTACGCTACTTATTTGCCCAAATTTGTACGTTAGCTATAATCATATTTATACGTACCTGGCTCGGGTCAACATTTTGACCCGTTTTAATACCTTGCGTCCGTAATATGCTAATTCATAGCATCGCTAATTCATAAACCATTTTATCCTGTGAGTATAAGACTTGACAAGCATTCATTAGTCATCGTTTGTCAAATGGTATCAACTTTACCATTTGACCTATTTGATCTAAGAAACCAAACATTTTGCGCTTAACATTGACTGGTATTCATCCTCCATTTCATTAATTAACTCTCTTTATTCGTTAGGCTTATTTATAAAGTAGCCATTCAAAAACTCGTTTTACCAATGTCATTTCATGACTAAATTACCATTTCGCCCTTTTTCACCATTATACATGGTTTTAATTGTTTTATTCGTTCCGACTCATTTCGTTTCATGTCGGACCCATATTTCGGATATATTCTGTTGTCGTATTTATCACCTATAAAATAAATACGTATACTACAAATAGGTGTAAGCTTTACTTACCTCGCATCCGCACTACGCTTTTTCTTTCCTTCTTGATTCGTTTGACCCGTTCCCTCGTCAAGCTTCCACCTTGCTTGTTAGGCGTCAAACTATCATCATAATTCGTAAGACGGTTAGATTAGTCATTATCAATTATGACTACCCCACCTTACGGATCTTATGTCGAATTTATCACTCGATTAAATCATTGGTCAGTTTGACTTTCTAAAAGTCAATTGACTTATCAACATATTCAAATGCATATTTGGTTCATTGAACTCACTTCGACATTTCATCCGAACTCTTAACAAATCAAGTTTTTACACACCTACTAGTAGGTAATATGATTTCTAGCATCTATATCACAATTTTAACATCGATTCTTTTATATCATACAAGACCCATTTCGTAAAAAGTATAATCATCTAATTACACAACTCATACTTTTATTACACAAAATCTATGGGTTCCATCTATGAGTGAAACCCGTTTCATCATGTCATTAGGCATTCATTCGGTTACCTATTCCAATTCAAGCTTTACATTCGAACTAGTTGATATCATGGTTTCAAACATCACATTCATGATATAAATCGCTAATTTCACTATAACATTAAAAAAAACCCATTTCGGATCATGTATGATCACTACTCAAACTTGCAAATTGTTTAAGTATCTAGCTTCAACTATCAATTGTGATGATTCCTAGCACAAACATATCATCATCTTCATTATT
Source organism: Helianthus tuberosus (assembly GCA_030545235.1). Taxonomy (NCBI): domain Eukaryota; kingdom Viridiplantae; phylum Streptophyta; class Magnoliopsida; order Asterales; family Asteraceae; genus Helianthus; species Helianthus tuberosus. Next base: position 6,966,030 of record JARYGA010056639.1, read on the forward strand.
AGTCAAAACCCACTTAGCACATTCAAGGGTGATCATCAAATCTCTAGTTTCTAACATCAATTCACCAAGTTTTCAACTAGGGTTTGTTTCTAAGCATGAATTCAACACCTATATCACTCATACATTCAACATTCATCCCCGAATTTTTATTATGAGTGTTCATCATAATTTCAAAACATCACCAAATTACAAAATTTGACATACCTTACGATCCCCTCGACTTGGTGATCGTTTGTACGTGTTCATGCATTTGATTTGAGCTAGGGTTTGGAGTTCTTGCTCCTTCTTCTGACCGTATACACGCACACACACTTAGTGTGTGTGTGTAGTGTTTTGTTTTTTTTAATAAAAATCAAGTTTCTAATCTTCCCTTTTTAGCCCCTCAAGTTTGTAACTTTATTTATAAAAGGCAACTTGTTGTTCAAATATCATTTTCTCTAATTAACTAGGTTAAACATCCCTAGTTAACTTAGTGGGTTCAGGGAAGTTTATGACTAGGTTTATTTTAAGTCCCGTTAACTCAGGCATCTTATAAACTCATTTTCCTTAAAAGCTTTTATTCACATTGTAGTTAATATTAGGATTATTTATTTAAATCCTAATATTTACCGGGTTACTTTTACCACTAACGGTACTTTACCCGTCTTTTAATATTAACGGGGTTTGATTACCAAACCCGTTTTCGGTGTGTTACAGTTAGTTGGGAGTTGAAAGTGAGAAATGGACCAATAGTTGCGCACATATGGGCTGGATGCGGATTGAGTCCGCAGGCGCGTCGCGCAAGCTTCCTGGGTGGCTGCCAGGAGTCGGGGTCACCCGGACCAACTATCGTTTTTTGACAGAAATGGACCCTAACGTTTGGTGTATTTGATGTTTTTAATGTAAATCTTGTATAGTTAACGTGTAATCAAGTATGAATCAAGAACAAAAGTATAATCAAGTGTCGAGAATGTATAAAATAAGTTTTTGAATGCGTAAAGTGTATAAAGACGCGTATATACGATAGTTTGTTCGTGATATAAATGCGAGTTTGTATGAAAGACGGATACGTATCAAACATGTATTTATTTTGAATATAAGACAAATACGATCAATCGAAGTATAATTTAGATAAAATGATTACGTTTTATTTCGATAAAAGTGTCGGTTTATACCGCTTAGCAACTGAATGTAATTTCGAAAGAATACGAATTTGCATAATGGAATACAAGGCGAGCTTTCTAAATAAAGGAAGTGATAAAAAGCGAGGCGTTACATTGGCAAGGTCAACGGTGATCATGATGGTTGGACCTTAATGCTTGAGGTCGTAGCGTCATATGATCTTTAGATATGTCATGCATACTTGGGAATGGCCGGTTCAAACAATGATATTAATGTCATTGAGCAGTCGCCTGCATTTGATGACGTGATTAATGGGGTTGCATCATGCTTTTCTTTATATGCTAATGGAACTCAATACGAGCATGGGTACTATCCTACCGATTTGATTTACCCGCATTGGGCAATTTTAGTGCAGACATTTTCATATTCCAATAACGAAAAAAGAATATATTTCACACAAAAAAAACAAGAATCGGCTAAAAAAGGATATTGAGCGTGCCTTTGGAGTGTTGAAAAAAAGATGAGGTATCATTGCACAACCAACACGATTGTGGGCAATGCCTTGATTAAGGTACATCATGTACACTTGCATGATACTCCATAATATGATATTGGAGGAGGATGAGAAAGCGATTTGTCAACGTTACGTAGAAGGCGCTGAATAGCCTGAATGAACACTAACACTCGATGAGAAACTTGCTAATCAGGCGAAAATATGGTCAAAAGCAATAAATGCTGCACTCCGCACGGACTTAACAGACCATATCGTGTCGATCTGTTTTACTTCAAGTGTTATGATTTTGAAATTATAATTTCAAGTGCCAAAATCCACTCGTGCGTGAGTTTCAATACAGTTGACACTACGTCATATTGTTATGATGATGATGATGGCATCTATACAAAGTGGGATTTTATTACTGCACAAACTTGCTGAACTTTTGAAACATAAAACTTCTTGAGGTTATTTCATAATAACATGGCCAATGTATCCTGAGGGACATAAATTCGCACGGTCTTTAAACTAGTATAATTTATACTTATTCTAAAGTCCATTTTTATTATCTCACGCGTTGAGATCATTTTCGGAACATGTAATATTGATCGGGGACTAGTTAGCTTAGCAACACGATCACGTACAACTATCAGTTTAAAATGTGCTGCTTTTGTATAGGCCTGGTCTATTCGCACACGGCATTAGTCTTTTTGCACACTCGAAGCGCCCCGCTTTGGCCATAGCGGGGCGCTTTGGACAAGGTCAACAGACAAGGACTGACAAAGTCAGTCCTTGTCTGTTGACCTTGGCCAAAACGCCCCGCTATGGCCAAAGCGGGGCGCTTCGAGTGTGCAAAAAGACTAAAAGTGTTGGCTGTAATTTGTGTTGTTTTTTTTTTTGAAATAGGTGAGATGTGGGTTAGTTTGGTAGTGTTTTTTGGAGGAAAAATTGTATTTGAGTTTTATAATACGTTGTTTTATAATTACGTTTTTTTACGTCATTATTTTTATAGAACGTATATAATATAAGTGCGTCTTTATAAACTGTTAACCTAGTTTATTTTGTTAAATTAAACGAACACGTTAAATAAATTGTACAGAAAGCCATAAGAATTAAACGTAAACAATCCAAAACCAACGTGATGTAAATATATATCAGTTTGTACATACAAAACAAAAAGGTACAACTGACTACATAATACATAACAAAACACTATACAAACAAACTAAGGTACTAATCCTCGTGCGGTGGGGACGGTGGGAGGGGAAGTGGAGGCAACCCAGCGACCTCTCGTAGAGAAACGAGCGTCTCGATGATCCAGTCCTGGCGTGCGGCCTGGCGTCTCAGGCGCCGGTCGAAGTCCCGAGCCACCTCACGCGCTACCGGAGGCAGGTCAGCGTAAACGTGCTGCGGGTACTGTGGCGGCTCCGGAGCTGGCTGAACTGGTGGTACCAGGATCTCCTCGATATGCTCCTCCTGAGCCGGATCCTCTAATACAGGCTCAGGCTGAGCCTGAGCCTGAGCCTGAGCCTCAGCCTGAGGCTGGCCCGGGAACTCATCGAGTCCCAGAGCCTGTAGCTGAGCCTGCCGAGCGGCCGCCTGCTCAGCAGGAGGGGCCAACACTCCAGGCCTCAACTCAATAACAACCGGGATGACCTCCGGCACCGGCTCCGGCTGCCAAATCTGCCCGTCCATGCCCCTAAACCTCAGACCAACATCAAAGCGACGGGTGATCTGCATGCTAGAAACTGACGCGCGGCCCAACCTGGTAGACGGGACCGGATCGGACAGCAGCGGATCTCCCTCGAGCACGATCCCGAGCGAGCGTGCGATGGCGGTGATGAATGAGCCAGTGTGCACCCACCCGCGGAGCTGCCGGTGGTATGCGGTGGCAAAGTAATCTGCCAGGCAGGCTGCTAGATTGCAGGGCTGGCCCCGCAGTAGGCAGTATAGAAAGAAAAGGTCACCGAGGTTGACCTTCTCCCTGCTGTCACCCCGCGGCACGATAGTTGCCGCGATAACATGCTGCAAGTATCTGAACAAGGGGTCTCTAATGGAGGTGGCCTTTTGCCAGGATTTCCCAAAGGGTCTAGTGGAAATGGACCTCCAGAAACTGATAAGCGTCTGCCTGTCCATCATCGTAACCGCCTGCGTATATAAATCAGTATCAAGCTCGGCCTCTGTGTACAAACCTGTATAAACAAATAATATTAAATAAACAAATGATATTAAATAAACAAATAACATTAAATAAACAAATAACATTAAATAAATAAATAATAATAATAAACAAATAATATTAAATAAACAAATAACATTAAATAAACAAATAATATTAAATATAAAATAATAAATAATATTATTTAAACAAACCTGTATGCACAACAAACTGCCGCACACTCATCTGAAACTCCTGACCGGCGAGACGGAATGTAACCTCGTGGACTGGAAAATCCGGGTCCTCGACGTAATCCGCCGGATGCGGCGCGTATGTAAACGTGGAAAGAAACTCCCACGTAACCTCAGGATACGAGTCCTCCATCGCTAACTCAAATAGGCGCGACCAAGGAGTATCTAGTCCAACTATCTCACGCGCCCGCGCGGCCTCTCCCACGGTCTCCAGCAGGCCCCAGTCTATCCCTACATGCTCCCCAATGCGGATGCCGCGCAACCTCGCGCATCTCCTCCTCGCCCGTGACGCCGCCGGAAACTGCAGGTACGGACATGCCGGCTGCTCTCCCTCATCTCCCATATGCTCAATCTCATCATCGGAGGAATCCATCTCTGCACGTTGAAATAAAAAAATAATATTAAATATAAATAATAAATAAATTATATTATTTAAACAATTTAAATAATAAAAAATAATATTAAATATAAATAATAAATAAATTATATTATTTAAACAATTTAAATAATAAACAAATATTATTAATAAAAAAAAAAAAACATGAACCAAGGCGCCGCGCTTTGGCCTCGGCGCGGCGCTTTGGTTCTTCGTGATGAAGAACAGCGGACCGGATCGATCCCCAGCCCAAATCAAACAAAAATCAAACAATAATACACACATAACTTGAACCAAAACATGAAATGAAGTTCGATCGTACCTTTTAGCAGGTGAAACGGGTGAAATGAAGTTCGATCCGGTCAAGTGTGTGTGAATCGCACCGTTAGTGTGTGTTTTTTGTGTTTGGTTTGAAATGGGGGAGAAGGCCCCTCCGCTTCGGCTATAGCGAGGGGTCGAAGCGTCCCGCTATGGCCATAGCGTGGCGCATTGAGGTCAAAGCGGGTCGCTTAGGTCAAAGCGGGGCGTTTCGGGCCTTTTTTTATTTTTTTTAAATTGTTTTTAATTCACAAACGCGTCGATAATAGTCTAAATTTTACGTTTTTTCCATTATACATCATTTTTTATTATATATGGACTATATTGCAAGTTCCGGATCAAATCGGTTACGTGTGATGTCTTATTCCGTTATATCGTATCATTTGGGTTTGAAAGCACAAGTACTCCTGTGAGAGGTGTTACATTAACCTACATCGTGAACATATGGGGTTACATTATTAAACACATTTAACCTACATCGTGAACATATGGGGTTACATTAAGGTCAGGGGCACGATACATAAGCATTTCGTACGCGTTGATCTGATCCCTGTACAATGTATGCCAGGCTGCTGCCCGATCTGTTCTGTGTGCTGTCCAGAGTGGGTTTGGGGGAGGCATTGGATAACAACCTCTAAGCTCTACATGTATGAAATGCCCATGGTCGACGAACACAACCGCAACCACCAGGTGAGGTTCCTCAGCTTCGTTTGGCCCGCCCAGCAGAGGGAAAATTGTACAGCTCCCACGCATGTCGAAGCTGTGAACAATCACACCGTATCGTTGGGCAATAAGAAACCCCGTCTCAGGCATCGTCATGTAATTTTCGATATCTGCTCGTCCCACCCCCTTGAAATTGATCCGTCTAAGCAGCGCATCATAATGTCCTATGTTTTCCGGATCGAAAAACTGCCTCCAAAGCGATTCGTTCCTACGTAACTCCTTTATAAGTTGTTTCCGGATCATCAAATATGAATTCTGTTTCACTCCTAACCCAACAGCCACCGATCGAAACCCACAATGACCATCTGGTTTCACGTCCTTTATTCTAACGATGTATGGATGGATCACTTCGGGAATCTGAGATGCGTAGTGGCGGATCGCTATATCCGTCTTAGGACCGAGCTTGATCATCGGGAAATCAGGGTGCAGGTTGATCGGTTTGGTATTCTTTTGTCTTCTAGAATCTTCGAGTGATATGTACGAGCTGTGACGGGGAAGATCATCTGAGGCCTCGACCCAAGTTTCTTCCGACGGAATGTACGAGCTTTTTCTAGCGGCTTCAACCTTTCTTTCTTCCTGCGTTTTCAATGTTGGGCGACCACGAGTTTTCTTCAGAACAGCAGGAGGTTTTTTGTTATTGTTCCCTGGATTGAGGATTTGCTGAAACTTTTCAAAGAAGCTCCTTTTCACCTGATGGGGGTGTTGGATCGATCTTTTGTTTCAATTTTTCAAATTCCGCGTCTACATCGATATCCTCTATGTTTTTCTTTGCAGGCTTGAAGTTAAGCTTCTTCCAGAACACGTCTATGTGTGTGATCCGGAGTTGCTGACCTGTGGACGAAAACAAATTAGGTGGCAGAATCATAACGAGAAAGGTCAAAGATATTAATTACCATGATTTTCCAACTTTTCCAAACGACAGGCACATGGCAAACCACAGCTGGTAAAAAGTTGGCAACCACAGCTTGCACCGTAGGCTCTCAACCCGTCTTCCTTACGTTTTAGTTCCCTACTCAAAAGCTCAATCGCATATATCGAAACCTTTCTGAGAATATATGCAAGCATGGGCTGCTTCTTGTGGTGCGTCATCACTTTTCGGAGGCTTGTTTCAAAGCTACTACTAATCTCGGTGTATTGTCTATCAACAACATGATCAACATACAGTACAAGTTTATCCAGTGTGTTGCGATGACTTGGAAAGTGACTTTTTAGTGTTGCATGCATGCCCTCAACCCTGTTGGTCGTAGTTTGGTGAAAGTTGATAGTTTTGTTAATCCAGCATGATACAAACTTTTCACGGTACGGATCCAACCAGGATTTCTTCATATAATCAAAAACCTCTAAAATTAAAAAAAACGTAAATAGTCAGTTTTTGTTATTATATAAAATTTGAACATAATTATGTAAGAAATACCTACGTTCACGGTCATCTTCTTTCAGCTGTGCTTCAAGGTTTTCCAAGTTATACCTGTATATTTCCTCGGTCGTAGAGTCGCACAATAACCAAAAACTACGTACGAATTCTTTCCAATCCTTGTCAGAGAATTTCTTCTTGCTGTTCTTATTAATATTTTGTTGAATATGGAACCGACAAAGATACTTATGCGCTTTTGGAAAAACTTGTTCACACGCGTTCATTAGCGCAAAATCCCTGTCTGTTAAAATCACGCGCGGTTCCATACATCCTACCAGCATAGACTTGATCCTCTGCAACACCCATAGGTAGTTCTCTGACTTCTCAGCGGAAATTACCGCACAAGCAGCCGTAAACGATTTGTTTGTCGACGTCATGCCTACGACCTGAACAAATGGCAGGTTGTACATGTTCGTTTTGTAGGTGGCGTCAATCATTAGCACATGCGGGAAGGCACACCACATAGTGAATGAATGTTCGTGAACAAAGAAGACATCTTCAACTTCGTTCGATATCTCATTCGTGCGCATGTAATAAGTGTAATTTTTTTCGAGAAGAATGCTTTCAAGTTTTTGCATCGGAGACTTACCGACATTTTTTTCGGCGTTGATCTTCTGAACAGCGTTGTGTATATCTTTCGGAATAAGCTTTCTAGCCGGATTGTTTTTTGTCAGCGTTCGCCAGATACTTTGGTTGGGAATGTCTTGCTCTGCCAGCTCCTTAACCAGTTTTGTATCCTCCGAAGAAAGCCTTCTCGCATACGCGTGACCCTCTAAGTTTTCAATAGGAGTGTGGTTATGCTTCGCCTTCGTCACATCTATCCTCCAAACACTTCCGGATGATTCCGAAAACCCGATCATCTCGAACGGGCAGCCTATTTTCTTGCTACCCGTTTTCCTCTGTGTAGCTATACTCTTATGCTCCCCACCAAAAGTACATTGAAACCAAATCTTGTAATTCTCTCCTCTTTTATTCGACCTCTTAGTCACAATGAGGTAACCGTTGTCTTTTGCCGTATCTTGTACCCAACGCACCAACTCTTTACGTGACGAAAAGGTCTGCGTCGTATCAAACGAAAACGTAACCGGGTAACAGCCTTCCTCGTCAACAGACACATCCCCCGGCTCACCATCGTCACCGAGGTCCGAATATACTTGATGTTCAAAGTTGTGCTCGCCACCGTAACCGAAATTCGAATAACCTTGTAAGCTCTGTTGACAACCGTAACTGTCGTTTGGACCACACTCCTGCTGTACAAAGCTGTACTCGCCACCGTAACCGAAATTCGAATAACCTTGTTGTGCGTAAGGGTCCTCCACAGGGGTATTCAAATCCAGCGTCACCGTGTTATCACGATAATGAATGCCAGATACAACCTCTGCCTCCCTCAAGTTGGACGAGACCGGTTTCTCATACGAGTCAGAAATAGCGGTCCCCTCGTAAGAATCTGGAACAACTGTCTCGTCAGAATATTGACCGAAAATATAGTTGTTTAACCACGACATCGTTTTTTCAAGAGATGTAACTAATACAGCAAAACCGCGCGTTATTTTGAAGAAACACAACGGATGGGGAATAAAGGCAATACAAACCTTTGATCTGAAATGAATGAAAATGTATGAGCCAGTGTCTGTGAATGAAGATGTATATCGACGGAATGCTATCAGTGGTTGCTTTTAAAAGGTAAAAAGGGTGAAAGTTGGGGTCGAAGCGCCGCGCTATGGCCAAAGCGCGGCGCTTAGGGTTAACGACAAAACATCATAATCAGCTTTATGTCTGTCAAACAGTAAGGAATGTCTCAAACGTCAATCGAAGCACCTTTTGTCGACCGAAGCGCCCCGCTATGGCCATAGCGCGGCGCTTCGAGGTGTGAAAATAATTTTCTGCGTGTGGGAATAGCATGACCCTTTGTATAAGCCTTCCTATCATGTATTCAACACTCATTTAGACTATCAAGTACAAGGTAATTATGTGTATTGTTTTTTATTAGTACTTGGTCGTCAATCAGCGATTTCATGTATCACTGTAGGTAGGGGACCGAGGTTGTTGAGTGAGACTTGCCGGCAGGGACTAGTTCAGTATGGGCTAGGAAGGAGAGGCCCCCACTCACCCTCAAGTCTTCACTTACACTGTTGTGTCCTTACCTATGTACCTTGTTACTTACATTTTTAAATGTTGTGTCCTTGCCTATGTATCTTATTAGACTAAAGGGTATGGAGAGGATGGGCTCGGATGGGTTGAGCCGCCACGTAGGAGTGGCTTGGATGGGATGAATCTAGGGGGGTGGGGGATGAACCCCTTTATATATATATATATATATATGTATGTATAGATGTATGTGTGTATAGAGAGAGGAGAGAGGATCGTCTCATTCGGCGGTGGTGGGCCGTTTGGGCCGAGCCGAAGCTGAGGGGGATGGTGCAGGGGCTCGGCGCCGGACCGAGCCGGGGCTAGCCGACCCCCATACCCATTAGTCTTACTTACATTTTTAATTGCTGCTGTATGGAAAGGTTTTTCAAATGAAAAGTATCATCTTTCAGGCCTAATTTAGGAGTGTTTGGGAGTGTTTATTTTAGCCAACTTATAACTTGTTGACTTTTTGAAAATTTAAATAATGTTTGAGTTTGAGAGTATATGTAAGAGGAAAAGTCAATAAGTTACTCCATTATAACTTATTATCTTTTCCAAAATGTCATAAGGATGTTTGAAAAGCTAAGCCAAACACTCCCTTAGAGCATTCACATCAATTCCACCATATTTTTATCCTAAATTATACTAAAAAATGTTGTGAAACAACGACCTACTAGCCTAATAGCAAACAATAAGAGAAAGAGATGTAGGGAGAAAAAGACTGATATTTCATTGATAGATGTGATTACAATAGTGGTATATATAGGTGTACAAAACTTGAAGAGAAAGCTAATCTATTTTTGGTGTTGATAACCACATTAATAATAAATATATTCATAACACTCCCCCTTGGTTATCAACATAATACGCTTGATGCTACCTCGTTAAAAACCTTGCTAGGAAAACCCGGTGGGACAAAACCAAAGCTAAGGGAAAAAGAGTGCAGCGTGTAATGCGCATTAGATCCCCCTGATACTTCTAGATTAGGTATGTTGCCTCATTAAAAACCTTACTAAGAAAACCCAACGGGACAAAACTTAGTCAAGGGAAAAAGAGTGCAACTTAAATAAGTCTCCCCCTCATTTTAACATGTATCATTTAAGTGACGTGTGTCCATCTTCCTTGAAAGTTGATCAAAGCTTTTGTAGTCAATGATTTGTCGCTCGATCCCTTGATGTGTAATTCTTTATGTTGATCAATGTTGTTTAATCTTCTAACAAGACTTTAGGTGCCTCCTTCCAAAAAATATCATATGTCCAGGATTGTGTTTAGTAACATTCCTGCATCTGAAATATTTCGTTGAACTCGTTCCAATGTCTCTTCGCTTGACAAAGGTTATATCATGACAATAAGCCCAAGTGAAAGATATTATAACCATACATATCTAGCAAAACATTTTAGTGCACACATCATTTAATGATGGTACTTCTAGAATGAGAATCTCGACTTTGGTAGTAGATGATAATAAGCATTTCTTATAACAAATGACTTAACAACCTTTAACATACTTTAAGGTTCAACTATTCCCAACATCTTCTTCTAGATGTACTTGAGGTATTGATAAAATATAATTACATATATACTCGAACTGCAGTTCGAGTAATAGACCGTGCCAATGTCACTAAAAAATTCCCCCTCTAAAAGCTCGACAGTTTCTCTCGATGATGCCTAGACATCATCACTGTAAACTGCGATTATAGTGAACTTTAAAAGTAGAATGTTGATAAAACATGGCTAATTTAATCAAACTTATATCCCTCTTTAGGCGAATATCTCGAGTTGTACAACACTCGACCCGACTATTTTAGTCCATATATATTTTATCAACTTCATATCAATGCTTCTGCCATTATCAATCCATGAGGGAATTTGTTCCATCTTATCCAAATATGCACGTGCTTTCATTCTTTAGAAGTTTTGCTAATAAAATTTGCCCATTTAACACATAGATATCTATATCATATGCAAAAATGTCATGAACACTTGCTTTTATCTCTGAAATCTATATTGTACCATGCGTGTACACTATTTATTGAGATATCATAATTACCGGGTACAAGTTTTCTATGTATGTTTCTTGGTGCACAAGTATTACATTGTTAAGATGTTTCAATTAACCTTTTAAGCACTCAATTGCTTTAGAAACTCATCAGGAGATCCATTTATATTCAACATGTAAAATAATCATAACTTGTTCAAATCCAAATATGTATAAATGATCACATTGTTCTCGAGAACTTACTTTACATGTCTTACATAATTTAATCCTTCAGGACTTTCATGTAAACTTTCAGTAACAAGTGATACATAACATTCATAAGACGCATATCAATTCTCTCTTTATATTACCAGACTAAAAAAAAAATATTGGAAAGTCAATGCATCCACCACTGGAGAATTCATCTCCTCATAATCAATCATAGGTATTTGCGAAAATTCTTGTGCCACCAATTTTTTCCTTGTATCGCTCAATTTGATTTTCACATAATTCACATAAAAGACCCGTTTATATCCAACATATTTTAAAACTTCAGTTGTATGGACTGCTGGTCCAGATACTTTCCATGTCATTAGAGAATTCATTGTCTTATTTGCGTCTTTCCATTTTGGCCAATCATTTCTATGTTTACGTTCATAGGTAAATCTCAAATCTTGATCCTCATCATTTAATCATTTCAAGCGCTAGATTATATACAAAAGTATAACGACGTCGATTTTTATTTCGATTCCATAGATATGTTAGACATGATATAACTTATCGAGATCTCTTTATTTTCAGGTACCTGAGGTTCTTCTTGAACCATCATGTCTATTGTCTCTTCAGGAGACCATTTTAATATAACCTCGACTTGACCATGTTAATTAGTTGCTCCAACTTTCGAGGAATTTTATTATTGGAACCGACTGGTCTACCACGCTTCAGACGTGCAATAGACTCATTACAAACATGTGGTGATTGTCCTTCTAGGACACTCATCTTAATTGGAGCATTAGCAGTTGATATATGTGACATAGTCACCTTTTTAAGGTCAGTGAATGCGTCTGGTACTAGATTCGCTAATCTTTGTAAATGAGTTATTCTTTGAACTTCTGGTTCACACTTTCAGTTTTGAGGATCAATGATAATTCATACCAACTCATTTCTTTTCCAACTGCTTTTTATCTCCCCCTGATGTTGGGAATGTTAATCCATTTAGATGGATATCAATTAATTGAGCCATAAATAAATATCTCGTGAAAGGCCCTATTCGTTATCATATATTCCCAACCACCTTTTAAGGTCCCATTTGTGCGTAGTGGTGGATCATATATACCGCACAACCAAAATCTTAGAAGGGACATCTTTGGTTCCTGACCAAAAACCAACTATAATGGGGAGAAACTATTACAACATGTTGGCTTGATGTGAGTTAATTTTATCACATATGTAAAATCACATGTACTCAAATTTAAACATAAACTTGTGCTCTCATGATTATTGGCTTTGCAATCAATCGTAGACGTTTGGTTACGTCTTCAACAAAAGCAATTCGTGTATAAATATATAGAAAGTTCAACACTTATTCCAATAATCATTTATCACTTGGGAATTAAATTTACCAAAACAAATATGCCAATGTGAAATAACATGCTTGCTATCTTTGTAGCTAAGACAAATCATGTAAACTTCAAGTTGCATACATGATAACCATTTAGACGATGCATCGATTTAAAACACTAAATGGTATAATAATAGGATATTCATATCCTTTTATCATTTCCAAACTTTATTTAGGGATTCACACCCTATTTTATTTGGCAAATATAAAATTTCCCTTGAGCTCAAACACTACATGCTAACTATCAGCTTGAAGAATCTTCTAGTTCTTCATTACGTTTCACATCATCATTGACTCGGTGTGGTCTAACCGGTCATGCCAACTAATTAAATAATTATGATCCATAAACTTTTGGTTTATGATCATATATCTATTACTTGCACGTATGTAATACAAAATGTAAGATACAAGAAAATGTATTATAACTTCAAAGTTTAGACCATCATGTTATATGGTCATTCCTTAGTTTACCACTTTTGGTGGTCAATCTCATTATGATTATTGTTACAATTCTAATAGTCGATCTCATCATGACTATCATTACAATTATTATAGTAGATGTCATTATAATTTCTAATGGTTGATCTCATTATCAACATGACCATCATTGTATTTTTATCAATGATCACAATGATCAATATATATTCATTTCATGAATCAAAGTAGAACCAAACAAGTTTCGTTATTTTCTCTGACATACGGATATACAGTTACTTCAAACCTTTCATACCCTTTTAATGATATTGCTACCTCAGAAGCATATTTGAGGGACAAACAAAATTTGTTTTATCTGATTTCTCTTATAAATAAACTTCTCTTCACATAACATCAACTGAGAAGTAATCGTATGTCCGAATTATATAATCTTATCGATCTAACATCTTAAGGTCTTTCATAACTTGATAATGAGATACGTGAGTATGACACTTCGTGTCATATCTAAGAATAGTTGTATTCTTTCATGGTAGTAATAAAAACAATAACTCTCGTTTATGAGTTCTATTAGGTACAATCTATATAAATAAATGATAAATTGATACCATATATAATATATTATACATCATAAGGCCACATTATACACTACACAATACAAAAGACTATAATACATATAAAACGACTTATAATAAAAATTTAATGATATAAGATGTTCTTTTCATGAGGTGCAAAGAAGCTATAAAAAAAAAAAATTAAGCATGTCACGATATAACGAAACACAAGTATATCTTACATACAATTATTTGCCATAAACAAGTATCACTTTCAAGTTTCCATGATGTTTTAATAACATACGACTCTTTTATTGCTTGCAAACAGGTGTATTTTTATAGTAACAAATTTTACTAAAAGAAATCTTAATTCAAATTTCATTTGCAAATATCTTCATACATTCGAATCTTGTACTATTCTCATATTCTTTAACAAAGTTAATATGTAAACATATGGGATATCACCATTCATATTCATAATATAATAAAAAGAAATCATTAACAACCATGCCGATTAATTTTTTCAAAAAATAAAGTTATTGGTAGAGATAAAAATATGCTAATGAAAAAAAAACACTTTCTTTTTTTTTTTTTAAATATCTGTGATAAAAATATATTCTACCATTTATTAATTATCACATCTAAAATTAAATAACTGATAATGAAATTTATTAAATTTTTCTAAGCTTAACGAATGAGAACCATGGTGATACGTATGTTAGGCCAATAATCAACTTAGCTGAATATCGTATATTGTGTAAAAGTAATACGAGAAGAAATATATATTAAAAGTAAATCTAGAAAACTATAAAATCGAGCAAGTATACTGAAACTTATATACTCTATATGCTTATCACAAATACTCAAAATTTAATTCTTAATTATTATTGTCTGGTTTTTTTATAGCCAATTAAATTTAGGTTCTCCTGAAATACTCCAAATATCCGGTGAAGTCACACATTACGTTCGGAACAGAGTGAATTAACAAAAAAAATAAAATAAAATTATAGATAACGTGTTATCTAGACATCGTAAATAAAAATAACATTCGCTTATTAAAAACATAATATTTCTTCCTACATCAAACTTGGAGTTACTATCATCAAAATCCACAGAACATACTATATTTACATACTATAGTAATTATTTCTTGAACATACTATTCTGAAGTCTTATTGTTTCCTAACCTACTAGCAAAAAGAATTATTATTAATTATATTGTTGCATGATTGTAAGTGTTTAACCAGATATACTACATTCGTTTTTTATCCATGCAAATCTCATCAATTTTTGTTATCATACTTGGATGTAATATTCTTAGAATGGATGATAAAATTAAAAAGATAAACTGAACAATCAAAAATCAATATGAATTACTAATACAAGATTAATAATTAATAAATCTCATGAATCAAAATTAAAACTTACTTGTAGGGAACTTTGATTTTTTTTAACGACTTCGTGGATGAATTGCCAGAACTCCGCGCTTAGAGTCTCGTGCTGATAACGTGTTGTGAAACAACGACCTACTAGCCTAATAGCAAACAATAAGAGAAAGAGATGTAGGGAGAAAAAGACTGATATTTCATTGATAGATGTGATTACAATAGTGGTATATATAGGTGTACAAAACTTGAAGAGAAAGCTAATCTATTTTTGGTGTTGATAACCACATTAATAATAAATATATTCATAACAAAAAACACTATATTTTCTCTTTCCTTTTCAATTAAATAATATTTTTATACCTTTATCATTACCTTTTCTCTCTCCTTCAATCACAACTACTTTCAAAATATATTAAAAAATTATAGGGGGTGAACAGTGTCCCCCCAAATATACAGATGAACAGTAATAATTTCTCTCTTCTCCACTCACAACCACTTTTTATACTCTTTACATTATAAAAACTCCACACAGAATTTGATAGAATGGATGTGAATGCTCTTAGTTGGTTTAGATAATCTTCGTTGGCATTCTACTGATATTTTATGGATTTTAGATTATCAACTTCATCAGAGATATAAAGATACAAAGAATATAATGCTGGGATTGAACCCTACAAAGGAACAGTTGATAAAGCCAAAACTGGTTCAGAACAGTGGATCCTTCATAAGCAGTTGTTTGTAAATAGCTTCCCCCTTGACAGTGGCTCTAACATCTGATAGACTCAAAGTACTGCCATTACAACTGCTGCTGCACTAAAGACTGATGAAGACTAAAGTGCTGATGCTCAATCTACTGATGGATCTCAAGTACTGCTGAAAACCAAAGCACTGCTGAAGCTATTACAGTGGAATGAAGAATCAGCGGTTTAGTTATGCTTTGTATTGTTTTATGTAAATCAGTAGTTTTAGTATCAGTGGTTGTATATCAGTAGTTGTAGTTTGTTAGGAGGTTAGATGTCACTTTCATGGTGACGTCAGCCGTAGATGCTCAGTGGTTGTCCTGTACTATAAATAGAACAGTACTCTGTACTGTTCTGTTAGCTCTTCTTCACCAAGTCAATTCTGTACGAACAATCAAGTGAGCTCAGGCTGAGGGGGAGATTTGTGCATGCATGCATTGTAATTGATCTTTGTAATAAATACAATCATTCGGTTCAATGATAAACATGTTTGCTTAAACTTATTCTTCCATTGATTGTGTTCAAAGTTTATTTCATATTTCCGCTGCAATACATCTCTGTTTTACTTTCATTTTGTTTAAACAAACACAATCTAGCAAACTCAGATCCTAACAATTGGTATCAGAGCAAGGACAGTCAAATTTGATCTAACAATCATTTTGACGTAAAAGTTCAGCTCAAGTTCGTTGATACTTTCGATTGTTCGTTTTTAGTTGAAAACAGAGTAAGGTATAATCACGTACAAAAGTTGATTATTCGGTACCTGTAAAACAACCAGAATGGCGTCACAATCACAGGATAACACAATGAACACTGGTTCACTCTTCAAACCACCTATGTTGGTCAGATCTGATTATAACATCTGGCAGCGTAAGATGGGTCACATCTTAGCTCAACAAAACACAGGGTGTTGGCGATCGGTTGTCTTTGGACCACATGTTCCAATGGAGCCAAGTGCTGGGGATCTAAAAGTTCTAGTACCTAAGAAAATTGAAAACTATTCTGATTAGGTGTAACACCCCGAAAACGGGCTTGGTAATCAAACCACATTAATAATAAATGACGGGTAAAGTACCGTTAGAGGTAAAAGTAACCTGGTGAATATTAGGATTTTAAATAAATGAACCTAATATTAAATACTGATCACCTATTTGAGGGATCATGAGACAACCCAAGCAAAGTGTTGGGAAGTTAATTCAAATAAAAGAGTTTGTTTGTCAAAAGTGAAAGATTTCACTAAAGACCTCTGAACAAGTTAAAATAACGGATTCATAAAGAGTTTGAAAGAATAAAAGCGATGGATTTCGTTAAGTTAACCAAATCGATTGAAATAACGAGATTACATTATTTTGAGTTGCATTATTTCGTATAAAATACGTATATGCTTTGTAACCAAAAAGATACTACCATACTTTTCTGGTAATATTAACAATTGGTTAAGGTATGAGTAATGCTTAAAAGATTACTCAGGTCAAATTGCATTGAGTTTAAAACTCAATGAACTATGTAAGAAAGGTTTCGAGGACGAAACCTCTTTAAGGGGAGGGTAGACTTGTAACACCCCGAAAACAGGTCCGGTAATCAAACCACGTTAATACTAAATGACGAGTAAAGTACCGTTAGAGGTAAAAGTAACCTGGTGAATATTAGGATTTTAAATAAATGAACCTAATATTAAATAAAAGTTGAATAAAGGCTTTTGAAGAAAATAAAGTTTATAAAAGGTCCGAGTTAACGGGACTTAAAAATAAACTGCGTTATAAATACCCAGAACCCACTAAGTTAACTAGGAATGTTTAACCTAGTTAAGAAGTGGAAATATTGTTAGAAATAAGTAGGTTGTGGCCTACTTAATAACTAACTAAACAAGAGGGACCAAATTCGGATAACTTGAAAGTTGTATTATAAAAAGGAAATAACAAATTTAAAACACACATGGTGTGTGTTCTGGGTGTTCTAGTCGAACCGAGGAAGCTCCAAGGAGCTCAAAACCCTAATTCTTGCTAAATCATCAAATTGAAGGGCCAAATGACTACCAAATTCACAATTGAACGTGAATTAATGATCACCCACGCTAGGGGATCATAAGGTATGTCAAATTTTGATGATTTGTGAAGTTGTGAAATTTGAATAATCATCATAATCGCGAATTATGAATGAATTATTGAAACTATGCTTGAATTAGTGATGTATATTAACTTAGGAACAAAACCCTAAGTGAAAATTATACATATGATGCTATAATTTGAATGATTTGATGATTTACCACACTAGGATAAGTAGGTATTAATCATATGATGAATTTGATGATATAATTATGATTAAAATCATCATACATGATAGTAACAAGGAAATACTTGAACAAATTGTATGTTTGAGTATATAATCATACTTACTATGAAATGAATTTAGTATGATATGATAAAAATTGATGATATGTTCATGTTAAATGATGTTTAATATCATCAAGTATTAATTCGGTAACTTATGGTTACAAGAACTTGGTAAATAAGTGATTAAAACGGTAACATAAGAATGATGCTTACCGTATAGTGGCAAAGTATTAAAACGAGTAGTTAAGCTACATCGTGTAGTTACTTTTGTCAATAGGCAGTTTGACTTTTAAAGTCAAAATGACCTCTTATTTGATCAAATGATAATTTCGACATAAAGATTGTAGGATGGAAAAGTCGTGAATGATTATGACTAGTCTAACCATCTTACAAATTAACAATGATAGTTTGACGCTTGACAAGCTAGGTGAAAGCTTGGGAAGGAAGCAGGTCAAACAAAGCAAGTATGAAGAAAAGCATAATCATGATGCAGGGTAAGTAAAGCTTACAACTTTTATTTAATACCTATTGGTTTTATAGGTTATGAATAATAGAAAGTCATGTTTGCATTATGATGTTCCGACACGACATGTGCGGTTCGGAACAAAGACAGTGCTAATAAACCATGTTTAATGGTTAAAAAGGACTATTTCGATTATTTAGTCATGAAATGACTAATAGATAATGATTTTTGAATGGTTTCCTTATAGGGTAAACCAACATAAATAAAAAGGGTAAAACGATAATTCGGTCACTCGTTGATGACAACCGTAGTATTTGAAAGACACTTTATGGCGTAAGCCATAATGGGTCAAAAGAGTCAAGAAAATGGTTTATAAGTAAAATGACCGTACAGTGTAAACAGACGAGATGATAACAAATACCATCTCGCAATTATAAACGGTCACTAAGACCAAACGGGTCAAAAGGTGAAATTATCACCCTTTGACAATATGGACTAATGGTTTGTCGAGTTGTATGATTATAGGAACAAATATCGAATGGATAATTGCATCGCTATTACTTCGCGGCTATTAAGGCAAGGTATTGAAATGGGTCAATATATTGATCCGAGCCAGGTATGTGTGTCACACCCCTACCGCGTAAAACAACAAATCGCGGCGGAATCATCGAGGAGTGTTGTAACAGAATCATTGTTTCATAACACATGGAAATTGAAATTTTGTTTTATTGATTAAAAGAAGTTACAATGTCTTAAAAACAAATAAACATAACATATTTAACTAGTCTTGCATCTTTTATTGTCACTCAGGCCCAAGTCCGCCTAAGTGTATCTTGATCAATTCTATGCATCAATCCCTGAAAACACATGTGAAAATAGGTACGTCAACATAAAAATGTCTGTGAGATACATATGTTTTATTGAAAATAGGATTCATGACTTGTAAGTTTAAAAATGTTTAACAAAAGTTAGTCATGAACCTTGTAAAATGTTTTCTTTTATAAATGATACAAACAGTGATGAGAAATCAGATGATGCAAAAGAAAGATGCACAGATAAATAAATGACCAAGTAAAATGAGTTTGTATAAATATGTTGATTGTAAAACAATGTTTCATGAAGATATGATCTAAAATGTATTATTTCTAACTTGAAATGGTTTAAATAACGCTACGATATGTAATACCATAAAAGCACTTATATATAGGAAGTACCAGCGGCGTATCCACCATGCTTTTATCATATTACACATGCCTCGTTACTTAAATCACTTACCCAAACAAACCACCAAAAATGTCATGTTTAAACCAATTGTCAAATGTTCATGTGTAAACCATGTCTATTGTCAAATGTAAATCATGTAATGTGTAAACAAATGTCATGTATAGTAAGTAAAAGAAGTGACTACTTAAACCATATGTAAAAATGCACAAAACAAAGTATTGAAATAAATCAAAAGTTATGTTTTGTAAAATCCATGCATGCCTTACTGATACAAACATCTATGCGGTAATGTTAAATGCATACATCCAAGCCTTGCGACTGTGGCGACAAACCCTTAAACAAAGTTAAAGGTTTATCTAAACTATGTATATTGGATTCAGTCATTCCTTCAATCCAAACAAACCTAGGATTTCAGGAACAAGAGTTGTCAATTCCTATGGTACCATTACTTGCTACCAAGCAGAGTGATCAATGTTAATGAATGTATTTTTGTCTCATTTAAACAAACCAAATGTCATACCAAAATGTAAGCATGTTTTATGAAATAATGTACTAAGTATGCAACAAATGAACATACAAAGTAGAAATGTAAAACAATGTGTCCATATGCTGAGTAAACATATGCAACAGAAATGCAATGTAAGTCAATGTACTAAGTATGCACTAAATGAACATACATAGCATGAAATATAATGTAAAACAATGTACAAAGTATGTACTAAATGAACATACATAGCATGAAATGTAATGTAAAACAATGTACTAAGTATGCACTAAATGAACATACATAACATGAAATGTAATGTAAAACAATATACTAAGTATGCACTAAATGAACATACATAGCATAAAATGTAATGTAAAACAATGTACTAAGTATGTACTAAATGAACATACATAGCATGAAATATAATGTAAAACAATGTACTAAGTATGCACTAAATGAACATACATAGCATGAAATGTAATGTAAAACAATTTACTAAGTATGCACTAAATGAACACACATAGCATGAAATGTATTGTAAAACAATGTACTAAGTATGCACTAAATGAACATTCATAGCATGAAATGTATTGTAAAGCAATGTACTAAGTATGCACTAAATGAACATACATAGCAAAAACACGGATAAAATCATGTACTATACATGTACTAATGAACATAGCAAGTATGATATAAAAACATGGAAAGCACGAAAGTAACAAGTAGGCACATATGTTTCACCCCAAAATGTTTGAAAACAGTAAAAGAGGGGACTATGTACTCACTTGAGGATGCTTAGAAGTCTTGAATAACAACCAAGCAAAGCTAGAGGGGTCACGGAAATCAAACAGCACCTAATATAGGTAACTACATTAATAAACCGGACCTAAACCGGAAGATCGGATAGGATGAGGTTTCGTAAACCAAATGAGTTTTGGAACTCATATGATATGGTTTAACAAAGCCAACATACTAAATCGAAACCTATCCTAAGTGCTTACGACCCATTACGACCCGTTTAGGTAGCTTACGCTACTTTAACGCGTCGTTCATGTAAAACGCGTTCGGACCGCCTAACTAGTCCTATGACAAGTATTATATGCCTTAACACATCTAATAATGTTGCCTAATCAGTTTAGATGTCATAATTTAGGTTACATATGCTTAAAATGAATTTATGCGTAAAAAGGGCATTTTGGTCATTTTCCTAAGGCATATAAATTACCTATCATACAACTAACTAAACGAAGTGGCCATAAGGTATAAACTCTGAAGGTTATTCCCTATACAACTATGGTCACGAAACATGTTTGGTCGGATCCTAAAGATTGACCAAACGGGTCGAGTTCGAAAGTCTAAGCGGTTGTTCAGACCGCTTATCTTACGACCCTATATAAGCACTAAAGCTAAAGTGACGAGCTAAACATGTTAAAACATGTTTAACGAAGTTAGAAAACAAGTTTGATATCAAAACAAAGGGTCTTGATACCCAAAAATAGTTTGGTTGCAAAATACGCATAAACGCGTATTTTGACCGAAACTATGACTCGTCACTATGCCTAAATAACGTGGTAATCAGTAGGTATAGTCACAAAGGACTATGACCATCGTGATTACACTCATGTTGCGAAGTTCAAACGAACTTCGTTTGACCATAAACTGGTCAAAGCAGAAAGCCAAACACTGTTTGACTTTCGTGCTTAAAAACGCGTAAAAGAACGAAAGAAACTTACAAGAGGTCATAGAGTCGGGAGAATGATCCGAAATAAAACGATTGTAGTCATGAACTACAGTCAAGGCTAACGGGTCTTAAACTTGAAACCAAATGATTTTCAAACATAAACAAGGTGTTTTGACACTAAACATTTATTTTAAGAATGACATGAGTAAGAAAGGATCAACGGGATCAACATAACCTTTGGGATATAAAAAATGAAAAGGTCTATAGGACTAAAATGACCCTTGGGGTCATAAATAAAAAGAAATGAATTATAAGGGCCTTGCCTTAACAAGGTAAAAGCCTAAAGAAATAGCCCACGAGGCAATGTGAAAGAACCTATGGGTTACTTAGACAAAGCGAGGAAACCAGTTGAGAATCCCCGCATATAACAAAGACTGTAAAAGAATAAATTCTTAACTGTCAATATCCTGGTATTGTTAATTGACAAAAGTTAAAGAAAAGAAGTTAAACTAAAACTTCAATTTTAGTCAGAAATAACGTTTTACAAATATGAATCCTGGTGGGAATTGAAATTGTAAATATTAAAGATACAGGTCTTGACACTGATAAGTGCAAGACGATACATTCAAAAAGAAATATTTTCTATAAAGAAAGGTTGAAATAAACCTAAACATGACGTGACGCGATCACGGTCAAGAAGAGTAATGTGAAGTATAATCACATTATAGCTCGTGCAAGGGGTATAAAATAACTGGACTAATAAGTCGAGTTAGTGAGACGGTTAAGGTCGATATTCAAATTGAGAATTTGGATAATACGCTATTTATTATGAGAATGGTGTGGAATAAACAAAAATCAATAGAATTATATGATCAAGTGGCCAAATTGGTGTGACACCTGGTTCACTGCGACCATCAGACAAATACCAAGCCAATGAAATATTTTATTTCATGCTTGGGATCTGTATAAATATGTGTATCTTTTGCACATATCAATTCTTGTTTGATTTCAAGCTCTAAATCGCTTTCTAGAAGGTTATACGCGCACTGATGCGTAAATATAACCAGTTTAATGCAACGAACACTCCGGAATAGTGAAATAGGCTTAACAAACCTTAAATAACCTTTACATAACTTAGAAATAAGTTTTGAAGGCTTTGGTATGGCAAAAACAAGTTAATTCGTCTACAGGGACTAAATTTGAGAAACTACGAAAGTATGCCAATTTGAACTGTAACAGACATTCCAGAACATGACAATAAGTTAAACATACCATAAATATCCTTCACATAGCTTAGAAATAGGCTTTGAGGGGTTCGGTGTGCTAAAATAAACTTTTGGGTCATTCAGGGACTAAAAGTGTCAAAAAGTGCATAAGTTTGCACTTTCGCGCATAACTTACGTTCTGAATACATCCGGACATCCAAAAATTTATGTAAGCACTATAATATTTTATTTTAGTGTTTGGCTTGAGAAAAATCCATTCGTCGCGTCATTTGGATCGTTTTTCGCGCTAATGCGCATTCCGTCGTAATTAACCGAACATCGCGATCGTACGACCAAACGAACCGACATCCGAGATATTTTTGAGCATGTTTTGAGTTCCCTATACTTTAACTTCATTTTAGATCCTTTAAATGAGGTTAACGGGGTTCAAACGCATCGAAAATAGCTTAAACGGGCTGCAGGGACCATTTCTGCCATTTTTGAAACTTTTCTGAATATGACACATGCTAGCGTAGCGCGAGCACTTCATGCCTATCCAGTGGTGCTATGCGAGCGCCTCATCTGGGCAGAAACATTGCATCTGGTCTATTTTCACTTTTGCACACGGTTTTGGGCAATACCATGGGCTCAAATGGTTTTCTAAAACCACTATCTTGATGTGTATGGCCAAGATCAAAGCACGGTTTCCAAGGAACGATCTTAACGGCTCTATGAATCCTATAAATACCCATTGCCTTCATTAGCCAAAACCCACAAGAATCTTTATTTGAGAAGCTCTAAGTTGAAACCATTGTTTCATACCTGAGCTACTTGGATCGAGATTAGCATTCGGGGACCCTTTGTAAGTGTTCCTTCGTTCTTTTATTGCTTTCCGAGTCCGAAAGTCAAACTTTGTTTGACTTTCTACATTGACCAGTTTATGGTCAATGCGAAGTTCGTTTGAACTTCATAACGTGAGCGTAATCACGATGGTTATAGTCCCTAGTGACTATACCTACTGATTACCACGTTATCTAGGCTCAGTGACGAGCCGTAGTTTCGGCCAGAATACGTATTCTTGCGTATTTTGTAACCAAACTACTCTTAGGTATCAAAACTGTTTTTTTTATACCAAACTTGTTTTCTAACTTAGTTAAGCATGTTTTAACATGCTTAGCTCGTCACTTTTAGTTTTGTGCTTGTCTAGGGTCGTAAGGGTAAGCGATCTAATCAATCGCTTATGCTTTCAAACCCGACCCATTTGGTCGATCATTAGGATCCGACCAAACACCTTAGGTGACCATAGTGTATAGGGAATAACCTTCCGAGGTTATACCTTATGGTCGCTTCGTTAAGTAGTTGTATGATAGGTAGTTTATATGCCTTAGGTAAATTACCAAAATACCCTTTTCATGTGTAATTGGTAATTAAGCATATGTAACCTAAACTTTCTTCACTTAACTGATTTATCAACAATATTAAACATGTTAAGGCATATTTTACTTGTCATAGGACTAGTTAGGAGGTCCGAACGCGTTTCACGCGAACGACGCGTTAAAGTAGCATAAGCTACCTAAACGGGTCGTAATGGGTCGTAAGCACTTAGGTTAGGTTTCATTTAGTATGTAGGCTTTGTTAAACCATATAACACGAGTCTCTATACTCGTTTGGTTTACGAACCCTCATTCTATCTAAATCCTCCGATTTAGGTCCGGTTTATTAACATAGTTACCTATATTAGGTGTCGTTTGATATCTGTGATCTCTAGCATTGTTTGGTTGTTACTCAAGGACTACTAACCAATCTCAAGTGAGTACATAGACCCCTCTTTTACTGTTTTCCAAACGTTTTGGGGTGGAACACATGTGCCTACTTGTTACTTTCATGCTTTCCTGTTTTCACATCATATACTTGCTATGTTTATTAGTACATTTATAGTACATGATTTCAATACATTTTATGCTAGGTATGCCCATTGTGTGCATACTTAGTACATCACTTTACAATACATTTTATGCTATGTATGCCCATTGTGTGCATACTTAGTACATCACTTTACAATACATTTCATGCTATGTACGCCCATTGTGTGCATACTTAGTACATTGTTTTACATTACAATTTGTTGCATATGCTCATCCAGCATATGAACACATTATATTACATTTTGAACCGTTGTAACCATTTGACTATGTGAACCGTCGTAACCATTTGATTATATGAACCGTTTGTAACTATTGAACCGCGTGAACCATTTGTATCTGTTGACATGATTTACATTTGACAATAGACTTTGGACTATACATAAACATTTCTACAATTGTTAAACATTACATCTTGATGGTTTGGTTTGAGTAAGTGATTTAAGTAACGAGGCGTGTGTAATATGATACAAGCACGATGGATACGCCGCTGGTACTTCCTATATATAAGTGTTTGTATGGTATCACATATTGTAGCGTTATTTGAATCATTTCAATTTGAGACATATAACATTTTATACAAATAACATACTTTTCACAAGACATTGATTTACAAACAACTTATCTTATACAAACTCATTTTACATGGTTATTCATTTGACCATACATTATTCTCTTATTTATACATATCATCTGATCTTATCGTTTTTCAAATGATTTACAAGACAAAGCAAATTACAAGGTTCATGACTAAACATTTTCTCAAATATAAGTCATGAATTCTGTTTTCACAAAACCTATGTATCTCACAGGCATTTTTATGCTGTCGTACCTATTTTCACATGTGTTTTCAGGAGATGATGCATAGGACTTATCAAGACATACTTAGGCGGACCTGTGCCTTAGTGACTTAAAACGAGACAAGAACTAGTTAATTTATGTTATGTACTCTTTAGTTCTTGTTTAAAACAATGTAAACTTTCATGTTTGATTAATAAAACGAAACTTCAATTGCCATGGATTTGAAACAATTAATTCTGTTACAACACTCCCCGACGTTTCCGCCACGTTTTGTATGTTCTACGTGGTCGGGGTGTGACATAAAAGTTGGTATCAGAGCCAATGGTTATATGGAATTAGGTTATTAGTAATTCTTTGACCTAGTCTATAACCTTCCTAGGACCCTAACGCGAGTTTACTTGCGTTTAGTCATAAAACAGTACCGTCTCCTATCCTTAGGCGACGACCACAACATGAACATAAATTTCAAAACCGATTTGAAAACTAATCATCTGTTCTAGGATGATTGATTACTAGGTTTTGAACCCTCTGTTATAAGGTTTTGAACCCCTTTGAATTTTCAAAACTCTCGTCAAAGTTTTGGGTCCTAAATAGTGTGAACACGTGCAAACTGGAAGAGTGAATGCCTGTAGCCTGGGTTTTCTGTCTAAGCCTAGAGTGTTCGTACAAATCCACATAATCGGACCAGTCACTCTTACCTGGGAACTCTTGGGGTGAGTGTCCACTTATAGGCGAGCATGTCTTCGCGATACACTATGAGGACCTATTTGCTTTGATTCAGCCTTTGTGTTGTTTGTTTGCTTCGTGGTTCAAACAAATGACCATCAACCATGATTATGGTCGGTAATTGTAACATCCTATTCTTACCCAATGCCATTTCATTTGTTTTCTTTCTTGTTTCTCTTTTAGAATGCCTCCTCGACGCGAAAACCAGATAGCGACTGCCGAACTGGCAGAAATCATTGCCCAGCAAATGGCTGCTCAATTCCCAAACCTCTTTGCTCAATGGAACCAAGCCAACAACAACAACAATGGTCCATGCAATTTCAAGAGTTTTAACTCGGCTAAACCACTCAAGTTTAGTGGTTCTGCACGTGGTGGAACGGGGTTATGAGAGATCGTGGTGCATAAGTTGCTCTAGCACAAACATGGGCTAAACTTAGGGCCCTTATGATGAGGGAATTCTGTCCTCGTCACGAGATCAGGGCCTTGGAAAGGGAATTTGACGATCTTACGCAAGATAGTGGTGAGCATCGAGCCTACACGGACCGTTATGAGGAGTTAAGTCTGTTATGCCCAAACATGGTTACGCCTTTGGATAAGGCAATCGAAAAGTACATTGATGACCTCCCTGACTCAATACAAGACATTGTGACTGGTAGCAACCCTACTACAGTTAGACAGGCTATTGAGCTATCTGCAACCTTGACTGAATCAAAGATCAGGAAAGGTAAACTTTTCCGAAAAGGTGACAAGAAACCGGTCGAGGAATCGAACCCAATCGAGGAATCAAAGACCATGGATGAACAGACTGGATCCCCTAAGAAGTCAAAGAAGTGAAAGGATTCTCAGAACTTCGCCATGGTTACTCACAATGATCAAGCCGTCCCCAACCAACCGGCTCACCCCCTGCTAGGAAGCCATACAATGGAACTGCACCCTTGTGCAACCAATGTAGCCTCCATCATCATGCCAATGTAAAGTGCCGCAAATGCCAAACTTGTGGACTTATAGGCCATACAGCAAGAGTCTGCCCAGCTGCAGCTGCACCAAACCAAGCTGGCAACAATCCTGCTCAAGGTCGTTTTCTACCAGGTTCTTGCTTCAACTGTGGCGAGATGGGTCATTTCCGAAGAAATTGCCCAAAGCTTGCTAATGCAAATCCAGCACAGGGATGAGCATCTGACCGACCAGAAGACAACATCGTTTAGAAATAATCACGTCTTACGTATTATTTTCTTTTGTTGTCAAGATCCATGAAACAGTTGTTATCATTGTTTATAAATAAATCTTTTATTTACATTGCAATGTATTTATGTGGTTGTATGTATAAAGAACATATCCCCTACAATACCGACAAGCAAGGAATCGTATTCCTTGAAAAGCAAACTACCCCCAAACTTTTTCCATCTTATGATCTCTTGCGTTTTCCACGAAATTCCTAAGTACCCGTTTCTTCTAAGGAAACGAAGTACAAGGAGCAAGTTACAACACTGGACGAATACCCAAAGTACCACTATAAATCCTTAATAAGGGTACCTAAGGATATTTCCGTAAATCCTAAAATTGTTGTGTTCCTTAATTCGAATATTACGTTTCTTTGAAAACAAAATCGAATTTTTGGGAGATCATCCTATCTTTTCAGATAGATCCCAGAGGACATTGAAGTCCAGCGACTGGTTTCCTGGTGTACCTTGAATATCCATATTCAATCACTAACAAGTTAATAACAAATTAATAACCGACTTAAACAACTATGTGATTATGTGCTTATGTGTTCCCTTTTATGTTTTTGGTGTAATCCAAGTTTTTGTTATCCAAATCCTCGTAGAATCTTCCATATCATTCGTAAAAGGGTTTCATAGTAGGATACCCAAAGGTACTATCTAAAACCATTAATGGACTTCTACGTAGTAGTTAAGTCCCTTGGGTTATAAAGTACTACTCCATAATTAGACCCCTTGAGTGGTCTAGTTAAACAGATTGATCCAAAAATCTGGTTAGGAACATCATGTGATGATATAGCTGAAAGGACTCCTTGGTGGCCTAATTAAAAAGATCATCTGTCGATCTAATTAAAAGGACCCTATGGTAGTCTAGTCACCCTCATCACAGGTTTGATTTTCTTCCCCTAAACATTAAAAGACAAACTGTGCGGACTGTGCAAGGAATTACGTAATTATGGATGCATACATAATTATGGAATTTAGTGCACAGAAACCACAACAAGTTTTGTCATGTTCCTAGAGTTAACTCTAATCATTTCCGTTTCTGAGGAAGCACCCGTTGAAAATGAATCCGTTTGTTCATTTTCGTTTCTGAAGATTGTCCGTTGAGGAAATGAATATCCGTTTGATTATCCTTTTTCATTTCCATTTCTGATGAAGCAACCGTTGAAAATGACTCCGTTTGTTCATTTTCGTTTCTGAAGATTGTCCGTTGAGGAAATGAATATCCGTTTGATTATCCTTTTTCATTTCCGTTTCTGAGGAAGCACCCATTGAAAATGACTCCGTTTGTTCATTTTCGTTTCTGAATATTGTCCGTTGAGGAAATGAATATCCGTTTGATTATCCTTTTTCATTTCCATTTCTGATGAAGCAACCATTGAAAATGACTCCGTTTGTTCATTTTCTTTTCTGAAGATTGTCCGTTGAGGAAAATGACTCCGTCCGTTCATTTTCATTTCTGAAGAATGTCCGTTAAGGAAATGACAGGATTATGCCTTGCATATCTCTGGTGGTTATTTGACAAAAAGTCACAGATAGACTCCTACGAATAAATTACGGGACGAAATTTCCTAAAGTAGGGGAGACTGTGACACCTGGGTCATTGCGACCATCAAACAAATACCAAGCCAATGAAATATTGTATTTCATACTTGGGATCTGTATAAATATGTGTATCTTTTGCACATATCAATTCTTGTTTGATTTCAAGCTCTAAATCGCTTTCTGGAAGGTTATACGCGCACTGATGCGTAAATATAACCAGTTTAATGCAACGAACACTCCAGAATAGTGAAATAGGCTTAACATACCTTAAATAACCTTTACATAACTTAGAAATAAGTTTTGAAGGCTTTGGTATGGCAAAAACAAGTTAATTCGTCTACAGGGACTAAATTTGACAAACTGCGAAAGTATGCCAATTTGAACTGTAACAGACATTCCGGAACATGACCATAAGTTAAACATACCATAAATATCCTTCACATAGCTTATAAATAGGCTTTGAGGGGTTCGGTGTGCTAAAATAAACTTTTGGGTCATTCAAGGACTAAAAGTGTCAAAAAGTGCATAAGTTTGCACTTTCGCGCATAACTTACGTTCTGAATACATCCGGACATCCAAAAATTTATGTAAGCACTATAATATTTTATTTTAGTGTTTGGCTTGAGAAAAATCCATTCGTCGCGTCATTTGGATCATTATTCGCGCTTATGCGCATTCCGTCGTAATTAACCGAACATCGCGATCGTAAGACCAAACGAACCGACATCCGAGATATTTTTGAGCATGTTTTGAGTTCCCTATACTTTAACTTCATTTTAGAGCCTTGAAATGAGGTTAACGGGGTTCAAACGCATCGAAAATAGCTTAAACGGGCTGCAGGGACCATTTCTGCCATTTTTGAAACTTTTCTGAATATGGCACATGTTAGCTTAGCGCGAGCACTTCATGCCTATCCAGTGGCGCTAAGCGAGCGCCTCATCTGGGCAGAAACATTGCATCTGCTCCATTTTCACTTTTGCACACGGTTTTGGGCAATACCATGGGCTCAAATGGTATTCTAAAACCACTATCTTGAGGTGTATGGCCAAGATCAAAGCACGGTTTCCAAGGAACGATCTTAACGGCTCTACGAATCCTATAAATACCCCTTGCCTTCATTTTCCAAAACCCACAAGAATCTTGATTTGAGAAGCTCTAAGTTGAAACCATTGTTTCATACCTGAGCTACTTGGATCGAGAATAGCATTCGGGGACCCTTTGTAAGTGTTCCTTCGTTCTTTTATTGCTTTCCAAGTCCGAAAGTCAAACTTTGTTTGACTTTCTACATTGACCAGTTTATGGTCAATGCGAAGTTCGTTTGAACTTCATAAAGTGAGCGTAATCACGATGGTTATAGTCCCTAGTGACTATACCTACTGATTACCACGTTATCTAGGCTTAGTGACGAGCCGTAGTTTTGGCCAGAATACGTATTCTTGCGTATTTTGTAACCAAACTACTCTTAGGTATCAAAACCGTTTGTTTTGATACCAAACTTGTTTTCTAACTTAGTTAAGCATGTTTTAACATGCTTAGCTCGTCACTTTTAGTTTTGTGCTTGTCTAGGGTCGTAAGGGTAAGCGATCTAATCAATCGCTTATGCTTTCGAACCCGACCCATTTGGTCGATCATTAGGATCCGAACAAACACCTTAGGTGACCATAGTGTATAGGGAATAACCTTCCGAGGTTATACCTTATGGTCGCTTCGTTAAGTAGTTGTATGATAGGTAGTTTATATGCCTTAGGTAAATTACCAAAATACCCTTTTCATGTGTAATTGGTAATTAAGCATATGTCACCTAAATTTTCGTCACTTAACTGATTTATCAACAATATTAAACATGTTAAGGCATATTTTACTTGTCATAGGACTAGTTAGGCGGTCCGAACGCGTTTCACGCGAACGACGCGTTAAAGTAGCATAAGCTACATAAACGGGTCGTAACGGGTCGTAAGCACTTAGGTTAGGTTTCATTTAGTATGTAGGCTTTGTTAAACCATATGACACGAGTCTCTATACTCGTTTGGTTTACGAACCCTCATTCTATCTAAATCCTCCGATTTAGGTCCGATTTATTAACATAGTTACCTATATTAGGTGCCGTTTGATATCCGTGATCTCTAGCATTGTTTGGTTGTTACTCAAGGACAACTAACCAATCTCAAGTGAGTACATAGACCCCTCTTTTACTGTTTTCCAAATGTTTTGGGGTGGAACACATGTGCCTACTTGTTACTTTCATGCTTTCCTGTTTTCACATCATATACTTGCTATGTTTATTAGTACATTTATAGTACATGATTTCAATACATTTTATGCTTGGTATGCCCATTGTGTGCATACTTAGTACATCACTTTACAATACATTTTATGCTATGTATGCCCATTGTGTGCATACTTAGTACATCACTCTACAATACATTTCATGCTATATACGCCCATTGTGTGCATACTTAGTACATTGTTTTACATTACAATTTGTTGCATATGCTCATCCAGCATATGAACACATTATATTACATTTTGACTGTGTGAACCGTCGTAACCATTTGATTATATGAACCGTTTGTAACTGTTGAACCGTGTGAACCATTTGTATCT
Organism: Helianthus tuberosus; assembly: GCA_030545235.1. Classification (NCBI taxonomy): domain Eukaryota; kingdom Viridiplantae; phylum Streptophyta; class Magnoliopsida; order Asterales; family Asteraceae; genus Helianthus; species Helianthus tuberosus. The sequence goes on from JARYGA010056639.1 coordinate 6,997,921, forward strand.
GTTGACATGATTTACATTTGACAATATACTTTGGACTATACATAAACATTTCTACAATTGTTAAACATTACATCTTGATGGTTTGGTTTAAGTAAGTGATTTAAGTAACGAGGCGTGTGTAATATGATACAAGCACGGTGGATACGCCGCTGGTACTTCCTATATATAAGTGTTTGTATGGTATCACATATTGTAGCGTTATTTGAATCATTTCAATTTGAGACATATAACATTTTATACAAATAACATACTTTTCACAAGACATTGATTTACAAACAACTTATCTTATACAAACTCATTTTACATGGTTATTCATTTGACCATACATTATTCTCTTATTTATACATATCATCTGATCTTATCGTTTTTCAAATGATTTACAAGACAAAGCAAATTACAAGGTTCATGACTAAACATTTTCTGAAATATAAGTCATGAATTCTGTTTTCACAAAACCTATGTATCTCACAGGCATTTTTATGCTGTCGTACCTATTTTCACATGTGTTTTCAGGAGATGATGCATAGGACTTATCAAGACATACTTAGGCGGACCTGTGCCTTAGTGACTTAAAACGAGACAAGAACTAGTTAATTTATGTTATGTACTCTTTAGCTCTTGTTTAAAACAATGTAAACTTTCATGTTTGATTAATAAAACGAAACTTCAATTGCCATGGATTTGAAACAATTAATTCTGTTACAACACTCCCCGACGTTTCCGCCACGTTTTGTATGTTCTACGTGGTCGGGGTGTGACAATTGGCGACTCAGTCAAGTAAACAACAAAAGTATATAGATACAAGATAAAAGTGACGGCCCATGAGACCTCACTAACAGAAAATACTGATCACCTATTTGAGGGGTCATGAGACAACCCAAGCGAAGTGTTGGGAAGTTAATTCAAATAAAAGAGTTTGTTTGTCAAAAGTGAAAGATTTCACTAAAGACCTCTGAACAAGTTAAAATAACGGATTCATAAAGAGTTTGAAAGAATAAAAGCGATGGATTTCGTTAAGTTAACCAAATCCATTGAAATAACGAGATTACATTATTTTGAGTTGCATTATTTCGTATAAAATACGTGTATGCTTTGTAACCAAAAAGATATTACCATACTTTTCTGGTAATATTAACAATTGGTTAAGGTATGAGCAATGCTTAAAAGATTACTCAGGTCAAATTGCATTGAGTTTAAAACTCAATGAACTATGTAAGAAAGGTTTCGAGGACGAAACCTCTTTAAGGGGGGTAGACTTGTAACACCCTGAAAACGAGTTTGGTAATCAAACCACGTTAATACTAAATGACAGGTAAAGTGCCGTTAGAGGTAAAAGTAACCTGGTGAATATTAGGATTTTAAATAAATGAACCTAATATTAAATAAAAGTTGAATAAAGGCTTTTGAAGGAAATAAAGTTTATAGAAGGTCTGAGTTAACGGGACTTAAAAATAAACTGAGTTATAAATACCCAGAACCCACTAAGTTAACTAGGAATGTTTAACCTAGTTAAGAAGTGGAAATATTGCTAGAAATAAGTAGGTTGTGGCCTACTTAATAACTAACTAAACAAGATGGACCAAATTCGGATAACTTGAAAGTTGTATTATAAAAAGGAAATAACAAATTTAAAACACACATGGTGTGTGTTCTGGGTGTTCTAGTCGAACCCAGGAAGCTCCCAGGAGCTCAAAACCCCAATTCTTGCTAAATCATCAAATTGAAGGGCTAAATGACTCCCAAATTCACAATTGAAAGTGAATTAATGATCACCCACGCTAGGGGATCATAAGGTATGTCAAATTTTAATGATTTGTGAAGTTGTGAATTTTGAATAATCATCATAATCGCGAATTATGAACGAATTATTGAAGTTATGCTTGAATTAGTGATGTATATTAGCTTAGGAACAAAACCCTAAGTGAAAATTATACATATGATGCTATAATTTGAATGATTTGATGATTTACCACACTAGGATAAGTGGGTATTAATCATATGATGAATTTGATGATATAATTAAGATTACAATCATCATACATGATAGTAATAAGGAAATACTTGAACAAATTATATGTTTGAGTATATAATCATACTTACTATGAAATGAGTTTAGTATGATATGATAAAAATTGATGATATGTTCATGTTAAATGATGTTTAATATCATTAAGTATTAATTCGGTAACTTATGGTTACAAGAACTTGGTAAATAAGTGATTAAAACGGTAACATAAGAATGATGCTTACCGTATAGTGGCAAAGTATTAAAACTAGTAAGGTGGCAAATTTGGTAAATAAGTATGATTCTTATGGTGAAATACGGTAAGGTGACAAACCATTAGGAACAAAGACCAAACGGGTCAAAATGGCAAATTATCACCCTTTGACAATATCGACTAATGGTTTGTCGAGTTGTATGATTATAGGAACAAATATCGAATGGATAATTACATCACTATTACTTCGCGGCTATTAAGTCAAGGTCTTGGGTTAAACATGCTTTCAAAAGTCCTTCATCGTAAATGAAAGGCTAAAATGGACCAAAACGCCCTTGTAAGCTAAATTGTGCAAACGACCTTTAAAGGTTGTTTGGAAATGAGTTTTATGACTAGATAAATACTTAAAATAAGTATGATATAGGAGTGTTTGCCGTAAAATAATGATCCGAGGGGTAAAACTCGGATTATATAAATTCCCACATTAAATCCACCACAATTATAGTAGTGGTGGAAGATCGACTGATAAGTAATGTGGAAATAACATGCTAGGAAGTAATGGAGCAAGAATTATGTGGAATAATGCTTAAATACCCTTAACGGGTCAAAATAAGCATTTTATTTACAACGGGTTTAAGAATGTATATAAACCTGGGATTTGAACCTAATATGATAGAAAATATTGAAAATATAAGGTTCATGAGAAATTGGGATCAAACAACATGTTTGTTTGATTAATACATAAACGGGTCAAAAGTTAGTAACTACATTTTAAGCCGAAAGCTTAAAAGTCTAAAATTTTGTTAATCCGAATGTCGGATGTTAACTCCATATGATGGAGAATTAAATAACGATCATGTAGGAAGAAACGTGAGTTAAATCGGATTAAAAATGAGCAAGTTATGCTCGTTTTCGTAAAAATAAGTTTGGCTGGAATATGCAGCACAAGCACCAAACCTTTCTGTCGAAAGAGGGCCCCCGTCTCATGCGACGGAGGAACCCCCTTGTCCTCGCGGCACGCGACAGGTTTATTGAATGTTGTCGCGGCGCGCGACAGGTATCCAGGTCTACAGTTTGTTGCTGTTGATCAGTTTGAACTCAGGAATTTATATAAACAAGTTGTAGACTCTCATAACTAATAAATTTTGAGGGTTTGGACTCACGAAATTATTCGAACATGTTTTAAAACATTGATCGACTAACTCATTTCATGTTTTGATGAAATGCTGGTTACTATACGGTGCCGGACGACGATCAAGCTCGATAAAGAACCGAACACGATCAAGATTCAAGCTTCCGCGCTACACTTTGTCGCAACTTTTAAAAGACAAATTTATGAATGTTATGTTGAAATGTTTTATCTTTTAAAATGTTTTCAACAAACTAATATTTCAAAGTGTATGACTAATCGTAAATACACTGTTATAGTCAAAATTTATATGAAAATCGTATGAATGAACTAAGGGTCTTACATCAGGATTTTCAGAAAATTGAACTGGATGCCAAGCCATTTAGCATCGTTGCATCTGCACTACCAAATGAAATTTATGCTGGGTTGTTACACTGTAACAGTGCCAAGGAATTGTGTGATGCACTTAAGGAACATTTTGGTGGTACTGAAGAAGTAATTGAAAACAATAGAGAGGTTTTAAATCAACAGTATGAAACCTTTTGTCATGTCAAGGGTGAATCACTAACACAATAGTTTGAACGTTTTAGCTGTCTCATAAGTGAACTAAAACTTGTTAACACTGAATTTACTAAATCAACTCTGAACAACAGGTTTTTAAGGTCACTTCCTGAAAAATGGGACACAATTGCTTTTGTAACCAGAAACTCTGTTGGGTTCAAAGAGTTAACACTGACTCAACTTCATGGTAGACTCCTGACCTATGAAAGGGAGTTGAACCAGAAAAAGAGGCTACAAGAGTCAGGGAAGGTTGCTAATGATGATGTGTGTAAAATGCAACATATAAATTACATCAAAAGAGGCATAAAACTAACCCTTTTTAAGTACTAATGTTGGAAAAAGAGTGTTTTTGTCTTCCTTTTGTATTTTCAGGATTAAATGAGCTCAAATTCATAAAAGAAGCAAAAAGACAGCTAAATCTAACATAAATACAAGGAAAGGAACATAAGTGGACTGCCCGACCCCTCAACGGCATCTTCTCAAGCAAAATAGAGAAGGCAGAAGACTGAACACGCCCCGTGCTCAACCAGCACGGGGCCGTGCCCAAGAAGCAGCAGAGAAGACAAACCTATAGAAGCTTCTATTGCCCACCACGGGCCGTGTCCAGCGAACACGGGGGCGTGTCGAAAGTACAGCAGGCGCATTAATTGTAATTGCGAATTACAATTAATGAAGAGAGAGATTGTCAGACAGGCACGGGGCCGTGCCCAGCGGACACGGGGCCGTGCCCAGCCTTCTGTTCAGCCTATAAATAGGAGTGATTGGTTTCATTTCAACTCATCCCTTGGCACACCACCTCTCTCACACTTCATCCACCACCCACCACCACCATAACACCATCATCCACCACCATCATCCATTGTCCATCGTAGAGTATGTGAGTCGTCTCGGGATCCAAGATTGATTGTAAGAGTTCTTGACAATCAAGGCCACGTTTGCCTAAGTCTCTTACATCACTTGGTGAAGACAAAGTGTCTAGTATAATACTTTTTATTTCTAATCTTTTGCACTTTTTATTTGGTTTTGTATTAATGACTTTAATAACTAGTTACTTATGTTGAAGGTGATCTTTCCTTATCGTTTGTCCGTGGTGTCTTGGCATTATTTTACTGTCTATATAAAATAAAGGATTTTCACCATTCATATCTCCACGGTCTATATGGAGGTATGTTGGCTACCTGGTCGGGGGTTAAGGGAACGGTTTGGTAAAGGTCTTGCCATTGTTCAGCGTTTAGAGGTCCTGCAATGGACCTGGGTCAAATTTAGTAGGACCTCCTTCAATACTTCACGGTATTGGATGGCGGGGGTCCAAACTCTTTGATCCCCTCATAAGTTAACTACTATTAATACTATAACCCGGCTATTTAGGACTGTATCCCTGCTGACTCAGACTACTTAGTCGAGGGTAACGTCACCGCCAAAAGCGGGGCCTACCACAATATTGCATTAATAACTTAATTCATTATCTTCCAATAATCCACCCTTTTAGGATTGTATCCTTGCTGACTCAAACTACTGGGGTGAGGGTAACGTCACCTTCAAAAGAGGGGCCTACTACAATAACTAAGATAATATCTTAATTATGTGCAAAAGTGCGGAAATAATCAAAGGTTATACTAGATACGAGTCGGAACCAAGTGATTCATCATGTCTATCTGTTTTTCTTTTATTTTTATTTTTCAGCATTTTAGTTAGTTTTTAATTTTCTTAGTTTAAAACATTTTTCTAAACTTTTTATTTTGATTAGACGTTGAGGATAAAGCGGTACTAAAAGCTCTTGTGTCCTTGGACGACCTCGGTATCTTACCAACGCTATACTACGCTCACGATGGGTGCACTTGCCCATATGTGTGTTTAGTGTTAGTAAAATATCGTGTTTTATAAATTTAAAACTTGGCTAAAATAAGTGTTAAAGGGGCTTAAAATATACACCTAATATATATAACACTTTCACGCACATCAAGTTTTTGGCGCCGTTGCCGGGGACACAAGGATTTTAGGAAAGCTTAAAATCGACGGCCTAATCAGTTTTTCAAAACCTTTTTAAACGCGCGCATTTTTTTCTGCATTTGAGTTTAGTTTTGCATTTACAGTAACCTGTACACGGGGCTGTGTTCAGTGAACACGGGGCCGTGCTGCACATTTTCATAAAAACAACCAGTAACAGAAGCTTGAACACGGGCCGTGCTCACTGAACACGCCCCGTGCTCAACGAAATCAGTAAATTTAATTAAAACGCCCAGATACAGTTCCTGAACACGGGGCCGTGTCCACTGAACACGGGGCCGTGTCCAGCCTCTGTTTCCGTTTTTATTTTTGTTTTCTGATCTCGAGACTCGGTTGTGGTCTGCTGAGTGATTCTTATGGATCAATACTCAGGAGGTTACAACTACACCTATGATGAGGATGATTATAGGGGTAATTATTGCACTAATTGTCGTAATGCACGCTCGATTCAAAATAATCACTCATATCAACCATCCAATTCATACACCTACTATGAGGAGCTCAGGTACGAGCCATCAACTTCATACACATCCTATGAAGACCAAAGGTATGAACCTCCTCCTTCATACTCATATTTTGATGAACCAAGGTATGAGCCTTCTTACTCATACTTTGAGGAACCAAGATATGAGCAACCACCTTCATATGCTTATTATGAGGAACCATGGCGTGAACAACCCACCTCATATGAGTATTATGAAGAACAAAATTACGAACCTTATCCATCATATGCTTACAATGAAGAACAATGGTGCGAACCATCGACTTCATATGGGTATTATGAGGAACAAAGGGTCGAACAACCGGATTCAAGCTTAGAAAATTCCGATTCTTTTTCTATAACCGAAGTGACCGATAGGATATTAGAACACATTAGAGTTATCGATCGATGTATAAAAGAAGCTCGCGCAAGGGAAGAGGAGTCCCGCGCAAGAGAAGAATTAAAAAAGGAAGAAATAACCGAAAGTGTAAAAATGGAAGAACAAATAAGTGAAAAACCGACACATGAGTTAAACAACGAAAAAGGTGAGTCCGACAACGTTAAAATTCAAGAAGAGTCTAATTTTGAAGAAATTAATCTCTTGTCACCTTCTTTCGAAAACCATTGTTTAGTACCCACTCATGCTAAGTTTTTAAAAGAGTTAAACACTAACACTAAAATTGACGAAACGGTAAGTGTTAAGTTAACTAATGATCAAACGTCACTAATAAAATAAGACCCATTTGAAATTAACATTACACCGGTTCCATGTTTCTTTCAAAATTCGTTTATTAGTAATGTCACAATCGATAAAGATCTTTGTGTTAACATAATGCCTAACTACATTTTCGAAAAATTAAGTATTAGTGATTTTTCTCCACTTCAAATACCCATTTTTCTATCCAATCGGAAAGTAATAAAATCAATCGGTATAGTTGAAGATGTCTTGGTTCAAGCAAATCAAATGGTGATCCCAACCGACTTTGTCATCCTCGATGACGCTCCTCTAGTGTTGGGACAACCATTTGTAAAAACACACGAAGCTTTGAAAAACCGGAAGTTCAAAAATCTATCTCTTCAATTAGGGGCATTTAAAAGAAGTGTCGATCTCGAACGGTCAATGAAATATCCTTTTGGCAATAATGACCCCCTAATTGAAGATGAAGATGAACCACCCGATACAAGTGAAGAGATTGACCACTTTGTTGAAGAAGAGGTCGCCATAGAACAAACTTTTAAGGTTCTTGATCGAAATGAGCAACCAAATCAGGAGTCTCCCAAAGACCCACCACTTGAGCTCAAAGAACTTCCAAAAGGTTTGGAATATGCTTTTCTAGACAAGGATGATAATTTACCTGTAATTATTTAGTCTAAATTAGATAACTTAGAAAAAGAAAAATTAATTAATCTTTTGAAAAAACACAAAAATGCAATAGCTTGGAAACTTGTAGACATAAAAGGAATTAGTCCTTCTATGTGCACACACAAAATTTTGATGAATGATGACTACAAATCGGTCATACAACCACAACGTCGAGTAAATCCAAATGTTCAAGAAGTGGTTAAAAACGAAGTCATCAAACTACTTGACGCCGGACTTATCTATCCTATCTCCGATAGTCCTTGGGTGAGTCCCGTCCAAGTAGTTCCAAAGAAAGGAGGTATGACGGTAATAACTAACGAGAAAAATGAACTAATACCAACGAGAACCGTCACAGGATGGAGAGTATGTATAGATTATAGACGATTAAATGAAGCAACAAGAAAGGATCATTTTCCTTTACTCTTCATTGATCAAATGTTAGAAAGATTATCCGGTCATAAATTTTATTGTTTCTTGGATGGTTTTTCAGGATACTTTCAAATCCCGATAGCACCCGAAGACCAAGAAAAGACAACTTTCACATGTCCCTATGGAAATTTTGCTTATCGACGCATGCCGTTTGGTCTATGTAATGCTCCAGCAACATTCCAACGTTGCATGGTGGCCATTTTCCACGACATGATAGAAAAGACAATGGAAGTCTTTATGGATGACTTTTCTATCTTTGGGGATTCATATGACCAATGCCTCGATAACCTTGAACGAATGCTATCCCGATGTGAGGAAACTAACCTCGCCCTTAATTGGGAAAAATGCCATTTCATGGTAACGGAGGGAATAGTACTCGGTCACAAAATCTCAAGCGAAGGAATGGAGGTGGATCGAGCCAAAATAGATACCATTTCTAGATTACCACCTCCATCCTCCGTAAGAGCTATAAGAAGTTTCCTAGGGCATGCCGGATTTTATAGACGGTTTATCAAAGACTTTTCTAAAATTTCTAGACCTCTAACAAAATTACTTGAAAAAGATGCTCCTTTCATCTTTGACAATGATTGCAATCAAGCATTTCTCACCTTAAAAGAAATGTTAGTCAATGCACCTATCATGATAGCACCTGATTGGAAATTTCCTTTCGAAATCATGTGTGATGCTAGTGACTTTGCAGTTGGAGCTGTCTTGGGACAAAGAAAAGAAAAGCATTTCCACCCAATTTATTATGCTAGTAAAACACTTAATGATGCACAAGAAAATTACACAACAACTGAAAAAGAATTACTAGCTGTGGTATTTGCTTTCGATAAATTTCGTTCTTATCTTGTTCTTTCTAAAACTATAGTTTATACAGATCATGCAGCCATCTGATATCTCTTCAAAAAGCAAGACGCAAAACCACGTTTGATTAGGTGGATTCTACTCCTCCAAGAATTTGACATTGAAATCAAGGACAAAAGAGGAGCAGAAAACACCGCTGCAGATCATCTCTCGCGCTTAGAAGACCCAGCTTTGGAAGCAACCAGGGACGAGCAAATCAACGAAAAATTCCCTACTGAGTCCCTGGAAATGGTGGAATACAAGGAAGAACCATGGTACGCCGACTATGCTAACTACCTAGCTAGCGGTATAGTCGCAAAAGGGTGGCAACATCATCAAAGAAAAAAAATTCTTTGCCAATGTGAAACACTACTTTTGGGTAGATCTATATCTTTTCAAAATGTGTGCCGACCAACTCGTCCGACGATGCGTACATGGTAGTGAAGCACGAAGAATTCTCCGCCATTGTCATGAAGGTCCATACGGAGGACATCATGGTGCTGCTAGTACCGCACGAAAGGTATTCGATTCAGGATTTTATTGGCCAACTATTTACAAAGACGCCCAAAGTCTTGTAAAAACATGTGATGCTTGCCAAAGAACAGGTAATATTTCTTCCAAAAACGAAATGCCACAAAACGACATTCTTGTTTGTGAAATTTTTGATGTGTGGGGACTCGACTTTATGGGACCTTTCCCACCATCGAAAGGAAACAAATATATACTTGTGGCAGTAGATTACTTGTCCAAATGGGCCGAGGCCGAGGCACTTCCAACAAATGATGGAAGAGTCGTGGTAAAATTTCTGAAAAAATTATTCTCTCGTTTTGGCACTCCGAAAGCTTTAATAAGTGATAGAGGTACCCATTTTTGCAATCATCAACTTGAAAAAATATTAACAAGATATGGGGTCTATCACCGGGTCTCAACAACATATCACCCTCAAACAAACGGGCAAGCCGAAGTGACTAATAGAGGTTTAAAACGAATACTTGAAAAAACCGTAGGGTTAAATAAAAAGGAATGGGCAGATAAATTAGACGATGCTTTATGGGCTTTTCGAACTGCTTATAAAACAACAATAGGTACAACCCCATATAAGCTAGTCTATGGTAAAAGTTGTCATTTTCCAGTAGAAATTGCACACAAAGCCTACTGGGCAATCAAAAATGTAAACTTAGATTTAGAATTTGCTGGTAAAAATCGATTTTGTCAATTAAATGAATTAGACGAGCTTAGGAATTATGCATACTCAAACTCTGAAATTTATAAGGAAAGAATGAAAAATTTGCATGACAAACATATTAAACCTAATGAATTTCGGGTAGGAGATTTAGTTCTTTTGTTTAATTCACGACTTCGATTGTTTCCTGGTAAATTAAAATCTAGGTGGTCAGGACCTTTTTCCATCACCCATATTTTTCCACACGGTGCAGTAGAAATTAAATCTCGAAATGGGCCTCCATTTAAAGTCAATGGCCAATGGCTAAAACCCTATCAAGGATTCATTGAGGATGAAGAGGAAGAGATCTCGTTTCAAACGGTGGAAGAATAAAAACATCATGCCTGGTAAGTTACGAACGATTGAGACAACAAAATAAAGCGGTAAGTTTTCTAACCATGGCTTATGGGAAAAAGAGGGCACTCACACGAGCACTAAAAAAAAAACACGCTCGGCACGAGGCCGTGTCCGCTGGACACGGGGCCGTGTCCGCGCTGCAGTCGGGATAAATCCCCTTTTTCAAAACAGTTTCTTCATTCCACACGCCCCGTTTCCCCGAAAAAGCTCTGGTTTCTGGCGATTTTTCGCAGAATTTCAACGTCTCCTATCGATCTAACAACATCAAGGTATGATTCTATCACTATTAGTAGTTAGATTAGTTACTTGCATGTAGTTAAAACACCAAAAAATTGGGGAAAAATCTAGGGTTCTTGAAGTTCATCCGGATCGAACCTCAAATTTTTGTTTAGATCTGTTTGCATTTAGTTAGATTAGTGTTAAGGAAAGTAAATACACTTATATTGTTCATAGATTCACCTGATTTCTTACAAAAATCCCAAACCCTTGTTCTTGAACCGAAAAAAAGATAAAATTAATAGGGTAAACGGGTTATTTTGGGAAAAAAGGCACTTAGGGTTTCATTTTCGGGGGAAACCGCACCTATTGGACCAAAAATTTTCAAGTTTTCGAAACCGGGTCGAAAAATGGGATTTTTGAATAACAGACCCTTGGACACGGGGCCGTGTCCGCTGGACACGGGGTCGTGTCCAGCTCGCTGTTTACAGTTTTATCCGAAAACATTTCTGTTTCGTGCTAACTTTTGGTGTATTCTTGCAGATGGCCAGGAAATTCACAAGATTCAACGCCAATGAGCTCGATGCAAGAGCTCGATATGAGATTCTTCAAACAAGGCCGGAGGAATACCCGAGGCAAGCTTGCACAGAATTGCTAACCATGGTGAATCAAATTGACCGTTTCAACAACATCGTCACGGGACCACTCAGAGTCGCCCTAACAACTCGACTCCGTTCCGTTCATGAATGCACCTTAGAATTTTATAGCACCTTTGCATTCACTTCAAGGTGCGACCCGTTCGACAATGTGGTGTCATTCAGATGTGGCGGAACAAAGTATTCGATCTCCATGGCACAATTTGGGTCAATTATCGGGTTGTATGCGGAAGAGGATGCGGGAAACGAAGAAAATACTGGGGGATTGAGAGAGATTGAAGACAACGAACGCCAAGCCATGTGGGCTCAGATTGGAGAAGGATTTTACAATCCGAGCAGCACTAAGAGTACAAAGCTGAGGGATCTGCTTTACAGATACATCCATAGGCTCCTCGGCTATTCTCTTAGCCAAAGGCATGAAAGTAGTGGCGTCGTTGGGTTAAGAGATTTGCTTGTCCTCCACTGCATCCACAACCGCAGGCCGCTCGATGTTCCATTCCTCATGCTCCGAAACATGCATCACAACCGCCTTGCTAGTGCACCGACTCCTATTTTCTTTGGGGGATGGGTGTACCGTCTCTTCAAGCACTTCGCCCACATACCTAGGTCATTTGAGAGGAGCCCATGGTCAGGTACGGTGGATATTCACATATGCCACTCAATGAACCTAATTTATGAGGCCGAAGACGGGACGGTAACCTTTCAAAGGATGCAAGGTCATGCATGGAACCCGCAAGAAGCACTTGTCCTCCCAGCTCCGCAACATCATCAGTACCAGTACCAACCCCACGGTGATCCGGGCCAATCATCCTCCTCGGGAGGCGATTTTCCTAACTTTCAAAGTTTGCATGATTTGTTGCAGGAAAACCTTATGTGTACTAGGAACACCTACAACATGGCGAGCAACACCTACCACCGGGTCGGAGCTATCGAGATAAACCTATCCGAGATCCAAGATGATGTTGGATACATACGAGACCACATTGCACGCCATGGAGGGGATGATGACGATGATGATGATGATGATGACGATGCTATGGAGTAGGTGAGAGGAGCAGAGGAGGAAGCGGTTGGTTGATGACTTCCCAGGTTAACCCTTTTTCACTATCGAACAATTGGTGGCCTGCGTGCCAAATGTTGAACAATTTACTTTCCTTGACTTCTTTTATTTTCCGTTTTATTTTTCTTTTCTACTTTATGCTTGGAACAATTAACTATGGTAATGTAGGATGTTTGTGTTACTTGGTGTGGTAGTAAGTGATGACACAGGTATAAACCGAGGCTTGGAATGCTAAGCCTCAGCACTTATAGGACCAGGATGGAAAAGACGGGGGAAGAAACCTGTTTTTCAGGCTTACAGACTGTCCACACGGGGACGTGTCCAGCCAACACGCCCCCGTGCTCACCTCCCAGACCTGCTGTTGGGTTACTGACCTGCAATTTTTGTCAGACACGGGGCCGTGTCCACCCAACACGCCCCCGTGTTCACCTTCTGTAAGTTCTCGTTACTGGCACCTGAACACGGGGTCGTGCCCACACAACACGGGGTCGTGTCCAGGCTGCCAGTAACACAAAATTTTTGCTTTTTACACCTTTTTACACATTCAATCAACCTAAAATTTGTTTTTGGGACACATTGAGGACAATGTGTAATTTAAGTGTGGGGGGGATGCTAAAACCTTGAAATTTTGCAAAGTCCTAAATACAAGCCTTACACAAAACTCTATTGGAACCGCTAATCACCCCAAATTTTTTTCAAAAATTTCATTTTTTTTTTACTTGTCTAAGTTTAACTTGGGAAATTCAAGTTCTCAAAAAGGTTATGTTTTTACGAATTTACAACCAACAGCGTAGTGATAAAAAGAATCAACAAAAGAAAATTATGAAAAGGCATGACAAACTTAGTTAAAATTTGATTATATATACTTGATCACATAAAAACCCATTCCCACAAAAGTGAGTTTTGAGCCTTTATTGAGCATACAATTACATATCATTAAACTAAATGCTCATTTTTCGTTTCTTGTGTGAATAGCCGCTTGGTTCTTACGACTCTAGAACTTGCCATGACGATACATTCCCGGTCCTTATCAACTTAAACCCGAGTAAGTAAATGATGGAGGCATTAGGACTAACCCTTTTTATTTCTACACCATTATTTTTCTTTTTCTTTTACCACCTACCCAAAAAAAACCCCCCTAGTTAGCCCCTTTGAGCCTAAACCTTTTTCATTTCATAACCCAAACCAAAAACCCTTTTACCCACCAAAACCTTTTTCATTTTTTACCCTTTGTTTTAGTAACAAGTTCGGTTTTTCGTATGGTCAAAAAAAAAAATTGTTGATGATGAAGCAAAAGAAAATAAAAATAACCTTGTTTGAATAATAGCTTCATCAAAATAAAAGTCACGAAAATAGAAAGTCCTACAAAAAACCGACACTTGTTACGCTTTTTCACCCTTTTTCTACTAACCACTAACCCAACCACATACCTTTAACCCAAGCCTAACCCTTAACCCACAAAGTCCTCTTGATAATTACAAAGGTATAAAAGTTAAAAAGGAGGAGGATTGATTGCTTGGCAAGCCTATGGTAGGAATAAGTTCCATGCCGCTCTCGAGTGATTCACTAAAAATACACCTTCGGCCGAGTGTGAGTGATTTCTCCCGTGAGGTATGTGAACTTGTATATAAATGGAATTTTAAAAACGGTATGTTATGCCCGAATAAGTAATTTCTCCTATGAAACGTTCTAAATAAATCATTACGAATAGGATTGTAAATAGATAAAAATAAAACCCAAAAAGATCTTGGATATCCCGACACTCTACGACAAGCCCAAAACCTTCTCTTCTACCCATTCCATTTGGGAGTGTAAGCCACATATTAAAGAGTTTTGCTTGAGGACAAGCAAAAGTTCAAGTGTGGGGGTATTTGATGTGTGTAAAATGCAACATATAAATTACATCAAAAGAGGCATAAAACTAACCCTTTTTAAGTACTAATGTTGGAAAAAGAGTGTTTTTGTCTTCCTTTTGTATTTTCAGGATTAAATGAGCTCAAATTCACAAAAGAAGCAAAAAGACAGCTAAATCTAACATAAATACAAGGAAAGGAACATAAGTGGATCGCCCGACCCCTCAACGGCATCTTCCCAAGCAAAATAGAGAAGGCAGAAGACTGAACACGCCCGTGCTCAGCCAGCACGGGGCCGTGCCCAAGAAGCAGCAGAAAAGACAAACCTATAGAAGCTTCTATTGCCCACCACGGGCCGTGTCCAGCGAACACGGGGGCGTGTCGAAAGTACAGCAGGCGCATTAATTGTAATTGTGAATTACAATTAATGAAGAGAGAGATTGTCAGACAGGCACGGGGCCGTGCCCAGCCTTCTGTTCAGCCTATAAATAGGAGTGATTGGTTTCATTTCAACTCATCCCTTGGCACACCACCTCTCTCACACTTCATCCACCACCCACCACCACCATAACACCATCATCCACCACCATCATCCATTGTCCATCGTAGAGTGTGTGAGTCGTCTCGGGATCCAAGATTGATCGTAAGAGTTCTTGACAATCAAGGCCATGTTTGCCTAAGTCTCTTACATCACTTGGTGAAGACAAAGTGTCTAGTATAATACTTTTTATTTCTAATCTTTTGCACTTTTTATTTGGTTTTGTATTAATGACTTTAATAACTAGTTACTTATGTTGAAGGTGATCTTTCCTTATCGTTTGTCCGTGGTGTCTTGGCATTATTTTACTGTCTATATAAAATAAAGGATTTTCACCATTCATATCTCCACGGTCTATATGGAGGTATGTTGGCTACCTGGTCGGGGGTTAAGGGAACGGTTTGGTAAAGGTCTTGCCATTGTTCAGCGTTTAGAGGTCCTGCAATGGACCTGGGTCAAATTTAGTAGGACCTCCTTCAATACTTCACGGTATTGGATGGCGGGGGTCCAAACTCTTTGATCCCCTCATAAGTTAACTACTATTAATACTATAACCCGGCTATTTAGGAATGTATCCCTGCTGACTCAGACTACTTAGTCGAGGGTAACGTCACCGCCAAAAGCGGGGCCTACCACAATATTGCATTAATAACTTAATTCATTATCTTCCAATAATCCACCCTTTTAGGATTGTATCCTTGCTGACTCAAACTACTGGGGTGAGGGTAACGTCACCTTCAAAAGAGGGGCCTACTACAATAACTAAGATAATCTCTTAATTATGTGTAAAAGTGCGGAAATAATCAAAGGTTATACTAGATACGAGTCGGAACCAAGTGATTCATCTTGTCTATCTGTTTTTCTTTATTTTTATTTTTCAGCATTTTAGTTAGTTTTTATTTTTCTTAGTTTAAAACAGTTTTCTAAACTTTTTATTTTGATTAGACGTTGAGGATAAACCGGTACTAAAAGCTCTTGTGTCCTTGGACGACCTCGCTATCTTACCAACGCTATACTACGCTCACGATGGGTGCACTTGCCCATATGTGTGTTTAGTGTTAGTAAAATATCGTGTTTTATAAATTTAAAACTTGGCTAAAATAAGTGTTAAAGGGGCTTAAAATATACACCTAATATATATAACACTTTCACGCACATCAATGACTACACATTCGGTAGCACAATACTTCTGGGTCAAGAGGAATCTGGTAGTAGTAAGGATCAGGGTTATGATCATTACATTGACATAACTGCTGGTGGAGCTTTTAACAACTCTGATTCTTACTCAAATAACTATGCTTTCATAGCTAGTAGTGAAAACCAGATTTCTGATAATCTCTCTTTTGAACTCAATGATCTTCAGCATTTTGATCCAACTGATTTATAGGAAATGGATATAATACACCAACTTGCACTGCTGGGTGTTAGAACCAGCAAGTTTTACAAAAGAACAGGGAGTAAATTTCCAGGGTTACATGGGAATCTGAAAGTAGGGTTGGATAAATCAAAGATAAAATGCTACAAGTGTAATAGGTTAGGTCATTTTGCTAGAGAGTGTAGGAGTCAAACTAATGGACCAATCATCACACGTCCTAGTCCTAGCCCTTGACCACAAAATAACCAAACCACTGTGCAGTATTCCCAGTATACCCCTGCTACTCATGTAAACACTGCTCACTATGCACACCCTGCAACCCATGTTCCTGTACACTATGTCCAAACCACTGTTCCTCAGATACAGTATGTCTAGGCCCCAGCTCCTCAGGTTCAGGTGCAACAAGTTGCACCTCAACAAGCTACACAAACAGGTGTTCAACCAGATCAGCAAAGCTTTTTCACCCAAGGCTTTGTTGATTGGAGTAGCTTGCCTGAGGATCTAGGTGATGAAAAATTTGCTCTATATGCTGAGAATGCTGTTTCTAGTGATGAATTCTGTTTTGCAGCATTAGAGTCACTTCCTGAAGGGCTGGAAATTGAAGAAGGAACATCCAGTGCAGAAACAGTGGATACAATTGCTGAAGAAGTGGTTACTGCTGTTGTTGGTGAACAACTGTTGGAACAAAGTTCAGAACCCCTGTTGGAACCACTGTCTGACCCCTGGTCTGTTGAAGAAGAGTGGAAGAAGCAAGATGATAAAGAAGAGAATAAGTCAGAGGAAAGTGAACATGTATGTGATTGTGTTGGTGCACTACATCTGTCGACTTCGTCTTGTATCGAGTCTTAGACTAGCTAGAATAGATCAGGGCACGTAAAACGAGAAAATGTGATAGAGTTAGAAAGATTTCGCTTGAAGGATTTAATGTATATGAGATTTCGCTTGAAGCAGATCAAGCGAAATCAATATGTTAAGATTTCGCTTGAGTTATGCTGAAGCGAAATCTCAATGTCTATATATAGAGGTTCAGTGTCAAGCGAAATTATAAGAAGTTGATATAAGTTGTTTTTGTGTGATTTCCATACCGAGGTGCTGCCGGTGTGAGAACTGATTGTAATTGCTTTCATATCAATACAAATCAGTGTTAAAGTGAAGATTCAGCTGTTTATAGGTCAAATACTTGTTTTCCGCACCTGTATTTGATGGAATTCCTCTGAACCGACTCGTTTAGGTCGCAAACCCGGTCCTTACAATTGGTATCAGAGCTCAGGAGGAGGAGTTCTGCAAAATTCAGCCGAAATTGATCAAAATTTCTTACTTCTACACCTTCTTTTCTTAGTTCAGAAATATTTCACGGTCAAAAACTATTCAATTTCTCACGGATTGTTTAAAAGTACTAGATAACAAACCCTTGAAAGTTTCACAGCAAAATTCGACCTAAAAGTGATCAAAATCGACATTTGAATGAAGTTCGCTTGAACAGTTCAGTATTATTGGACGATTTCGCTTGAAACTTCAAGCGACACTTAATATTTCGCTTCAAACAGAGTTCGTTTTCGCTTCAAGGTGTTCGCTTCAGGGTTCTTTCTTCAGGATCGCTTCAAAGTATTTCGCTTCAAGAACTTCGCTTGAGAGTTGTTCAGTTTAAATTGTTTCGCTTGAAGGGTATCGCTTGAAAGATAGTATTTCGCTTGAAAGTGTTTGAAACATAAACAACGATTTCCACAACGCTTTTGTAACATCGTCTAGTTCATCTTCCATTGCTCAGAACATGAATTCTGAAAATGAAATGGGGACTACTCAGAAACCCCCGAAGCTAATGGGAATTGAGGAATACTATGGGTGGAAAGATAGATTCGAAAACTGGGTACAGGCAAATCATTTGAGATCATGGGAATGTATTTTAACAAAGTATGCTCTACCACTAACCGAAATGCAGACTGAAAAACAGCTTTCAGATTTTAGTAAGGAAGAACGGGAAATATACCGAGCTGAAAAGATGATGATCAGTTTACTTCAACAGGCCATCAAAGAAGACATCTTCATACTACTTCAACATGACAAAACATCACAATCAATATGGGATGCTCTAAAAATTAAGGTTGAAGGCAGTACGAGTATGATTAAAAGCAAGAAGGCATTGCTTAAAAAGGAATTTGATTTGTTCACAAGTTTGCCCGGAGAAGATACGAAGAAACTCATTGAACGATATTGTCACTTAGTGAGAACAATGTCAATGATGAACATTAAAAAGGAAAATGATGAATGGGTGGATAAACTTGCTGATGTGTTACCTCAGAAAGAGTGGGGAACTTATTTGATGATATTGAAGAATACTGGAGTTTATGATAGGTTGTCGATCTCTCAGTTCATTGAAAAGATTGAAAGTCAGGATTTGGAACAGCAGAAGATCGCAAGGATGAATAATCCAAGTGGTCAACAAGATGTAAAGATGTATTACAAGGGTAGTGTTCCGACTTCAGAAGCTGAGAGAAGTCCGAAAATTCAGACTGCTTATAGTGTTGGAGATTCTACAGAAAAGACTGATCAAAACTCAAACAAAAGCAACAGTGGTTTCTCAGTGTATCCGAGTGTTAATCCGAAAAGCTCATCAGAATGTTTTCAGTCTCAAAGCACAAAGATGGGAAATGGTTGTGTGATTCAATGCAACATAGCTCTAAATCTTCCAGAAGGTCAAAGTTTTTCTGAAGACATTGCGAAAGATCATATGGCATTACTTGGTTCCGTGCTTATCTCATATGAAGGTTTAGTGGCTGGTCGAATTGGAAATCCTATGCTTACTAAAGAGGATTACGACCAAATAGATGCTGAAGAGATGGAACTAATGGATATCAAATGGTGTCTAGCAAGTGTTCTTAGACGTGCTAAAAAGTTCAAGACAATTACTGGGAGAAATGACTTTCTTGATGCTTGTGTTTCTACTTTAGGTTTTGATAAATCTAAAGTTACGTGTTTCAGGTGCAGGGAAAAAGGTCATTTTAAGCGGGAATGCAAAAACAGAGAAGTTAGTGGTGCTCAGAATCCATTTGGAAAAGATGACTACTACCGGAAAGCCATTTATCAGCAAGTTGGTCAGACACAAGAATTACAAACGGCTCATGGTAGAAAGATTGAAGATTCAAAGAAAGGATGTTTGGTAGATTTCAACTGGAGCAACTACATTTCTTCTAACAGCACAGCATGTATAGTGGATCAAAATGATGAACAACTACCTGAAGGATTCAGCTGGGATATGTTTGTTGATGAAAAGGGGGATTTCAAAGCTTTCATTGCAAAGATTGTTAGAGAACCAGATGTGTTTGCTACTTGGATGAGATCAATTGGTGAAACAGTGAAAGATCAATCAATTACATCTGAAGAAAGTTCAGAAATTGCTGATTCTGAATCATTAAGTACAGATGAGAGTGTGCAAAATGAGGATACTTCAGAAAAAGAAGTTGTTTTTTATCAAACACCATCTGATTCTGGTGTTTCAGATGCTGAGTCTGAAAAATCTGTAGAGTTTGATCAAACACCGATGGAGAGTAGCAGTGATGATGAGGAAGAGAAACATATTAATATTGCTAAAAAATATCTTTCTCCTGAAAGTTTTCATTTTTATTTTGCAGATCGCATGGAGAAACTGAAGGAGAAACAAGCTGCAAAAGAACAACAACAAGATGAGAAAGTTGAAAATGTTGTTCAAACTGAAGAAGTTAAAAGTATGGATGAAGAAAAGGTGATTGAAGTGGTAAAAACAATCGAGATTGAGAAGATTGTTGAAGTTGAAAAGCCTTGCAAGAAATGTTTGGAAATTTGCAAGAGTTGTGAAGAAAAAGATGTTACACTGTTTGATAGAGAAAGACTGATAGAAAAGCTACTATCTGACATCAGCTATGTGAAAGAATCGTATAGCGTGTTAAACAGAACTGTGACAGGTCTTCAAACAACAAACTCTGAAAGAGAAAAAGCTTTAACGATGACAAATTCTACGTTGATGGCAAAGCAAAAGGCAATTAATCATTACATCGAAGAAAATGCTAATCTAAAGCAAGAGTTGGAGAAAGAAAAGATTGAGAATGAAAGGATCAGAAGGTTATTACTGAGTTATTCTTGTTCTGATTATGTTATTGATCGAGTTTATCCTACTGTTGCAGGTTTTGAAGCATTTCAGGATGAGAAGCAAAAGAATGAGACTGGTAAGAAATTGACTGTTAAATACAACAAGTGTCCGCCTCCTATCTGGGAAGGGTATTCTCCTAGAAAACCAAATGAGGAGCAAGTCGAAAAAGCAGTCAATATAAAGTTAAAATCCGAGACAACTGATGGTTTACCAGATAACATTGATATCACGTTTACCTCGTCTGATACTGATCATGAGTCTGAGTTAATCAAAAAGGTGGTCGATCAGGTGTTGGATACTGAGGAGGTGTCTGAGTCAAAGTTTGAGTCTGGGGGTTCAAGTTCGTCAGTCAACAGTTCAAAGTTGTCGGAAAAACGGTCTTACAGTAAAGAATTTTTGCTATCAAAGGCAAATTTGGATGATGAAACATTTGAAGTTGCATATACTTTAAATGATTCGGACAAATTATACTCTGACAAAGAGTTTCCGATTAGAAGTGTTCGTTTTGACATGATTAAAAAGGTTTTCAAAATGACGGAAATTAATTTTTCTGAAATTAAGGATCTAAAATCTACTGAAAAACCTAAAAAATACACTTCTAGAGTTCAACAAAGGTTAAACAAGAAAAAAGGGAAAAATAATTACAATTCTGATTCTAGTTTTCAAAAGAAAACAAATCAAAATTGTAGTTACAAAAAGAAAGGTCTTGGTTTTACTCCACCTGAAAATCGTAAAAATGAAAAATATGTTAGAGATTTTAAATCAAAAATGACATATGTTGCAGGTAAAAGCTATGAAGAGGAGTCAAATAGCTCATTCTTGAAAAAATCAAATCAAGAGTTCCTTGCTGAAAGAAAAAGAACAGGAACTGGAGTTTTTCATCAAATTGGAGTTTTTCAACCAAAAGACACAAGAACTTGTTTTCAATGTCAAGTTGTTGGACACATCGCTCACAATTGTCCAAACAAAGTCAACAGAAAACAGGGAGTCTCCGAAAAACTTAAAGAAAAAGTGGTTGAAAAGAATGATTCACCAACTACAAACTTCAAAACTTTTGAAAATTCAAAGAATGAAGTTGGTGAAAATTCTAAAAGATTGTACAAAAAGAGTGCAAAAGACAATAAAAAATGGATTGTTAAAAAATCAGATGTACAATCTGGCGATGATTCTGATTCCTCAAAATCAGATGAGCCACAAGATGAGATTAAAGATTTGATGAATGATGTTGACATTAAATCACTAAGTGTGGAAGAGATTAAACAAATGGTTGGTAAAGTAGAAATCTCAGATTTTGATATTGAAAAAACATTTAATGAAAATGTTAAGAAAATTTTCAAGAAAATGATTGATGGGAAAGTAAAGGGGGTTAAAGATTTTTATGCAACTAAAAAGGCAATCTACAACCCTACTGCTCAGGAATTGGAAGCCACCAAGTCAAATAAGACTTGGGTGGAAGTTTGTTTTCCATGATAGTCTAAGGACTATGCCGGAGATCCCAAGTTTATATTGTGGATCAGGAATCGGCATCTTTCTAATGTTTGAAGTTTTTTTTTTTTTTAAGTTTTTGATAGTGTTTGGATGTTTACAGGTTGTATGACTACGCCGGAGCTTCCAGGTTGGTAAGTGCGAAGCAGGAATCGGCATTCTGATTGGTAAAATGGTGGTGTAGACGTAATATTCCTACAAGTGATATTGTGTTCTACATGTGGTAATTCTTACAATTGATATAGATGGTGCATATTTGCAAGTGGTAAATCAAGGACATTAATTTGTACTTGATCTGCTACAAATGGTTAAGAATAGACAATGTGATGAACCACACCCCGAATCTACAAATGACTATATCATAAAAACTTATTTTCCGGAAAAATCATTTTGATTAAAACAAACTTAAGTGTTTTGAAATCTAAATGAGAAAATAGTTTTGTGATAAGAGGGAGTTCTGATTGTTTATGCCAAGTGAATGGCGATTTGATGCGATTCAATATCAGTTGTCACTTTATTGTATAGTTTGTTTTCAAATTTCCTAAAATGTGTTTGCATTTTAGGGGGAGTAAAATTTTAAAAAATCCAAAAACATTTGAAAAATTTGAAAAAGACAAAAACATGATAAAATTCAAAAATGAGTTTTTGTTGCATATAGAGGAAATGATAGTACATCAGTGGACTATCACAACATGCTAAAGAAATGAAAAGAAAAATGTGATAAACAATCTTACTGCGGATATGTCAGTAGGTTTTTGCACATTTAGTAGATTGTGACGAGATATAAACCTAAATTTCAAACTTGCGTCTACGTGGGGAACACCTCCAGGATATATAGGTAACCCCTGAAATCTTGTTTGAAGGGTCCCATATTCTGAGATACTAGGTCTTTATACTCAGTGATATCTGGGGTATTATCCCGGGACTTCTGATTTTGCGGAAGCAATGGCCTAGTCCCCGGAGAATACTTTCTGCTTGCTTGAAATATAGCTTCGCCCTCAGCTAAAAAATGATGAAACATTGAAAAATGCTAATCATGGCTGTTGTAATATAAAAGATCCTCTAAAGGGGACACACCTAAAAGTCAACTAGGCTCTCTGCTGAACGGAAGTTCTGACCTTAGCTATCACGGTTGCATAATTTATTCCCCTTACAGATATCATCTGTGGTATACTCACCTGTAAGACTGAATATTGGGGTCTGGATACGGGAGTATATACTGAGGTGGGACACATGTAGATGTTTAAGTCATAAAACACTAATTCGTATCTCGAAGCAGTTGAACTTTGTGTGAAAATTTAAGTGGACAAACATACTGACAATCTAGGTAAATTGTTTAAAACTTAAAATGAAATGAAGCTTAATGATGTTAGTGATCTGTCTCAGAAACTGATATGATCCTCTTGCACAAACTCACAAAAAATATTGTTTGTAAAAATTTCTTTATTGCATTCCTTTACAATCAAAAATTACAAAAAGATTTTTAGTGTGTTTTAGCATAAATTTTGAAAAAATCCAAAAAGATTTTTGACAACTGATATTGGAAAACTGATTGTCAAAATTTCAAGTGCTAAACATGATGACTTGGTTGTGAGGGGGAGAAAATCTTAATATGTCAAAAAGGTTTGTTAAAATCCTACAATTGGTATTTTAAAACCTACATTTGATTTATCATTGGTTTGTGATATGAGAGAGATTTATCTGATTATATCAGATTGTTGGTGCATTTAAATTGTTAAATTTAGAAAATTTATTTCTGGGTTAAGATTGTTACAGGTGAGCCAGGTTAATTCATTCAAAGCTTACAAAAGTCAGACTCTGATCATGAATCCAAAAGTTTGCTAGCTGCTGATGCTGATGAACTTAAGGAATCAAGAGATCTGATCAAGAGAATTAGATGAGATTCAGGCATCGATCCTAAAGCAGATGTTGCTGAAAAACAAATGAATACCAGCAAATCGTGAGGGGGAGTCTGATAGAGCCAGGTGATTCTAGAGAAGAAGATAGAAAGAGAAAAGCCCAGAGACTGATCAAGAATGAAGATGTGAAGACACAGCATTGGTGTGACTCGATAGTCGACTCGTCAACATCTGAGGGGGAGTCTGTTGGTGCACTACATCTGTCGACTTCGTCTTGTATCGAGTCTTAGACTAGCTAGAATAGATCAGGGCACGTAAAACGAGAAAATGTGATAGAGTTAGAAAGATTTCGCTTGAAGGATTTAATGTATATGAGATTTCGCTTGAAGCAGATCAAGCGAAATCAATATGTTAAGATTTCGCTTGAGTTATGCTGAAGCGAAATCTCAATGTCTATATATAGAGGTTCAGTGTCAAGCGAAATTATAAGAAGTTGATATAAGTTGTTTTTGTGTGATTTCCATACCGAGGTGCTGCCGGTGTGAGAACTGATTGTAATTGCTTTCATATCAATACAAATCAGTGTTAAAGTGAAGATTCAGCTGTTTATAGGTCAAATACTTGTTTTCCGCACCTGTATTTGATGGAATTCCTCTGAACTGACTCGTTTAGGTCGCAAACCCGGTCCTTACAGATTGTGCATGATGGTTGTAACTAAGGTATCACCCTAGGTTCTTAAAAACCTGTGTTCAGACAAATGCATCATAGCATTTGCACACATCGAGGAGGTGAATGAAAACCTTAGAGATAAAGTGTTAAGTGATGAAATACAATTTGAAAAATCTTTAAAAGAATTTCAAATCAAATTGTCAAGAAAGGAAAATGAGATTTGTAGCCTCAAACATGAGCATAGCATAACCAAGGACCAACTTCAGGCAATGATAGAAAAATATCATGCCTGTAAAAAGGAGTTGGAATCCACCCAAATCACATGTAAAAATGGGTGGAATCCTGCAAAGGTTATGAAGTTATGCTTGAGAAACAGATCAAAAGCAATGTAAAATTTGGTGTAGGGTTCAGAAAACATGACCAAGTTGAAAACACTGCTGCAAATGAGTCTATTCAAACCACTGCTGAAATCATACCCACCAACAAGGATGGTCAAGAAGTTAAAATAACTGACAAAAGTGGCAACAAAATCACTCTGGAAAGATCAGTGGGGTCCTCAACTTTTGAGTAGATTGAGAAATACCAATTCAAACCCACATGGTCTGATGAGTGTGACATCCTTGAAAATTTTAAACCCATGGATTTCACCACTGTGGATGGTATCAAAGCTCCAAAGGCCAAGGTAATTCCTCTGAAGGACATCCCAACAGTGGTTCAAAACTCTGTTACAAAGGAGTCTGAAAAGAAGAAAAGGAAAGAAAAGATTAAAAACTTGTTTTGTGACTTTTGTGAAAAGAAAAATCATTTGACCAAAGATTGTTTTCATTTAAAAGCTTATGACATTAACAAAACAAGTATCATTGTGCCTTCAAAGAGCTGCACCATCTGTGGTAAAACAAACCATCTCACTCAGGAGTGTGTGTATCTTAAAACCTTTGATGTAAAAAAGAATGAGTACACTTCGAAAACACTCATAAGTTCATCAAGTTCACAAGTCAAGAAACAACCATCTTTTGTGCCTGTCCAAATAGCTGTTACAAAATAGCTGAACCAAAACTCTGTTAAAAGAGAGGTTCAAGTGACAGATGCACCCCCTGCTAACCAATAACAAAGAGGTAAAGGTCAACCTCCATACCAAAGGGTCCCACATGTTTATGAGGTTTACAAAAAGCCTTCTAAACCAAAAGTGAATCGGAATCCCTTTGGATATCAACAGCTGATAGGAAATGGTCCCCAACAGTGATTAGAGAAGAATGTTCCAAAAATTGTCCAAACCCTTGAGTTAACCACTGTCCATCTTCCTGAACTTAACATAGACACTAATGAGACCCCATCGAAAGTCTTATTGGCTTTGGAGACCCTCCTGAACTAATTATTTACTTGATGTGCAGGGAGCTTCTGCATGCTTAGATAGTCTTTGGTATGTAGATAGTGGAGGCTCCAGGCACATGACTGGATGTAAAGCCCTACTCAAAGAATTCAAAACTCATGGAGGGTGTGATATATCTTTTGGTAATAATAGTAAAGGGAAGGTGATGGGTTCTGGTATAGTACAGTCTGGAAATGTTAAGTTTGAAAATGTCAATCTTATTGACAATCTAAAATTCAACCTCCTTAGTGTCCCACAAATGAGTGATAAAGGTTATGGGTCATTCTTTACTAAGGAGTGTTGTAGGATTGTTGGACTAGAAATGGTTAAAAAGATTAAAGAAATAATAAAAAATGGAAAAACCCAACTTGTTGCTCAAAGGAGTGGCAATGTTTATGTAGTTGATTTGTCAAAAGAGAACCCCAGGACTGATGCTTGTCTGTTCTCAGCTGCCTCTAAGAAAGAGACAGAACTATGGCACAGAAGATTGGAGCACACAAATCTCAAGAAAATCACTGCTTTGTCAAAACAGGGCCTTGTAAGAGGTCTTCCACAAAAAGTGTTCACCTGTCCTGAGCATTGTGTTTCCTGCTTAAAAGGAAAACAACATAAAAGCTCATTTAAGTCCATTGAAGAGTCCAAAACAACCAAGTATTTTCAAATGCTGCACATGGATGTGTTTGGCCCAATAAAAGTCATGAGTCTTAAAAAGAAAAGATATTGTTTGGTAATTGTAGATGACTTTTCTAGGTTTACATGGACTTATTTCTTACATTTTAAAGATGAGACTACAGGCATTCTACAAGACTTTGTCAAACAGGTTGAAAAGCAGTTTGACTTGCCAGTAAAAGTATTTAGGAGTGACAATGGCACAGAATTCAGAAATAGGGAGTTATATGAGTTTTGTGTGTCAAAAGGAATTGTAAGGCAGTACAACATTCCAAGGACACCGGAACAAAATGGGGTTGTTGAGAGAAAGAACATGACATTGATTGAGGCTGCCAGAACCAAGCTTGCTGATTCAGGTTTGCCATTAACTTTCTGGGCAGAGGCAGTAAACACTGCTTGCTATGTCCGGAACAGAGTTTTGATAAACCCCAGGCATCAAAAGACTGCCTATGAAATTCTGTATAAAATCAAACCACTGATCTCATACTTCAAAGTTTTTGGCTGCACATGCTTCATTTTAAACTTAAAAGATTCAATTTCAAAGTTTGCAGCCAAAATAGACTGTGGTTATCATTTGGGATACTCAACCACTGCTAAGGCCTACACAGTGTTTAACACTAGGACTAAGACAGTGGAAGGGACTTTGAATGTGAAGTTCAATGAACTTTCTTCAATGAAAATCCCTGCAAATCCTGCTGAGTTATTTGATCTTGATAAATTTACTTTTGAAAATGTTTCTGTCAAAACTAACAGTGCAGGTCCATCTCAACCCCTCCATCAGAGAATGGATATGAAGTGATCATTCCACAACAAAAGTTCACATCCATTGTGTAACACCTCATAAATTTATGCCCAATAATGTGTGGACATGTGTCATAATCCTTAGATGTGTGAAAGATCACTTATGAAGGACTAAAGTTGGCAAACGTGGAAAGTTTGTGAACAAAAGGGGATCAAAGTGTCAATAATGAATAAATACACTTTAAAATAGCCCTACATGATGTTTATACCCTTAAACGAATAAATCATGGATCATACGAAACTAATTGTAAAAGAAAGTGAGGAATTACAAACTACAGGGGTTAAATGTGTCAACATGTTTAAGGTATACCTCTGAGTGACCTTTTAGCAAACCCGAAGCTTTGTAACGATAAATATTACTCGCTAGAATATGTGATAAAAATTTCACCAAGTTTCGTTATCGCATGAGAAAGTTATGACGATATTCGTATACGGGGGGTTAAAAGCGTCAACGTTGAAATTTAAGGCCTTACGGGTGATCACAAAGTTAACCAAGGACTTAACTATGTTTGTATATGTCTTGGAGCCCTTAAAAGATAAGTTAGAGGGTCAAAAATGCAAATTTGGAACTTAAAACCACGTTTAAAAGGACCAGGGGCTGAAATGTAATTAGCTGAAACTTGTTTGGCTAGTTATGAGAGGCCAGGCGGCCCGCGTAAGATATCACCAAGGCTTACGCGGCCCGTGTCAGCAGCACGGCGACAGAAAACACCTACAGGTGTCTGTCCAGCCTGTTGCACCGCCTTAAAACCTTGTTTTTACATACCAGAGACTCCTCCACTAGTTTTTCATGCACTAGGGACAGTTGTCTTGATCTGGAAACATTCACAAGACTCATTCTGGAGCTCCTCTGATCAGCAACAAGCTTCCTAGTGATCCCTAATCGTACTTAGGACCTTTGTGAGTGTCCTTAATCCTTCTTAATTCAGTTTAGCTTAATTAATTAGCTAAAAGTCAAACCGTCGTAATTAAGGTTTGACTTAGAGATTAATTAAAATTTGTTCAGTCAAATCTCGAATTAAAAATACCTATAAGTAGGTATTTATATGGGTAATAAACCCTTAAAAGGGTACTCTCTGATTCCTACTCTAACTATGTCAATTGTAGGGTCAAAGCTAACTTTAAAAAGTCAACAAAATACTTATTTTCAAATTATTACATAATTAGCAATGTAGGATCCATGTAACCTGTTTTATCATTAATATAACTTGGTAATTAATGTAAGAACATGTCTAAACATGTTCAACTCGACAATTTTCTGTAGAGACCCGGTTCGGAACCGAAAGTCGCATAATTTGACTTTTGCTTTGACTTTCAGTTCTGACCTGTTTAAGCCTAGTTTAGAATTGCCTTAGAGCTTCTTTTGAACCTAGTTACATGTTAGTATAACCCTCCGTGATTATACGGCTTGGTTCACTAGTTGTCTAATTATTATGCAAGTTTCCGTTAATTGCCTAAATGTTGACTAGTATGCCCTTTTCACCATAAAATAGGATTTTTGAAAATATAAAGGAGTAGACACCTTGGTTATTGATTTATAAACTTGCACCCAAAATTTGACATCAGTTTGAGGTCTAGATTAAGAGTTATGCTCAATAGCATAATTAGAAAGCTTTTTGTTAATTAAACGGCATAATAAGCATATAGCCTAGTTTAACCCACTTTTCGATATCAAACTTTTTACCCACTGATGTAATAAAATATTTTGGGATTTTTGAAGATTTTTAATTAATTTTAGGCTGAGCATAACATAGGGTTATAGCTTTAATTCGGTTAATGCCGGTTTTGCCCTTTTAGGCTATAAAATGAGTTTTACAAATCTTTTTAACCCCAAACCTTTTGCCACTGATTTTATATGATAAATAAATTATTTTAAACCTTTTGGAATAATAAAAATATCAGCTTTCTATATAGAACCCGGAAATGGCTCCAAATCGCCTTTTTAAGTGTTTTTAACGCATAGTATGTATTAAAAGTATTTTAAACATATAAGGTTTGATACCTACTGATATTTTAAGTATATTTTTATACTTTGAAAGTAAGCTAAATTTTAAACTCATAATTTTAGTTTTGACCTTTTTAGCCTATGTGAAATTACCAAAATACCCCTAAGGTGCATAGTTTGGTGTTAAATGATAAAATTCACATATATCTAGTACCCTACTATTATAACTTATTAAATTAAGTATATTTACTAAATAAATCAGACCTGTAACTCAGATTACTAATTAAACTCTTTTATAACCTTTTAAATGACCAAAATGCCCTTACGGGGCATAATTCGAGTTTAAATCCGTTTTGGGCATAATGGAAGACATCTTACTGATGTCACAACATATTTAAGGAATATTAACTTAGGAAACTTGCATATGACTTTTTGGTTACTCGTTACGCACTTTTCGCGTTCAGATCGGCTTATGTAACTAGTTTGCATATATTAGCCGAAACGGGTTAAACCTTATCATTTTTGTCTCAAAATCCGGAATGTGTTTAGTTTACCCATATTATACAAGTCTTCAAACTTTTCGGGCCTAAATCACATTCTATTCTGGTCTTCGCTTATTCATGCGTTTGAACCGTATCTTCCTTTAAAACTAACCGGTCTAAGCTTAAGCTTAATTAAAGACCCGTTAGAAATCTAATAGGTTATTAAAAACCTTTGTTCCAGAATAGGAGACCCGGTAAAAGCTACACGCACTTGCTATTGTGATTGATACTTGCAAAGGTAAATACTTTTAACTTATTTTCCCTATACGGGCTTGGAGTATGGTATATAAAATACCGCTTGGTCGGGCATTGAATCTTTAATCGAATAGAGGATTAAATAATTGAAATGCTCCGTTTGGAAATGTTTTGTTTGCTTAAAGCCTTTGGGGGGTTAATGACCATGTCCCGGATATCCTTGGCATCATTTTACGAAATGGCCACGACCTGAGCACGGGGTGTAGGCGTACACCCGTTAGTGCCTAAACAAATAATGTGGTGTGTCTATTGATCTTTAACCCGGCACAAACCGGGCTACTGAACGCATAAGAAACATGTAATTCTTTTACAAGATTATATTCAAATAATTATCCCAAGTTATAAAAAGTTTTGTGCCACGTGCATTCAAATCAATTTTATTAAACTTTTCAAAATGAGTCAGTTAAATTGTATTTATCAGTGTAAACTGACGTATTTTCCCAAAAAGGTTAAGTGCAGGTACTACTCGAACTAGGCTGGCTTTCTCCTAGCGTCCACAATAAGTCTCGCAAGCTTAGATGTCATAAAACTGTTGAACAATGTCTACTTTTTATTTTAACCCACCTGTGGATCTGTTTCAACTATTTCGTGATAATTAATATTACAATTCATTAAAGTTGAAATGAATCTATCTTTGCTTCCGTTGTGCATTTATATATTGTGTTGTTTGACTATGATGATATCAACTACGTCACGATACTCCCCACCGGGCCCATCGATAATATGTGGAAATATTGGGGTGTGACACATTGCCAGAGCAGCAGATGTTCAAAACAGCTGTCAAAGCTCATCCACTGCTACCTCAATAGTTGTTGACCAAAGTAGTCCTCAAACCACTGCTTCCACATCCTCAAACACTGTTGATAAAAATCTTCAAACAGTGGATAAAAATCAACATGTTTCCACACCACTTCCTCCTATCCCTCCACCTCCGTTTCAAGACATTGTTGGATCATCAAAGTCACCAACAGTTGTTAGCTCAGATGATTCACATCTGCAGCCCTCACCCTTAAATGCCATTGTTCCATACAAAGCAGATTTGATCTTCTTGAAGTCTCATCCACCTGACCAAATCATTGGCAACATCAGTGAAGGGGTGCTCACCAGAAGTCAATCTCAAAACATCTGTCTTTTTGCTGGTTTTCTATCACTTCATCAACCTGTCAAGTACCAAGAGGCATTGAAAGACAACAGTTGGGTGGAAGCCATGCAAGAAGAGCTCCAACAGTTTAAAGGACAACAAGTATGGGAGCTTGTACCACTACGAGAGGGTGTAAGTCCTATTGGCACAAAGTGGGTCTTCAAAAATAAAACTAATGAAAGGGGCATTCTTGTCAAGAATAAAGCAAGACTTGTGGTTCAAGGTTTCAGATAAGAAGAGGGCATTGACTATGATGAAACTTTTGCCCCTGTAGTAAGATTGGAAGCTATCAGATTGTTCCTGGCCTTTGCTGTCAACCACAACATAAAGGTGTTTCAAATGGATATCAAATGTGCATTCCTATATGGTAAGATTCAATGTTGGATCTGAGTTTGGTTTTGATTGTATTTTACGTTTGAAATTAAGATGGAAATGAATGAGTTGTGCAGCGGAATTAAGATGGAAACAAACTTTGCATACAATCAAACGAGAGTATTGCTTTAATCAAAACACTTTTCACTATGAACCGAAAGATTGAATTTAGTTTCAATAACGATTACAAAACAATGTTTGATACAAACTCCCCCTCAGCCAGAGCTCAGTGTTTGTTCGTGCAGAGAAGACGATTGTTGCAAAGAGCTAATAGAACAATACAGAGCACTGTTCTATTTATAGGCACTAGCAAACCACTGAGCATCTTAGCTGACGTCACCATGAAAGTGATATCTAACCTCCTAACAAACTCTAACCTCTGATCTATACAAACACTGCTATACTAACTACTGCTTATTACATTACATTACATTACATTACATAAAGATAGAATAAACAACTGCTGTATCCGTCCACTGCTGTGAACCCGACAGTGCTTGTCCGGATCAGCAGTACTTGGCTCAAGGCAGTAGATTGAGCAGCAGAGCTTTAGTCTTCCATCAAGCCTTTACTTGAGCAGCAGATTGACGATCAGTAGCTTGTATGATCAGTAGATAGGAGGTCAGCAGATGTTGAGATCACTTTCAAGGGGATAGACTTGTATTTAACATCTGCTTATTCTGGATCCACTGCTCTAACCCAGTTTTGGCTTTAATTATCTGTTCCTCTGGTAGGGTTCGATCCCAACAATCTCCCCCTGGAACAGATAATGCCAAAACTCTTCATTATTGTGGAATACTTTATTGCCTCATCAACAGAACCCTTATCTGACCTTTAAATTATAGTTCAAAGTCTAGGGCATCTGTGTCATCATCATCACTGCTAAGTGGAAGATCAAGGAGATCCTGCAAATCTTCAAGTCTCAGGCCAAGAGCTTGTTCCCTTGATATTTTCTTCACTTCTCCACCAGTCCTGAGCAAAGTCAATACGTAGGTCTGTTTTTCAGTTTCCCACTTTTGTATTTTTGAGCCTGGTGGGTTTCTTGGGAGATTTTTATTTGCAGAGGTGTTTGGTGAGGCTGGCCTGTTCATGACTGGCTGAGCAGTACTTGTAGATTGTTCCAGTTCAAGATCTTCTTTCATCATTACTTTAATGCCCTCTTTTACAATAGCATTTCCAGCTTTTAGATCTTCAACTGTTTCAGCCCCTGATTGGTTTTGGCTCCTCCTTTTGTAGATGGCAGCACCAGCTGGAGCAGTGGCTCTTTTGATTTGCAGCTTTGGTGGTCTTTTTGAGACCTCTGCTTTGGAATAGTCAGGCTTTTGTGGAACTGTTGGATCTTTCTTTCTAAGTTCCTCTAACCTTTTGTAGGTAGCCCTGACCCTATCTTCTCCCCACTTTGTCACTGAATTCTTTGACCCATAATCAGCTGCTATCAGCTCCTCTTTCATTCTTTTCAACTCTAATGCCTTATCAGCTTCAAACTGTTTGAACTTTTCAGGAGGAGTCTGCTTGACCTTATTTTTTATCATTTCTTGAATCCTGGCTACCTCTTTTTCAAGCTCAGGAATGGTCCAATTTTTGTACATGTGTTTCTCCCCCTTGTATTTCTTGTAGGTCATAATGTTCTCAATGTAGTCTTTTCTCAAGGACTCATCTGCCCTTTCTGAGATTTGCTGACATACATTTTTGGCAAATTGCTCCATTGCTCTGACCTGTGTGAGTAGAAATTGATAGTTTTGCTGAAATTCCCTATCAGATTTCCCTTGTTTATTTTTTATTGCGATATACTCTGCTTGCTTGGCCTTGAGTTTCAAGTATTCTTCAATATTGTTTGGCCTGGGATATCCTTCAACTGATGGCAAACTCCTTTTAGCTGGGTCATCCTCATAGTAAAAAGATTTGATTTCTTCCCTAACTGCAATGAGTTCCAAAAGAAATGAAACACCAGCAGGAGGTAATGGTTTTAGAATTTGAGCTGAAGAGAGAGGTATGGGTTTTGGAATTGTGACAAGTGACAAGGATTTTGAAGATGTTGGTGGTGGTGAATAGTCATCATCTTTGAGGATTAGCCTTCTCCTTTTTGTTTGAGGAGGGACTGATGATGTTTTGGATGGAACAGTGGTGGTAGATTGGGTGTCAGTGGTTTGTGAGTGACTAACAGTTGTTGAAACAACTGGTGTTTCAACCACTGTTGTCATTACAGCAGATGTTGTAACATCTGTTGTCTTCTGCTTTTTGGCAGGATCAAGTGGTGGTGATGGTAAAATAGTGGTTGTGGTGTGTGTTGAAGTGGTGTGTGTTGAAGTGATAACAGATGTTGAAACCTCTGAAGTACCAGCAGCAGTTGATACAGCAGGAGTTACAACAGTTGTTTGGGTGGAGGTTTGATGCTGATGGCTTTTGGAATGTGCTTTGGAATTCTGGATGGGATGGACTTAGGTTTTCTTTTTGTCTTAGGATTTTTAGAATCCTTTGACCCAGAACAACCCTGCGCATACAGTTCCATGAAAGCTCTTTTCTCCTCATTCCATCTTGAAATATCCTTTGCCATTCTATCTCTTTTTACACTTGCTACTCCTTCATCAAGTGCTTCTTGAGTAGCATCAACCTTTTTACTTCCATCTGGCATAGGAATTTTTCTGGTCATAGCATCCCTTTCAGGTTCAATGTACAGACCATCATCTATTCCCTTCTTCTTCCACTCCTGAATTTTCTCCCCCTTTTTGGCATTATCTTTTGGGAGTTGATCAATGAAAAGTACTGTCGGAGGAGCAGTGCCAGTTGTTTCCAATAAATGGGCCTTGATTGCCTTAATATCTGCTTGAGTATTCTTGTACCTTGACTCCATTATGTTTCTCAGCTTTTGGACATGTAGTTCTTGTTGCTGATCAGCCATTTCTTTTTGTTGTTGAAGAAAGGTTGGAAGAGGTTCCAGAGCTCATTTATAGCAGATGCTTGTGGTGGAGCAGGTGCATGAGATGGAACAACAGTGGATTGCATCTTTTGTGTTTTCAACACCTGTTGTAGCATATTTTTAAGATCTTCAACAGATGTATCCAATTTTTCAATTCGTTCCGTCAAATCCTGATATTTTAAATCATCACCCAATTTAATGGGATCATCTGATTTCCCACTAACAGTGGTTTTATCAGTGGTTGAGGTAGGGAGTGTACTCCAAACACTAACCACTGATGCCCCTTTTTCTTGGTACTGGGGTCTTCTTCCTTCAACACTTGACAACCGTTTGATGTTGCCACTGGGAAAAATAAATCCACTGGTGGTTGGCAGAGGTGCTATGTAAGGAATTGCCTCCAAGGAAGTCTTATTAATGTAACCACTGTCCAACTGTAAACCAGTGGGTTCAATAGTTGTAGTGGCTGCTTCACTTGGATTACCACCAAGAGTTACTTGTAACTCAAGGGGTGTAACCTCCTCAGGTTGTGTTGGTGGGTTAGCAAGGATTGATACATCAGACCCAATCATTTGTTGAGGTATATTCTCAGTAATAGGTGATTGAGAAGGACTGGTTAGTGCCTGGTTCAAATCAATTGCATCCAACAGAAGTTTAGTGGGTGTGGGAATTGTGGATGTGATGTTTGGTGTAGAAAAAGGATTTGCCCCGGGCATTGAGCTGTGAATGATGGAAACGAGTGTTTCCAGAGCATCATGATGTGGAGACCCTATTTGTACAACCTGTTCTTTTTGTGAAGAAGTAGGAGGGGTTTCGGCTATGGGTTGAGATATTTGTACCAACTGCTGTGAGGAAGAAGCAGCAGTGGTTTCTTGTGACTTTTGTGTTGTCACTGGCAGTAGCTCTGGTATCTCATCCTCCAGAGATGTCTTTTTGATGGGTTTGGGGGGTTTTTGTGTTTTTCTTTTTGTTGGCGTTTTGGTGATTTTAGGTGTGGGTTTCAAAGTAGTTGTTGTGCCACTTTGATCACCTTGAGCAGTGGGCTCAGCAGCAGATACCTGAGGAGCAATGATAGCTGCTAAATTCTGCTCAGGCGCCTCTGCTTGTGTTTTACAAGGTGTTAACATTCTAGTAAAAGTTTCAGCAGTTAAGCTGTTTATTTGAAAACTTTCACCTTGGTTTATTGCAGCAATATCATCCTTACTGAATTTCTTTTTCAAAATAATAGCTTAAAAACCTTGGAAACAGTAAGAATGATTTTGTTTCAACATTGTTAACCAAATCATTAAAGATTTCCGAGAAAAATTAAAATTTTCTTCTTGAAGAATAGCATATCCCAGATTTTGAATCTTTAATGGTATTTCATTAAAAGAAGTGGTTTTGTTTGAAACACACATTAGGAGGGTATTGAATAAAAACCTTGTTGCAGAAGGAAAGAAACCTTTTTGTAAGGTAGTTTTCTTCATCATTGTGTCTGCATACCCTCTCTCAATGAAGTCAATTTTTAACTCGTTTTTAGGGAAAGAAGTTTTACCTTGCTGATCCTCGAGTTGAAAGACTTCTGATATCGATTGTGGCGTGATTTGAACAACTTTACCCTTTATAGAAGAGTTAATGGCTACCACATTTTCACCTTGTTTGTCAAGGATTGCGTTTTTCCAAAACTCTCATTGGGTTGCTAAGTAAATTGGTGCATCGGCTGTTAACAAAGTTTTGTACTTTGATTTAGCCATTTTGGCGAGGATGGAATCGAAAGCATCTATGGTGCCGGGTTTTGAGAGAAGACCCAGAAGATTGTGAGATGGTTTGTGTGGGATTTCAGTGGTATTGACCTTTTGAGAGGCCGCTTTCGACGATGATTTGGAAGTGGGTTTTGCAGATGGCTTCGATTTTGTCTTTTTGGAGATGATGATCGAAGAAATATGTGAAGAAATGTGAAGAAAAACTGATTTGAGAAGAGAATTTTTGAGAATTCAATTCGACAGTAAAACCCTGTTTTGGTGTGAAGTGGGGGTTTTATAGAGGAAAAGGTGAAGGCTGACGTGGCAGCGGTTACAAAAGTACTGACCACTATGTACTGCCCACATGCCAAACTCTGAAGAAATGAAGGACAGTACTTTTATGAAAGTTACTGATGAAGGCAGTGGTTACAATGGTATAATGAAAGCAGTGGATGATTTTCACTATCAGTGGATAGCATATCAGTGGATAAGACACTGCTTTTGAACAACAGAGTTTATCAAGGAAATAAGTGGACAGAGGATGGCTTTCAGCAGTGGACAGACTTTGAAGTAGAGCAGACTTTTGAACAATCAGTGGTTATGGCAGACTTTTAACGATTTTAATGAAAATTTCATTTTTAGCTATTTTTAAGGATGGATTTTTGATTTTCTGAAAACATTTTAATGCTTTTATTCATAGAAAAACAAGATTTTGCTTGTTATTCCATGTTTAGCATGCCAATTCTAGAGACCAAGCTTTCAAAGGTGGCAGTGTCTAAGGCTTTTGTGAGCACATCCGCCAGCTGGTCTTTAGTTGGAACATGATGCAGAGAAATCAAACCTTTTTCATAGCAATCCCCCACAAAGTGATGTCTGATGTCGATATGTTTGGTGGTTGAATGGGAAACTGGATTTTTGATGATATTTTCTGCTGCCTGGCTATCCAACATAAGTGGTGTCTTTAAGGCAGTGATACCAAAATCCAGCAGCTGATTTTGAAGCCACAAGAGTTGGGATGTACAGCTTGCAGCAGCAATGTATTCAGCTTTAGCAGTGGATGTTGAAACAGCTGCTTGCTTTTTGCTTTGCCATGAAACTAAGCAATCACCTAGAAACTGGCACCCTCCTGATGTGGACTTCCTTGTGGTGTTACATCCAGCAAAATCACTGTCTGAAAATCCTGAAAGCTTGATATTGCCATTAGCTGGATACCAGATACCAAGTGTGGGAGCACTTTTTATGTATCTGAATATCCTTTTTACAGCAATAAGATTGGATTTTCTAGGGGCTGATTGACTTCTTGCACAAACACATGTTGCAAACATGATGTCTGGCCTAGATGCAGTTAGGTACAAAAGAGACCCAATCATGCTTCTATAAAGAGTTTGGTCAATCAGCTCATCCTTTTCATCAGACATGACCAGCTTATTTGTTGCCATGGGTGTGCTGCATGGTTTACAATCATTCATATCAAATTTGTTTAAAAGTTCTTTTGCATATTTGCTTTGATGAATGAAAGTTCCATTTTGCATTTGTTGAACCTAGAGACCAAGAAAGCATTGCAGCTCACCCATTGCACTCATTTCAAACTCAGCTGTCATGAGTTCCCTAAACTCTTCACACATTTTGTTGCATGTGCTTCCAAAAATAATGTCATCCACATAAATTTGGACAATCATTAAATCCTTTCCTCTCCATTTTAGAAACAGTGTTTTATCAATGGTACCTCTTTTGAAACCATTTGAGAGTAGAAAGGTGGAAAGAGTTTCATACCAGGCCCTTGGTGCTTGTTTCAGGCCATACAGGGCTTTGTTCAGCCTGTAGACATGATCTGGATAAAATGGATCCTCAAAACCTAGAGGTTGACATACATACACCTCTTCTTGAATTGTACCATAGAGGAAAGCACTTTTGATATCCATTTGGAACACCTTCATGTTGTGGTTGACAGCAAAGGACAGGAACAGTCTTATAGCTTCCAATCTTGCTACAGGGGCAAAAGTTTCATCATAGTCAATCCCCTCTTCCTGTCTGTAACCTTGAACCACAAGCCTGGCTTTATTCTTGACAACAATACCCCTTTCATCAGTTTTGTTCTTGAAGACCCACTTTGTACCAATGGGACTAACCTCTTCTGGCAGTGGTACAAGCTCCCATACTTGTTGTCTTTTAAACTGTTGGAGCTCCTCTTGCATGGCTTCTACCCAGCTGTTGTCTTTCAGTGCCTCTTGGTACTTGACTGGCTGATGGAGTGATAGAAAACCAGCAAAAAGACAAATGTTTTGGGTTTGGCTTCTTGTGAGCACCCCTTCATTGATGTTGCCAATGATTTGATCAGGTGGATGAGATCTCAAGAAGATTAAATCTCCTTGGTATGGTATGATGGCATTTGTTGGTGAAGGCTGCAAATGTGTATCATCTGAGCTAACCACTGCTGGGGACTTTGATGATCCAGCAGTGGCTTCAAAAGGTGGTGGAATGGGAGGTAATGAAGTGGACACATGCTGACTTTTATCCACTGTATGGGGACTTTTGTCAGCAGTGTTTGAGGATGTGGAAACAGTGGTTGATGGGCTACTTTGGTCAACAACTGTTGAGGTTGCAGTGGTTGAGCTTTGACAGCTGTTTTGAACATCTGATGCTCTTCCCATTTTAGCAGACCTTTGAGGGATGATGATTTCATACCCATAGTCTGGTGTTGAATCCTCTGATGGACCTGCACTGTTAGTCTTGACAGCAGTATTTTCAAAAGTGAATTTATCAAGATCAAACAGATCTGCAGGATTTGCTGGAATTTTCATTGATGAAAGTTCATTGAACTTTACAATCAAAGTCTCCTCCACTGCCTTGGTCCGTGTATTAAACACTTTGTTGGCCTTGGCAGTGGTTGAGTATCCCAGATGATAACCACAATCAATTTTGGCTGCAAATTTTGAAATGGAATCTTTTAAGTTCAAAATAAAGCATGGGCAGCCAAACACCTTGAAGTATGAGATCAGTGGTTTGATTTTATGTAGACTTTCATAAGCAGTCTTTTTGTGCCTGGGGTTTATTAAAACTCTGTTCTGGACATAGCAAGCAGTGTTTACTGCCTCTGCCCAGAAAGTTAATGGCAAACCTGAATCAGCAAGCATGGTTCTGGCAGCCTCAATCAAAGTTCTGTTCTTTCTTTCAACTACCGCATTCTGCTCTGGTGTTCTAGGGATGCTGTACTGCCTTACAATCCCTTTCTTCACACATAAGGCATCCAACTCCTTATTTTTAAATTCTGTGCCATTGTCACTCCTGAAGCTTTTCACTGGAAGGTCAAATTGCTTTTCAACCTGTGTCACAAAGTCTTGCAAAATGCCCGCAGTCTCATCTTTTGAGTGTAAAAAGAAAGTCCATGTAAACCTAGAAAAGTCATCAACAATAACCAAACAATATCTTTTCTTTTTGAGGCTAATGACTTGAACTGGGCCAAACAAATCCATGTGTAGCATTTGCAAACACTAGGTTGTTTTGGACTCTTCAATGGACTTATAAGAACTTTTATGATGTTTTCATTTTAAACAGGAAATGCAATGTTCAGGACATGAAAACAATTTTTGTGGTAGGCCTCTTACCAAACCATTTTTTTTTTGAAATTTCAGTGATTGTCTTAAGATTTGTGTGCCCCAGCCTTCTGTGCCAAAGTTCTGTCTCTTTGTTAGAGGCAGCTGAGAACAGACAGGCATTAGCTCTGGGACACTCTTTTGACATATCAACAATATAAACATTGCCACTTCTTTGAGCAACAAGTTTTGTTTGACCAGTTTTTATTATTGCTTCAATCTTTTTGACCATTTCTGGTCCAACAATCCTACAACACTCCTTTGTGAAGAATGACCCATACCCCTTGTCACTCATTTGTGAAACACTCAGGAGGTTAAATTTCAGACTGTCTATCAGATTGACATTTTCAAATTTTACATTTCCAGATTGTACTGTACCAGACCCCAGAACTTTCCCTTTACTGTTATTCCCAAAGGATATATCACCCCCTCCATGAATTTTGAAATCTTTGAGTAGGGCTTTACATCCAGTCATGTGCCTGGAGCCTCCACTATCAACATACCAAAGGCTATCTAAATATGCAGAAGCTCCCTGCACATGAAGTAAAAGGATTAGTTCATTAGGGTTTCCAAAGCCAATAAGGCTTTGGATGGGGTCTCAATAGTGTCTGGGATGGATGCACATTGATGGACAGTGGTTAGGTCAGGGGTTTGAACAGTTTTAGTACTGTTTCTTGCTAACCACTGTTGGGGGTCTTGACCAATCACCTGTTGGTACCCAAAAGGATGCCTGTTCACTTTAGGTTTAGAGGGCCTTTTGTAGACCTCATAAACGTGTGGAATCCTTTGGTAAGACTGCTTTTTCCATGCCTTTTCTGAACTGATTGGCAGGTGGTGCATCAGTAACCTGAACATCTCTTTTGATAGATGTTTGGTTCAGCAGTTTTGTGACAGCTGTTTGAACTGGCACAAACAGTGGTTGGTTCTTTGTGAATTTGACAGATGATGTTGATGAACTCAAGGATGTTTTAGCAATGTACTCATTCTTTTTCACATCAAAGTTTTTGAGATACACACATGCTTGAGTTTTGTGGTTTGTTTTACCACAAACAATGCAGCTTTCAGCTGGAACAATAACACTTGTTTTGTTCAAATCATAAGCTTTTAAATGGAAACAGTCTTTTGTTAGATGTGTTGGTGCACACATCTGTCGTCTTCGTCTTGTATCGAGTCTCGGGTTCGGTGCGGATCTTATCAGGCATGATGTCACTAGTGACATCATCATGTGACATCACTAGTGACATCACACTACATATTGACGTGATAATGCATGAAGATGGAATTAGAATGTTATCATCCTCACAAAAAGACAAAACAGTTTACACGATTGTTGGATGTTTTCGCTTCAAGACAAAAGATCTTTATAGGTTTCGCTTCAAATTGTAATATGTTTACATGAAGATTTCGCTTGAAGGGTGTCGCTTCAAGTGCTTCAAGCGAAATCATGTGTGCTATATATAGATCACTTGGCATTTCTTTTGTAATAGTTTTTGGCCAAGTGTACCGAAGTGCTGCCGGTTTCTCTTTTGATTGTAAAGGTTGTAATATCAATATAAAGAGATTTAAAGTGTGAAACAAGCTGTTTACACGTCCGTTTCTCTGTTTCCGCCTTTGAAACGGACTAGAACTCTTCCGAACGACTCGTTTAGGTCGCAATCCGATCCTTCAATTGGTATCAGAGCTCAGGACGAGGAGTTCTTGCCAAAAACAGCCGGTTTTAACCACGATTTCTGTTTCTACATCATTCTTTTACAAATTTTCAAACTTTTTACGGATAAAATCAACTAAAATTCTCACATATCACGCATAATCATGTTTTAACAGTTCCTGGAAAGTTTCAGCATCAAAATCAGCCTAAAACTTGTAATTTTGTGTGATTTCGCTTCAATTGTTCGAACATATGATGACATCAGCAATTATTTTAATTGATTTCGCTTGAGAATACAAGTCTTGTGTATGATTTCGCTTGAATAGTTGAAGCGAAACTGATCTGATTTCGCTTGAAAGCTTGAATTTACTTGATGATTTCGCTTGAAAGTATGATATCATGTTGATTTCGCTTGAGTGTCATGAAGATTTCGCTTGAACTTATGTGAATCCTGTTTGATTTCGCTTCAAATCTAATATTGATTGAATGATGACTGTTTGAAAATACGTTGTTTTTCACGAGTAAAATGCATCGAATTATGTGAACCGATTGAATATACATCGTGTAATGTGAAACAAATTCAGGTCACGTGTTGAACTTGTATCGAGGTATGTGTAATATTAAAAGAGGTCACAGTTAATTGATAAATGGAATCATGTGTGAATGGAATCATGTGTTGTGTGAATTAACGTGTTGATTGACAGATCATTAATGAACTTGCATGTTAAAATGTGTAACATGATAATCGAGATAGTTATCATGTGGTATGTGTCAGATTACATGTGATTGCATGTATTGTTTAATCGATTAAAGTCACAAAAGTTTGTTCAAAGTATGTTTGTGTCAGTTTGTTTGTAGTTATCGTAATTTTTTTTTTTTTTAGTCCTTTCACAAATTGTCGTTTTAGTAGAACTCTCATCCCAAGAAGCTATACTTGTTACATGTGTTAGTGTAGTTTTAGTTTTGTGTGATTTTGTCAGGATAGTGGACTTTGAGGTCAAATAGAATCAATTGAAAATTGTGAGTGTGTCAGCCCAACTTTATCGATAATATCAGTTTGCTTGTAAAGTAGGTATGTGTTGTGATGTTGATTACACGTGATATGATAATTCATTGCATGTTAAATATGTAAGTGTGTCAGTCTTATACAGATTTCATGTGATCATATTTGTCGGCACATGTAATTGTTTCGAGATCTCATATTGATAATTGTTGTTAGTCATATACAAACGGTCTAGTCAGTAATCAGGTCACAAGGTTTGGAGCACGGTTCGATCAGTACATTTGATCAGTCAAGTCATTTTGTGTGGTCAAGTTGCGTGATAGTTGTCCAGTTCATACGGTTTGAAGTTCAAAGATTTCAAAGGGTCAAGTCACTTGAAGTCAATTCGGATTCTAGAAGTCTGTACTATTGGTCAACATTCAGTCCGCTCAAAATAGTCGCCAGTCTGAGTACCAGTTTTTTTTCGGTTAATTGAAAAATCTTTAAACTGATTGTGTTTGTGTTTTTTGATTGTAAAGGTACTTGCAAGGTGTTTTCCGTAGTTTTTGCTAATTACTGAAGCATGGAAGAAGATTTCTACAACGCGTTTGCCACACCAGTAGCTCCGGTTACAGCTGCTGAAGCATTGTACAGTGAAAATGAGACGGGAACTCATCAAAAGCCACCAAAGCTCATGTACATTGAAGATTTCAAAGGATGGCAGAA
The DNA here is from genome assembly GCA_030545235.1 of Helianthus tuberosus. Taxonomy (NCBI): domain Eukaryota; kingdom Viridiplantae; phylum Streptophyta; class Magnoliopsida; order Asterales; family Asteraceae; genus Helianthus; species Helianthus tuberosus. The sequence continues at coordinate 7,041,047 of JARYGA010056639.1, forward strand.
TCGATTTGAGAACTGGGTTCAAGCTTACAGATTCGATGCATGGTGTTCGTTGGAGAAAGACTATGAAAAACCGAAAAATGAACGTGGGCTTATAAAGGATTTCTGTGACTTTACAGAAGCTGACAAATTGAAGTATACTAGTGAGAAAATGATGATCAGTATTCTTCAACAGGCAATCAAAGAAGATATATTCGTTTTGCTTCAACACGATAATACAGCTAAGTCAATTTGGGAAGCATTGATTCAAAAATTCAAAGGAAGCGCGGATATGATTAAAAACAGAAAGGCTTTGCTAAAGAAATCATTCGATATGTTTGTAGCTTTTGATTACGAATCAACGAAACAGACAATTGACAGATATTGTCATCTTGTCTTGGAAATGGGGAGATTGGATATAAAGAAGGATGATGAGGAATGGGTGGATAAACTTGCTGAGGCATTACCACAACAGAAATGGGGAACTTATTTGTTGATTATCAAACACATGAGAAAATCTGAGAATATGAGTCTAGCAAAGTTTATTCAAAAGATTGAAGAGCATGAGTTGGATATTCAGAAAACAGCTATCATGACGAATCCAAATGCCAAACAAGACGTCAGTTTGTACTACCGAGGGAACAAGTTTGAGGCTACCCCCAGCCCTAGCCCAAAGATTCAAACTGGTTTCAGTACGGATGGTTCATCCGGAACAAAGAGTAATCTTACTCAAAGTGGTGGATCTTCATCATTCTCAAGCTTTGATCCAAACTTTACAACATCAAGTCCTCAACAATCGAATTCAACAAATCTTCAATGCAATGTTACATTAAACATTCAAAATGGCCAGAATTTGTCTCCAGAAGTTGCCAAGCAACACATGGCATCATTGGTTACTATGTTAGAGTCTTACGAAAGTTTGATCGGTGGGAAAATTGGCAATCCGATGCTTACCAAAGAAGATTATGACCAAATTGATGCTGAAGAACTTGAAGTGATGGATATCAAATGGTGCTTAGCAAGTGCTTGGAGAAGAGCTGAAAAGTTTCAAGAGATTACTGGTAGGGATGAATTTCGAGGAATGGCTACCTCTCCATTGGGATTTGATAAATCAAAGGTTACATGTTTCCGTTGTAAAGGAAAAGGTCATTTTAAACGAGAGTGCAAAAGTAAAGAAACTACCGGGAATCAAGATAGAAACAATTATTACCAGAAATCAATCTTCCATCAGACTACTCAACAACCTCAAATTGTACATGCTCATGCTACTGATGATGGAAAGAAGAAAGCTTTAATTATCCATCAAGATGATGAAAAAGTTGCCGATGGATTTAGTTGGGATAAATACATTCCATCAGAATCAGGCTTTGTTGCTCGAATTCTAGGTGAAGATGAGGTTAATCAGAAAAGAATCCCAATTTTTCCAGATCTTGGAAGTGATGTGGATACTGATGATGAGGAAGAACATCTCAACAGAGCCAGAAAAGGCATTGATCCTACTAGTTTTAATTTGTTTTTTGCAGATAAAATGGAGATGCTGTATCAGAAGAAGATGGCAAGATTGAGGAAAGAGCTGGAAGCAACAAAAATGCAAGCTGATGAAAAGACAAAGACAGAAGCTGGAGAAGCAAATGTTGAACCAGTGACTGAGAAAGTAGTTGAGAAAATCGTTGAAGTGGAGAAAGTGGTGGAAAAACTTGTTGAAGTTGAAAAAATAGTTGAAGTTGAAAAACTGGTCGAAGTAGAGAAAATTGTTGAAGTAGAAAAAATTGTTGAAATTGAGAAACTTGTTGAAGTTGAAAAGACTATCGAGGTTGAAAAGATAGTTGAAAAATTGGTTGAAGTTGAAAAACCATGTGTGAAGTGTTCAGAATCTTGCAAAGCTTGTGAAGAGAAGGATACGAAGATTGCTGAATTAGAGAAGATTAAAGAAGATTTACTGTCTGATGTGAAGTACATTAAGGAGTCGTACGATGTGCTCAACAACACAGTTGATCGTCTGAAAAAGACGAATACAGAAACCGAAAAAGCAATGGATAAAATGAGTGCAACATTAATGACAAAGCAGAAAGTCATCAATGAGTACATCGAAGATTGTGCAAAGCTAAAGAAAGAAGTGGAACTTGAGAAGATTGAGAGTGAAAGGATTAAACGATTACTGTTGAGTTACACTACTTGTGATTACTTGATTGATCGTGTTTATCCTACTGTTGCAGGTCTAGAAGCGTTCATGGACAAAAAGACTGAAGATACTGATACTGGTAAGAAACCAAGTGTCAAGTATAACAGATGTCCGCCCCCGATCCATGAAACTTATTCTCCCAGGAAACCAAATGAAGAGCGTTTAAAAAAGGCAGTCAACATCAAGTTAAAGTCTGAAATCATTGATGAATTACCAGACAATATTGATGTTACATTCACAGCGTCTGACACTGATCATGAGTCTGAGTTATTAAAGAAAGTTGTCGATCAGGTGTTGGATACGGATGAGGAGTTAAAACCGGAGTCTAAGTCTGAAAGTCCGAGTTCGTCAGAAAAGAGTCCGAGTTCACCGGTTAATAGGGTTTACAATAGAGAATATCTGTTATCAAAATCTAATTTGAATGACGGATAAATCAAAGTGGCATATACTTTGTATGATTCAGACAAATTATATTCTGATGAGGAATTTCCAATCAGAAGTGTAAAAACTGAAATGATCAAACAGGTTTTCAAATTAACAGAAATTAATATTTCTGATATAAAAGATTTAAAACTTGATGAAAAACCTAAAAAATACACTTCAAGAGTTCAACAGAGATTGAACAAGAAAAAGAGTTATAGTTCTGGTTATGGTTATCGAAAGAAACCAAACTACAACGGTAATCTCAAAAAGAAAGGTTTAGGATTTATTCCTCCTAAAAATTATCAAAATTAGAAAACTTATAAACCAAATACAAAATTTGTTGCAGGTGGAAGTTGTGAAGATGAGCAGAAGAAACCATTCTGGAAGCAGTCGAATCAAGAGTTTCTTGCTGAGGTAAAGAGGAATGTGAAGAAGTTTGCTCAAAGAGTTGATATAAGAACTTGCTTCAAATGCCAAAAGGTTGGGCATATTGCTTGGAATTGTCAACAGTCCAACAACACAAAACAGGAAGTTACTTCTAACTCAAAACTGAAAGAAAAACTTGTCTTTGAGAAGAAACAATCAACTGAGAAATCAAAAGTGTTTGAAAATTCTATTTCTGAAAAAGGTGAAAGTTCAAAACGATTTTACATAAGAAGAGGTGATTTAACCAAACAAAAATGGATTGTAAAATCTGAAAGAAGTTCTGACAATGAATCTGATTCCATAAAATCAGAGGAGTCATTTGTTGAGAAAAAGATTGTGAATTCCGTTCCTGAGGTGAACGATGAAAATTTTCCTTCATTATCAAAGGAAAATTGGAAGTCGAAAGTTGGGAAGGTAGAGATCTCAAATCAATTCTTCGCTGATAAGGGAGAATTTGATGTTGAGAAGGCTTTCAACGGGAAAGTCAAACATATTTTCGGGAAGATGGTTGATAGGAAGGTAAAAGGTGCTCAAGAATTTTATAAATCAAAATGTTGGTGGGACAGATGTTTGCCACCAAAGTCACCCAAGGCTGGTGAGGCTTGGGTGGACGTAATGTTTGAGTAAAAACCGGACTTGCCGGAGCTCCCAGGTTGGTAAAAGTGGAGCAGGAATCGGCACATTTCTTGAGAAATTCACGAAAGTGATTTCGACTTACAAGTGGTAAATCAGGGACATTAAGTTGTACTTGATTTTCTACAAGTGGTATTTTGAAGAACAATATGATGAAATCCCTAACCTACAAGTGGTAAAATCAACTAAACTAATTTTCCGGAAAAACCATTTGATTAATACAAACTTAAGTGTTTTGAAATCAATGGGAAAATAGTTTGTTGTGAGGGGGAGTTCTGATTGTTTATGCCAAGTGGATGGCGATCTGAAGTGATTCGATATCGGTTGTCATTTTTTTTTGTACAGTTGGTTTTTCAAATTTCCTAAAATGTGTTTGCATTTTAGGGGGAGTAAAAATTTTCAGAAAATCCAAAAACATTTGAAAATTTGAAAAAGCCAAAAACATGATAAAATCAAAAATGAGTTTTGTTGTATAAAAGAGGAAATGATAGTACATCAGTGGACGATCACAGCATGCTAAAGAAATGAAAAGAAAAATGTGATAAACAATCTCACTGTGGATATGTCAGTAGGTTTTTACACATTTAGTAAATTGTGACGAGATATAAACATAAAATTTACTTGCGTCTACGTGGGGAACACCTCCAGGATATATAGGTAACCCCTGAAATCTTGTTTGAAGGGTCCCATATTCTGAGATACTAGGTCTTTATACTCAGTGATATCTGGGGTATTATCCCGGGACTTCTGATTTTGCGGAAGCAATGGCCTAGTCCCCGGAGAATACTTTCTGCTTGCTTGAAATATAGCACCACCCTCAGCTAAAAAATGATGAAACATTGAAAAATGCTAATCATGGCTGTTGTGATACAAAAGATCCTCTAAAGGGGACACACCTAAAAGTCAACTAGGCTCTCTGCTGAACGGAAGTTCTGACCTGAGCTATCACGGTTGCATAATTTATTCCCCTTACAGATATCATCTGTGGTATACTCACCTGTAAGACTGAATATTGGGGTCTGGATACGGGAGTATATACTGAGGTGGGACACATGTAGATGTTTAAGTCCTAAAACACTAATTCGTATCTCGAAGCAGTTGAACTTTGTGTGAAAATTTAAGTGGACAAGTATACTGACAATCTAGGTGAATTGTTTAGAACTTAAAATGTTTAAAGCTTAACGGTGTTGGTGATTGGTCTCAAAAACTGATATGATCCTCTTACACAAACTCACAAAAATAGTGTCTGTAAATATTTCTTTTCTGCATTTCATTTCTTGTATAAAAAATCCAAAAAGATTTTCGGTGTGTTTTAGCATAAATTTTGAAAAATTCAAAAAGATTTTAGACGACTGATGTTGAAGAGCTGATTTTCAAAATTCCGAGTGCTGAACATGACGAACAGGTTTGGAGAATTTGATTGAAAAGTTTTTCAGAGATAAAAATTCGTTAAAAGATCATTGTTAATGATTGATTGTATACTGATTGAAGAAGGATCAGTGTTGGTGCATGATATTTGATAAATTGTTAAATATTTTATTCTTTTGAATCTTATTTTTGGGTAGAGGATGTGCAGGATAGCAGATAGAGTGCCAGGTTCCGATTCCTGAGGATTCTGAAATACTGTAAAAGCCAGACTACGATCCCAGCATGTTTTGAGGGGGAGTCTATTAGAGAGAGAGAGAATTGGAGATAGAATAGAGCGAGGTAGAGATCCTGAAGGAAGTCCAAAGACTGATAAAGACTGAAGATTGAGAAGACTCGACACTTAAGACTCGTCAACATCTGAGGGGGAGTCTGTTGGTGCACACATCTGTCATCTTCGTCTTGTATCGAGTCTCGGGTTCGGTGCGGATCTTATCAGGCATGATGTCACTAGTGACATCATCATGTGACATCACTAGTGACATCACACTACATATTGACGTGATAATGCATGAAGATGGAATTAGAATGTTATCATCCTCACAAAAAGACAAAACAGTTTACACGATTGTTGGATGTTTTCACTTCAAGACAAAAGATCTTTATAGGTTTCGCTTCAAATTGTAATATGTTTACATGAAGATTTCGCTTGAAGGGTGTCGCTTCAAGTGCTTCAAGCGAAATCATGTGTGCTATATATAGATCAGTTGGCATTTCTTTTGTAATAGTTTTTGGCCAAGTGTACCGAAGTGCTGCCGGTTTCTCTTTTGATTGTAAAGGTTGTAATATCAATATAAAGAGATTTAAAGTGTGAAACAAGCTGTTTACACGTCCGTTTCTCTGTTTCCGCCTTTGAAACGGACTAGAACTCTTCCGAACGACTCGTTTAGGTCGCAATCCGATCCTTCAAGATGGTTCCTTTTCTCACAAAATTCACAAAACAGGTTATTGATCTTTTCTTTCTTCTTTCTCTTTTCGGACTCCTTTGCGGCAGAGGTTTTAACCTCTGTTGGGATGTCCTTGAGAGGAATGACTTTAGCTCTTGGAGCTTTAACACCATCAGTTGATGTAAAGTCCATGGGCTTGAAATTTTCAAGAATATCACACTCGTCAAACCATTTTGGTTTAAAATGATAATTTTCAAGCTCCTCAAAAGTAGAGGATCCCATTGTGTCACACCCCTAATTCCACGTGTCACCGGTGGGTCCGGTGGGGAGTATCGTGACGTGGTTGGCAACACAATAGTCAAACAACACAATATATAAATGCACAGCAGAAGCAAAAGATAAATATATATTACAATCCGAATTTAAAGTAATATCCAGTATTACAACGGAAAGTAAAGGATCCACATGCGGATCTTAAAACATAACATTGTTCAACAGACTTTAGGCGCCTAGAACTTGCAAGATTCCTTATAAACGCCCTGAGCTTCCAGCCAATTACGTTCAGTACCTGTCACTTAACCCTTTTGGAAAATACGTCAGTTTTCACTGGTAAATACACTCAACCGACTCATTTTGAAAAGAGTTTAAGAAAATTGGTTTGAATAAACGTGGCACAAAATATCTTTTTATGATTTGATTAAAATGCACAGAGGCAAAATTAATCTTTTATACTTGGGATAATTATAGTTATAATCTTGTATACAGATTTACATGTTCGTTGTACGTTCAGGGCCCGATGTAGAAACCGAGTCAGATTAACAGACACGCCACAAGTATAGGCCCACAAGAGAGTGAGATACCGTTATTACTTAAGCAACTGTCAGGTGTATGCCTACACCCCGTGCTTAAGACATGGCCATTTTATAATACAATGATGTCAAGGATATCCGGGACATGGTCATTAACCTCTAAAGGTCTTTATTTCAAACAATACAGATTAAACCGTGTTATTAAATTATTCAATTAACCATCAAACGATGGAAGATTTAATACCCGACCAAGCGGTATTTTATATACCGTAACCCAAGCCCGTATAGGGAAAATAAGTTAAGAGTATTTACCTGAGCTAGCTCCTGTCTTAAATAGCAAGAATTAATTACTCAGCCGTATTCACTTAAGTAAGCGTAGGTACAATTTACCAGAAGGCTCTAGTTTGGAATGATGGTATAAATAACCAATTAGAATGCTAACGGGTCTTTAACTAAGCCTAAGCTTAGACCGGTTAGTCTTAAGGAAATATACGGTTCAAACGCATGATTAAGCGAAGACCGGAATAGAATGTGTTTTAGACCCGACAAGTTTGAATACTTGTATAATATGGGTATTTCATACACATTCTGGATTTTGAGATGAAACCAATAAGGTTTGACCCGTTTCGGCTAATTTATGTAAACTTGTTACACAAACCGAACCGTACGCGTAATAAGCGTGACGGGTGTTCATGAGAGCCATATACAGGTTTCCTAAGTTAATTATGCCTCAAATATGTTGTGACATCAGTAAGATGTCTTTCATTATGCCCAAAACGTATTTAAACACAAACTAGGCCCCGTAGGGGTAGTTTGGTCATTTAAAAGGTTATAAAAGGGTTTAAGTATTTACCTGAGTTACAGGTCTGATATAATCAGCAAAAATACTTATTTTACTAAGTTATAACAGTAGGGTAAAGTATATATGTGAATTTACCAATTATAATCAAACTATGCACCGTAGGGGCATTTTGGTAATTTCACATAAGCCGTAAAGCTCAAAACCGAAGTCTGAGTTAAACAACTTTTGCTTACTATTAATATATTATAATTTGCCTCAAATATCAGTAGGTATAAACCCTTGTATGTTTAAAATAGTCTTAGTACATACTATGCGTTAAAAACGCTTAAAAAGGCGATTAGAAGCCATTTCCGGATTCGATACAATAAGCTGATATTTTTACTATTCCAGAAGGCTTAAATAATTTATTTATCATATGTGATTAGTAGCAAAAGGTTTGGAGTCAATTAGATGTGTAAAACTCATTTTATAGCCCGTAAGGGAAAAACCGACAATTACCGGATTAAGCCTACGACTATAAGTTATGCTCAGTCTAAAATTAATTAAAAATCTTCAAAAATCCCAAAATAATATATTACATCAGTGGGTAAAAAGTTTGATATCAAAAAGTAGGCTTAACTAGGCTATACGCTAATTATGTCGTTTAATTAACATAAAGCTTTCATTTTACGCTAACGAGCATAACTCTTAATCTACACCTCAAACTGATGTCAAATTTTTGATTACAAGTTTATATATCAGTGACTAAGGTTTCTACTATTTTACATTTCCAAAAATCACGTTTTATGGTAATAAGGGCATAATGGTCAACATATGAGCAATTAACGGAATCATGCGTATTAATCGGTTAACTAATGAACCATGGTGTATAATTACAGAGGGTTATACTAGCATGTAACTTGGTCCAAATGAAGCTCTAAGGTATTTCTAAAACATACCTAAACGGGTCAGAACTGAAGTCAAAGCAAAAGTCAAAGCTTTGCGACTTTCGGTTCCGAACCGGGTCTAAACACTAAATTTTCGGGTTGAACATGTTTAGACATGTTCTTACACTAATTACCAAGTTATATTAATGATCAAACAGGTTGTATGTGGTCTACATTGCTAATTATGCATAAATTAGAAATTAAGCATTCTGTTGACTTTTTATTTACAAGTTTGACCCGACATTTGACCTAGTTAGAGTGGGAATCAGGGGGAACCCTTTTAAGGGTTTATTACCCACATAATTACCAACTTATAACTACTTTCAATTCGACTAATCACTGGACCATTAGTGATTAATCGTTAAGTCAACCGTTAATTGCGACGGTTTGACTTTTAAGCGAAAACTAAGCTAAAACTTAATTAAGAAAGGATTAGTAAACTTACTGAAGTCCTATGCTTGATTAGGAAGGTCTTGTGTCTGCTCTTAAGCTCCCAAAGGCTCCAGAATTGCACAAGAAGTGAATGATCAAATGGTTGCAACTTCATGGCCTTATATAGTGAATTTTGATCCACAAAATGTTGACATGTAAGTCTACCAATGACCACAACTCTTCAACAAGTGTCCCTAAGTGTTCTAGGGGTTGTTTAGGGGCCAAGCAAGATGAGGAAAATCGGATAAAGGTCAAGAATTGCGTTTAAACAGCAAACAGGCGATTCTGTTGGAACTAGGCATCCCTTGCGCACCGTAAGCATAAGTCTTGCGGTGCGCAAGGCTTCTGATCAGCATCCACATTTTCTATTTTTTTGCATAAATGACTCTTGGCCCTTCCGAAAGGTCAACTAAGCTTAATACATGCAATACGACCCCTTTTTATTTACCTACAAGGGCTTTAATACTTGTACCCACTTTGCCAAGTCCCTGGACACTTCTGGTTAACCCGAAAAGTCATAATTTTCAACGTTAGCGCTTTAACCCCTCGCACACGAATTTGATCATAACTTTCTCATATGATAACGAAACCTTATGAAATTTATGTCGTGCATTCTAGTGAGCATACTTTATCGTTACAAAGCCTCGAGTTTGTCAAAAGGTCACTCAGAGGTATAACTTAAACATGTTGACACATTTAACCCCTGTAGTTTGTAATCTCTCACTTTCTTTCATATTTAGCTTCGTATGATCCATGATTTATTCGTTTGAAGGTATGAGCATCATGTAGGGTTAATGTACAATATATTTATTCACTGCTGACATTTAGAACTCGTATATTCACATTCTTTCTATGATTGTCAACTTTAGTCCTTCCAGAGTATTCTTTTACACGTTCAAGCTTATGACACGTGTCAATACATTATAGGACGTGAATTTTCGAGATGTTACACATTGGTCTATCAAGTGTGATTTTGTTACCAAGTTTATCAGTGATTTTCACTTCTTGGCCTTTCTTGTTTGTGGGGATGAACTCAGTTGTTACATCAGTGGTTTGAACAGATTTTTCAAAAGCAGTGTTTTCATCATCATGTTTTCTATAACCAACACCAAATTTTACATTGCTTTTAATTTGTTTTTCAAGCATAACCTCATACCCTTTGCATGATTCCACCCATTTTTCACAGGTGATCCGGGTGGATTCCAACTCCTTTTTGCAAACTTGGTATTTTTCTACCATAGTTTGGAGTTGGGTTTTGGTTATACTTTGCTCTTCTTTAAGACTGCTGATCTCTTTCTCTTTTTCAGTCAATTTGTTTTTAAGTTCTTTTAAAGAACTTTCAAATTTGACTTCATCAGTTAGGATTTTATTCCGAAGGTTTTCATTTACCTCTTTGATGTTAGCAAAAGCAATAATGCAATTGTCAGAACACAGTTTTTCAAAAACTTGGGGAGATACCTTGGCAGCAGCCATCATTGCACAATCACATTGATGATTTTCTTCATCATCAGCTCTTACTTCCTTCTCACCTGCTCTCTTTTCTTCCTCTTCTTCTTTGTCCTCTTTGGACTATGGGTCTGTCAGTGGTTCAATCAGGGTTTCTGAATTTTCTCCCAGCAGCAATTCACCAGCAACTGCATTAACAACTGCTTCAGCTACCTCATCCACTGTTTCATCACTTAGCTGTTCACCTTCAATTTCAATCCCCTCTGGTATTGACTCTAATGCCATCAAACAAAATTCATCATTAGAAGGTTCATTAGAAGCATAGAGTGCAAAATTTTCATCACTAAGCTCATTAGGCATGCTACTCCAGTCAACAAAACCTTGAGTGAAAAAGCTTTGCTGATCTAGTTGTACCCCTGCTGGAGCAGCTGTTTGAGGTGCAACAGTTTGCACTTGTAACTGGGGGACAGGGGTTTGGACATATTGAATTTGTGGAACAGTGGTTTGGACATAATGCACAGGCACAGGAGCAGCAGCATAATGAGCAGTGTTAACATGAGCTGCAGGGGTATATTGGGTATAGTGCACGGTGCTTTGATTTTGAGGTCTAGGGTTTGAGCTAGGATGAGTGATTATAGGACCAGTAGTTTGACTCTTGCATTCCCTAGCGAAATGAGCTAGCCTATTGCACTTATAACACTTGATTTTCGATTTATCCAACCCAACCCTTAGATTCCCATGTAACCCTGGGAACTTTCTCCCTGTTCTTTTGTAGAATTTGCTTGTTCTCACACTAAGCAAAGCCAACTGATGCAAAATGTCCATCTCCTCTAAGTCAGTGGGATCAAAATGTTGCAAATCATTGAGTTCAAAGCACAAATTATCTGACATCTGGTTTTCAGTGTTTGCAGTAAAATCATAATTTGTAGAGTGAGGATCAGGGTTGGTAAAGTTACCACCAGCTGTTATATCAATGAAATGATCGTAACCCTGTTCCTTACTACTGCTACCAGATTCTTCCTGACCCAGAAGAGTTTTGCTACCGAATGAGTAATCATCAGTAGCTTTTCCAGACTCTTGCAGCTTCTTTTTCTGGTTCAACTCCCTTTCATAGGTCAGGAGTCTACCATGAAGTTGGGTCAGGGTCAGATCTTTGAACTCAACAGAGTTTCTAGTCACAAATGCAATTTTGTCCCATTTATCAGGTAGCGATCTAAGAAACCTGCTATTTTGAGTTGATTTTGGAAATTAAACCTTAACAAGCCTTAGCTCACTGATGAGACAACTAAAACATTCAAATTGTTGGGTCAATGTTTCACCCTTAATGTGACAGAAGGTTTCATACTGTTGATTCAGAATTTCCCTATTGTTTTCAATAACTTCTTCGGTTCCCCCAAACTGTTCCTTCAATGCGTCCCATAGCTCTTTAGCACTGTTACAATGTAACAATCCAACATATATCTCATTTGGTAATGCAGATGCTATGATGCTAAATGCTTTGGCATTTAGTTCGAACTTCTGAAAATCAGTTTCAGTATAGTTTTCATAAGGTTTTGGTACGAACTTCTTTGGATCCTCAGCACTTGGCACCATAGGAACATGGGGACCAAAAACAACAGACCTCCAACATCCAGTATTCTGTTGAGCAAGGATGTGTCCCATCCTTCGCTCCCAGATGTTGTATTCATTTCTTTTAAGCATAGGTGGTTTAAAAAGCGAGCCAACATTATTCTTATCATCTAGTGATTGTGACGTCGTCCTGGTTGTTTTACAGACACTGATTAATCAACTTTAATGGTGATTAAACCTTGCTCTGTTTTTCAACAAAAATGAACAAACTGTCGATATCAACGATTATGAGCTGAACTATTTATGTCAAAACGATTGTTAAATCAAATTTGATTGTCCTAGCTCTGATACCAATTATTGGATCTGAGTTTGGTTTTGATTTTATTTTACGTTTGAAATTAAGATGGAAATGAATGAGTTGTGCAGCGGAATTAAGATGGAAACAAACTTTGCATACAATTAAACGAGAGTATTGCTTTAATCAAAACACTTTTCACTATGAACCGAAAGATTGAATTTAGTTTCAATAATGATTACAAAGCAATATTTGATACAAACTCCCCCTCAGCCAGAGCTCAGTGTTTGTTCGTGTAGAGAAGACGATTGTTGCAAAGAGCTAATAGAACAGTACAGTGCACTGTTCTATTTATAGGCACTAGCAAACCACTGAGCATCTTAGCTGACGTCACCATGAAAGTGACATCTAACCTCCTAACAAACTCTAACCTCTGATCTATACAAACACTGCTATACTAACTACTGCTTATTACATTACATAAAGATAGAATAAACAACTGTTGTATCCGTCCACTGCTGTGAACCCGGCAGTGCTTGTCCGGATCAGCAGTACTTGGCTCAAGGCAGTAGATTGAGCAGCAGAGCTTTAGTCTTCCATCAGGCCTTTACTTGAGCAGCAGATTGACGATAAGTAGATAGGAGGTCAGCAGATGTTGACTTGTATTTAACATCTGCTTATTCTGGATCCACTGCTCTGACCCAGTTTTGGCTTTAATTATATGTTCCTCTGGTAGGGTTCGATCCCAACATTCAAGAAGAGGTATATGTTTGTTAACCTCCTGGTTTTGAGGATCCATTTAATCCAAATCATGTCTACAAGCTAAATAAAACCTTGTATGGCCTGAAACAAGCACCTAGAGCCTGGTATGAAACTTTTTCCACCTTTCTTCTCTCTATTGGTTTCACAAGAGGCAAAATTGACAAAACACTGTTTTTAAAATGGAGAGGGAAAGACTTGATGATTGTCCATATTTATGTGGATGACATCATTTTTGGAAGCACATGTTCCAAAATGTGTGAAGAGTTCAGAAAACTCATGACAGCTGAGTTTGAGATGAGTTCAATGGGTGAACTACAGTGCTTTCTTGGTCTCCAAGTAAAGCAACTGCAAAATGGTACTTTCATTCATCAACGCAAATATGCCAAAGAACTTTTAAACAAATTTGATATGAATGATTGCAAACCAGGTAGTACACCCATAGCAACCACCAAGATACTCATGTCTGATGAGAAGGATGATTTGGTTGATCAAACTCTTTATAGAAGCATGATTGGGTCTTTATTGTACCTAACTGCATCTAGGCCAGACATCATGTTTGCAACATGTGTTTGTGCAAGATCCCAATCAGCCCCTAGAAAGTCAAATCTCATTGTTGTAAAAAGGATATTTAGATACTTAAAAGGTGCTCCCACACTTGGTATCTGGTATCCAGCTGAAGAAAATATCAAGCTTTCAGGTTTCTCAGACAGTGACTTTGCTGGATGCAACACAACAAGGAAGCCCACTTCAGGAGGGTGCCAATTCCTAGGCAATTGCTTAGTGTCTTGGCAAAGCAAAAAAGCAAGCAGCTATTTCAACATTCACTGCTGAGGCAGAGTATATAGCTGCTGCAAGCTGTACAGCCCAACTGTTATGGCTTCAAAATTAACTGCTGGATTTTGGTATCACTGCTTTGAAAACACCACTCATGTTGGATAGTCAAGCATCAGAAAATATCATCAAAAATCCAGTTTCACATTCAACCACCAAGCACATTGACATCAGACATCATTTTGTGAGGGATTGCTATTAAAAAGGTTTGATTTCTCTGCACCATGTTCCAATTAAAGATCAGCTGGCAGATGTGCTAACAAAAGCATTAGACACATCCACCTTTGAAAGCTTGATCTCTAGGATTGACATGCTTAACATGGAATAACAGGCAAAATCCTGTTTTTCCATGAATAAAGCATTAAAATGTTTTCAGAAAATAAAAAATTCATCCTTAAAAATAGCTAAAAATGAAAATTTTCATTAATCCTTAAAAGTCTGTCATAATCACTGTTTTGGTTCAAACATCTGGTCTGTTAATACCATCCACTGTTGAAAGTCAACCTCTGTTCCTTCATTTTCATTGTTAATCACTGTTGTCAAACTTCAGTGTTTTAACCCACTGATGGCTATCCACTGGTAGTTAAAAGTCAGCCACTGTTTTCATTTTCACTACTGTAAACCACTGGTATTGATCATCAGTGGTTTCTTAAACAAATGTCATCCATTATTCATCAGAGGTTGTCACGTGGACAGTACTTAGCCGTCAGATCTTTGTAACTGCTGCCATGTCAGCATTCACTTTTTCACCTTATTAAAACCCTGATCAAAACCCCAAACAGGGTTTTCACTGTCGAATCGAATTCAAAATTCCTTTCAAAAGAAGTTTCCATCAAAATCCTTTGATTCATTCATCATCTTCTTCCTCTCGCAACTACCTTCGATTCACCATGACTCTTTCACTCAAAAATCCTCATAATTATCTATGTACACTTGAGAAAACAAGTCAAAACACAACTTTTCACTCTGTTATTGATGCACTTTCTTCTTCAAAGTACAAAACTTTGTTGACTTGCAACACACCAATCTATCAAGAAACCCTACGAGAATCCTGGAAACGTGCACAAGTTCAAGTTCAGGACAAAAAGCCCAGGGATATTACATCTGAAGTAGGCAAAATTCTTGTTTCCATCACTCCACATACAATCTCTGAGGTGTTTGAGATGAACGACCTCACTGGTAGTAGTTCTTTCCCTAAACATGAGTACCAGACTGATCTGGCCGAAAGGGGGTATGGGGGACAAATGGATAAAGCAACTTTGCAGAAAGGGAATTTCCCTCCTCCCATGAAATTTTTATTTCATACCCTGCTCATGTGTGTTTCAAATAAAACTACAGCTTTCAATGAAATCCTATTAAACATCCAATACTTGGGATATGCTATTATGGCAGAAGCTGATCTTAATTATTCTCAAAAAAAATTCAATGACATGGTTAAAATTGTCAAGAATATAAAAGACAAAAAGAAACCATTTTTGTTGTTTCCTAGATTTTTGAGTTATTATTTACAAAAGAAGATACCTGAGGATAGTGCACAAGTACTCATCCAAGGTGCTCCATGTAAAATAAATAGTATGTCTTCTAAAACCTTTACAAGGATGTCAGAGTCAAAAGATTTGAAAACACAAACAGAGGAACCTGACCAACTTTAGATGAGTCCACATCTGCTCCTCAAGTTTCTGCTGTTGAGCCCACTGCTCCTGGTGATCACAACAGCACAACCACTGCTGTGAAACCCCCCCACCAAAACCCACCAAAAAGCCCAAAAAGAAAATTACCAAAAAGCCCACCAACCCATCCAAAAAGGATCTTCTGGAATATGAGATCCCAGAAGTAACTCCTGTGACAACACAAAAGTCACCCATAACCACTGCTGTTACTTCCTCACAGCAGATGGTAGAAAGATCTCAACCTAAGCCTAAAACTCCTTCTGCATCCTCACAAAAGGATCAGGTTGTATACATAGGGACACCACATTATGAAGCTCTGGATCCACTCGAATCCATCTTCCACAGCCCTGCTCCCGGGGAAAATTCTCTTTCAACTCCCATTATCACTTCACAAATTCCACCATCTTTTCTACCCCTGTTGAATGCTTTGGATATGGATCAGACACAAATCAGTTCTTCTCAACCACATATCACTGAGAATATACCCCAACAAGTGACTGAGTTTGATTCCTCTATCC
The DNA here is from genome assembly GCA_030545235.1 of Helianthus tuberosus. Classification (NCBI taxonomy): domain Eukaryota; kingdom Viridiplantae; phylum Streptophyta; class Magnoliopsida; order Asterales; family Asteraceae; genus Helianthus; species Helianthus tuberosus. The sequence goes on from JARYGA010056639.1 coordinate 7,057,059, forward strand.
TTGCTAACCCATCAACAGCTGAGGAGGTTACACTGCAGGAATTACAAGTAATTCCTGTCAATAGTTCAAGTGGAGGAGCTACTACAGGTATTGAATCCACTGATTTATACCTGGATAGTAGTTTCATCAGTAAGTCTCCCTTGCAGGCAACCATTTCTGATGCTATCAAAGTTACCCCTGGTGTGTTTAAATTACCCACTGGTGTGTTAAACAAGATAGTTAATGAAAAGGGAACTCCCCAGTACCAAGAACAAGGGGCATCAGTGGATGAACCAGTTGAAACTTCTTCTGGTCCAACTGCTGATACAAATACTGCTAGTGGGAAATCAGATGATCCCATTCACTTGGGTGATGGTTTAAAATACAGAGAATTGATAGAGAGAGTAGACAAAACTGAAACATCTGTTGCAGATATCAAAAATATGCTGCAACAGTTATTACAATCTCAAAAAGCTTCATCCACTGCTGCAACATCTGCTCCATCCCTCACTGAGCTATGGCAACTGTTTCAACCTATGCTTCATCAACAAAGGCAATATGCTGATCATCAGCATGAAGTTCAACTTCAGATGTTCAGAAATATGATGGAAGCTAGGTATAAAGATACTCAAGCTGATATAAAGGCCATCAAAGCTCAATTGCTCCAAACCACTGGCACTTCTCCTCCTACAGTTGTTTTTGTAGAAAACCATGATGATGCCAAAAAGTGGGAGAAAGGAAATAAAGGAAAAGAAGGTTTGTATCTACCACCAGATCCAATAGCCAAACCAGTTGTGGAGATTCCAAAGCCAGATGGTTCTAAGAAGGTTGATGTGACTCTAAATGCTTTTGCTAAAGAAAAAGCAAAGAGAAAAGAGAAAATGGAAATAAAGGGAGATAAAAGATTTGCAGAGGAAAGGAAAGTTTTTATGGCAAAGGAAGTGCAGGGTACTTCAAACAGAAGAAAGACAACCAGAAAGGTTAGCCAACCCAAAACCATACCTTCCAAAACCACTAAACAAACCTCTTAAATCCCTAAAAGTTCCTCACATCAAACCTTAAAACCAACAGATGTTAAGACACATGTTGTATCAACAGTTGTTGATACTTCAGTAGTTTCAACAGATGTTGTGTTAACCACTGCCCTCATCATTTCACCAACCACTACTCAATCCACTGCTACACCAAAAACAACACCACCATCACAAAAACCACCTGCTAAAAAGCAGAAGACAACAGATGATACATCAACAGTTGTAATGACAACAGTGGTTGAGACACCAGTTGTTTCAACAACTGTTAGTCAGTCACCCATCACATCAAACACCCTTTCTTAAGCCATAATCCTTTCTGTTCCTAAAACTCAAACAAAAACACCTTCTCCCAAAAAGGTGTATACAAGAAAAAGAAAGTTTCAGGTGCATGATGATGACATACCAGCACCTATTCCCATTTCATCTGCACCCTACAATGTAATCAAACCTCAACCATTTTGTGACAACTCGAGTTTCCGACTTTCACTTTCGCATTAAATGCACGTTGACTTTGACTGTGTAGTTGTTTGACTTGTTTGACTTGTAACTATACACGTTATGTTATAATGAAAGGCACTATGATTGTTACATGTTTATGTGATTTAGATTATAACATGAAACTTATCAGAAAGATTTAACTTAGCAGAAAAGAAAAACTGTTGAACGACCCGACGAAACAGAGTGTGTTTCGCCATGACCAGACCGACGAAACAGGAATCTGTTTCGTCATACCTATCTTGACAAAACAAACGTGTTTCACCGGCCCGTTGTTTCGCCAAAGCCCACTAAGGGCCCAGTTCATTTACGTGTTATAATTTTTACGCAAACTGTTACATTCGGGAAACAACTGACCAAATCAAAACCCTAAAGCTCCTCTCCTCTGTGAACGGCGATCTTGTGTCCCCGAAGCTCTCGATTCGATCAAGTTATTAATCTGTTCTTCGTGGTTAGTGTTTAACCCCTTGCATGATTTGTTTGATGTATGTTAGTATTTAATATGTGATCTCTTGAATATGTGATTATGATATACATATAACGATTTCTTCAATTGTGAGTGGACCGAATCCCTTTTGTAATTATATAGGCTGATCACATGATTCATTGCTATTTCACGTGATGCTGGTAATCTAACTTGTTTTATCAAATCAATTTATTAAATGGCTGATATCAATTTAGTAGATTAAATTTCTATTGGTCCTCAATCCAAAAGCTAATGACCACACAACTGTTGCTTCCATTTGATCGAGAATCACATGCTCACATGCAAACATTTAATGTAGAGTGATCTATAATGGGTCATGTGATAACCTGTTTCAAAACACAGTTTTTAATATTAATAAACCTTGATGTAATAGCCGACAATAATGGAAGGATGATTAGGGTTTATGCTAGATGTGGTGTGCCCTGATGAATGATTATGAATGATCTTTGTATGATTACTGTGTGGCATGTTTGCTGTATGATGATTGCATGATTGATGACGGCTGCTAGCATGATTAGGGTTTCTGAAAATCGTAAATGATACTCTCACGAAAGGCAATTATGACGAAATGCAAGTGTTTCGCCGAGATCGTTGACGACGAAACAGTCACGATGAATCCAAGGTGATTTGTCGAAGGGGTATATGGCGAAACAGGGGTGTTTTGCCAAATGGGAAATCGGCACAGTAACTTATTTATTTTCTGTTAAGTGTTAACTGAACTAACTAACTGCCGTTAAAGGTTAAACATAACTTGTACAAGTTTGTATACGTGCTTTGTACTATGTGATGAACATTGATTCAGTATCCACTATGAATGTGCTTATACGTGAACTTTGTGAATACAAACTGATTCTGTACACATGCGTACCTTAGGACGTGATTGATTATTTGCGAGCACATACTTTAGCATACCGAGCAAACCAAGGTGAGTTCACACTTTTACTAAGGCATGGAATTCCCAGGGTATGGGAATGGGGATTGAAGGAATGAGATTTGAATAGATACTCGTACTTACACTGTTACTAGACTATCTACCATCGTCCTCAGATGCGCAGGATACATACGTAAAACCTACGTATACTTGTACTCATCACTGTCCTCAGGTTGCGAAGGACACTCACGTAAAACCTACGTGAACTTATACTCACTACTGCCTCAGTTGTGTCAGGCACTTACGTAAAACCTACGTAAACCCCCGCGTACCCCTGTCCTCGGTTGTGAAGGACACTTACGTAAAACCTACGTAAACTTTGTACGACTACTGTTCTCGGTAAGAAGAACACTTATGGTTACAAATAGTCTAGTGTATATGCAAACATGGGAAGCCCCCACTAATAGAACATACTATCGGCCTAGTAGCGCCACATGTTACGAAACAAACTTACTATTACGAACTTACTTACTGTGAACTCGCTCAACTAGTTGTTGACTCTCTGTTACATGCCTTGCTGGTCGTTAGGTATACATGGAGCTTGCACTGGGAGGCGCGTTCGTTGTGGACAAGGATCGTGAATGCTTGATTAGACATTATGTCATTACATACTTTAATTATGTTGGGCTTTTACTCATATGCTTCCGCTAAACGTTGAATTTATACTTATGTTTTGAACACCTTTCATATGGATTGGTTTGGTTACATTTACTGTTACTATTGCATTCTTCTATATGATTGGTGGCTTGATCCTGGTCAGTCACGCTCCCAAGCGGTGATACTCCGCGTGTGGATTTTGGGGGGTGTGACAGATTGGTATCAGAGCCATTGGTTATAGAGAACTCGGTTTTAATAAGGGGAAAACGATTTTGTTAAAACCAGACTATAACCAGAACAGTGCTCAACGATCCACAACGACGCTTCGTTCCACGTGCAAGGCTCAACATCATAGGTACTACTATTCATGTTACTTTACCTACTTGCTAGAATTACATAGAACTTTGCTCGTGGTATGCTTAGATTACAGAATCTACTATATGTTATTGCTTGAGAATACTTGTGTGCTCACTCTCTTCTGTCATCGCACTATTCGCGAACCTCTCTCACTTATGCTATATTTGCTATGAAGATCATGGCTGGACGTATTAACATGACACAAGCCCAGTTGACGGCTCTCATTAACGAACAAGTTGTTGCGGCAGTTGCAGCCGCACAAGCAGGAGGTATACCCTGCAGTTGTAACTCACACTAGGATCATTAGATCCTACATTCCTAAATCAACTCTTGTGTTTAATCTTGTCCTAATTCTTATACACAACAGGTCAACCACCTGTTTGCACCTTCAAAACTTTCATGGACTGTCGTCCTACTACTTTCAGTGGCACGGAGGGAGCAGTTGGACTCCTCCACTGGTTTGAAAAGCTTGAGTCAGTATTCGAAATGTGTGAATGCCCTGAGGCACGCAGGGTGAAGTATGCTACCGGTACTCTCGAGGGTTTAGCCCTCACATGGTGGAAAGCTCAGGTCCAAATGCTGGGGTTGGTTGCTGCTAACGCCACCCCATGGAACAATTTTAAGGAGATGATCAAGGAAGAATACTGCAGTCATGACGACATTCATAAGCTGGAGGTCGAGTTCTTCAACCTCAAGATGACGGGGTCAGAAATTGAGGCGTTTACAAAGAGATCAAATGAGCTTGCATTACTGTGTCCTACTATGGTGGACCCTCCAATTAAGCGTATCGAACTTTATCTTAAGGGTCTAGTGCCAGAGATCCAAAGTCATGTAACTTCAGCAAACCTTGCCACCTACCAGCAGGTTGTTCAGTTGGCTCACCGTCTCACTGATCAGGCGGTGGAGCAGAACAGGTTGCCTAAACGTCTCAGCGCTACTACTACCGCTGCCACTTCAGCTACTCCTAGTGATAACAAGAGAAAATGGGAGGGGGATTCCAGCAAAGGTTCAGCTACCGTTCAGTCTCAAGCTCAACAACGCAAGACTAATGACTATCAGATTCCTAGTCAGCAATCTTCGGGCAATCACAGGCAGGGTGGTTATCGAGGGAACCTCCCAAGGTGCAACAACTGTAACAGACACCACAGTGGCCAGTGCAACAAGGGTCGCTGTCAGAGGTGCCTCAAGATGGGTCATGAGGCCAAGGATTGTAGGAGCCCGCGGCCTGCTAATCTGAATCAGCAGCAACAACAAACACCGCAGAATCAGCAACAGGACAACAAAGGATGTTTTCATTGTGGCGCTGAAGATCACTTCAAAAGACACTGCCCTCAGTTAAACCGGAACCAGAACAATAACAACAACAACAATAACCAAGGCAACGGAAACAACAATGGGGGAAACAACAATAACAATGGTGCTAGGGGTCGTGCTTTTGTGATTGGTCAGGGTGACGCGAGGAATGATCCCAACGTAGTTATGGGTAAGTTTCTTCTCGACAACTTTTATGTTACTGTATTGTTTGATTTTGGGTGCGGATACAAGTTATATGTCTCTAAAAGTTAGTCAAATGCTTAAACGCGTGCCAACACTTTTGAACACCAAACATGTCGTAGAGTTAGCTAACGGTAAGAGTCTAGAGGCCACACACATAGTTCAAGGTTGTAATCTTATCCTCGCTGGTCAGACTTTCCCTATCGACCTCATTCCTATAACTCTGGGTAGTTTCGACATCGTCATTGGTATGGATTGGTTATCCCAACAGCAAGCAGAGATTCTAAGCAAGGAGAAGATCATTCGTATTCCCCGTTCTGGTAAAGAACCTCTCGAAGTTCAAGGTGACAAGAGTGGTGTCGTGAGTGGCATCATCTCCTTCTTGAAGGCACAGAAGTGTTTGCGAAAGGGCCACACAGCTATATTAGCACTCGTTACTGATACATCGAAGAAAGAGAAAAAGATTGAGGATATTCCTGTGGTACGCGACTTTCCTCAAGTGTTTCCTGAAGAGTTACCTGGGTTACCGCCTCATCGCCAGGTCGAATTTCAGATCGAGCTAGCTCCAGGAGCAGCACCCATAGCTCGAGCACCTTATCGCTTAGCTCCAACTGAACTGGAAAAATTGTCTAAGCAATTGCAAGAACTCTTGGAAAAGGGTTTCATACGTCCTAGTTCTTCGCCCTGGGGAGCTCCAGTATTATTTGTGAAGAAGAAGGACGGTACTTTCCGCATGTGCATAGATTATCGCGAACTGAACAAGGTGACTGTGAAGAATCGATATCCTCTTCCACGCATCGACGACTTATTCGACCAGTTGCAAGGGTCGAGCTATTACTCGAAGATTGATCTAAGGTCAGGGTATCACCAACTGAGAGTCCGAGATGAGGACGTCTCCAAAACAGCATTCAGAACTCGCTACGGCCATTACGAGTTTCTGGTCATGCCATTCGGGCTAACGAACGCGCCTGCAGTTTTCATGGATCTTATGAACAGGGTGTGCAAACCTTACCTTGACAAGTTCGTCATTGTTTTCATCGACGACATCCTGATCTATTCGAAGAGTCATGAGGAACACGAGCAGCGCTTACGACTTATTTTGGAACTCCTTCGAACGGAACAGCTGTACGCTAAGTTTTCAAAATGCGACTTCTGGCTTCGTGAAGTCCACTTTCTAGGCCATGTGGTAAACAAGGATGGGATTCATGTCGATCCATCCAAGGTAGATTCGATCAAGAACTGGCCTGCACCTCGCACACCAACAGAAATACGCCAATTCTTGGGTTTGGCGGGTTATTACAGACGGTTCATCAAAGACTTCTCAAATATTGCACAGCCGCTTACACTACTGACACAGAAAGGTGTTGTTTATCGTTGGGGTAATACACAGGAAACAGCGTTTCAGCACTTAAAGGATAGACTTTGTAGCGCACCTATCCTCTCATTGCCTGAAGGCACGGACGATTTTGTAGTCTACTGCGACGCATCCATCCAAGGTCTTGGATGTGTGTTGATGCGACGGGATAAAGTCATTGCTTATGCTTCGCGCCAAGTTAAGATTCACGAACGGAATTACACTACGCATGATTTAGAGCTGGGAGCTGTTGTTTTTGCACTTAAGATATGGCGACACTACCTATATGGTACCAAATGTGCTATCTACACTGATCACAGAAGCCTCGAACATATCTTCAAACAGAAGGAACTGAATATGCGACAACGACGATGGGTCGAACTGCTAAATGACTACGAATGCTCGATCAGGTACCACCCAGGCAAAGCCAATGTTGTGGCTGACGCCCTCAGTCGAAAGGACACCGCGCCTAAGCGCGTGCGAGCTTTACAACTCACTATACAGTCTAGTCTTCCTTCCCAGATACGAGATGCTCAGGTAGAAGCATTGAAACCAGAAAACGTCAGGGCTGAAGCCCTACGCGGCTCAAGGCAACGCTTAGAACAGAAGGAAGATGGTGCTTACTACGTCACAGGACTCATTTGGGTCCCACTTTATGGCAGCCTACGAGAGCTTGTGATGGATGACGCACACAAGTCTCGTTACTCGGTACATCCTGGTTCGGATAAAATGTACCACGATATCAAAACTACATATTGGTGGCCTGGCATGAAAGCTCACATAGCAACTTACGTCAGCAAGTGTTTGACCTGTGCGAGAGTCAAAGCCGAATATCAGAAACCTTCAGGCCCACTCCAACAACCTGAGATACCACAATGGAAATGGGAACAAATTTCCATGGATTTTGTTACTAGCCTACCTAGATCTCAGCGTGGGAATGATACTATTTGGGTGATCGTGGATCGACTCACTAAGTCTGCACACTTCCTGGCTATTAAGGAAACAGACAAGTTCTCTACCTTAGCAGACATCTACTTAAAAGAAGTGGTTTCAAGGCACGGGGTGCCAACCTCCATTATCTCTGATCGGGATGCACGTTTTACTTCAGAACTGTGGCAAGCAATGCACAAATCTTTTGGCTCTCGTTTAGACATGAGCACAGCTTATCACCCTCGGACGGATGGGCAGTCTGAGCGCACTATTCAAACTTTAGAAGACATGCTTCGTGCATGTGTAATCGATTTCGGCAACGGCTGGGAAAAACACCTCCCGTTAGTGGAGTTCTCGTATAACAACAGCTACCACACCAGCATTAAAACTGCTCCATTCGAGGCATTGTACGGACGTAAATGCCGGTCACCTCTTTGTTGGGCAGAGGTGGGTGATAGTCAGATCACAGGTCCAGAAATGGTAGTTGATACTATTGAAACGATTGCTCAAATACGACAACGCATGGCGGCTGCTCGTGACCGTCAGAAAGCATACGCCGATAAAGACAGGAAACTACTCGAATTCCAGGTTGGGGATCGAGTGCTACTCAAAGTTTCACCCTGGAAGGGTGTTGTTCGTTTTGGCAAACGCGGCAAACTTAATCCCCGATACGTCGTACCTTTCGAAGTCATAGAGAAAATAGGCAAAGTGGCCTACAGACTGAACTTACCAGCTGAACTCAGTGCAGTTCACAACGTCTTTCACGTGTCGAATCTGAAGAAGTGTCTGTCAGATGAGACCCTCATAGTTCCTTTGAAGGAGCTCACTATCGACGAACAGTTACATTTCGTCGAGGAACCAGTTGAAATCACGGACCGGGATGTTAAGGTCCTCAAGAACACGAGAATCCCTCTTGTACGAGTTCGTTGGAACTCCCGTCGTGGCCCAGAGTTCACTGAGGCTGAAGCTACTACTGCAGAATTTCGGGACGAAATTCCAAATCAACGGGGGGATGATGTGACACCCCAGGAAAACCAGTGAACGATACAACTTACCTAGCTTCCTCAGTAACCGCATGCTAAATTTCGGGACGAAATTTCTTTCAAGTTGGGGATAATGTGACAACTCGAGTTTCCGACTTTCACTTTCGCATTAAATGCACGTTGACTTTGACTGTGTAGTTGTTTGACTTGTTTGACTTGTAACTATACACGTTATGTTATAATGAAAGGCACTATGATTGTTACATGTTTATGTGATTTAGATTATAACATGAAACTTATCAGAAAGATTTAACTTAGCAGAAAACGTAAACTGTTGAACGACCCGACGAAACAGAGTGTGTTTCGCCATGACCAGACCAACGAAACAGGAATCTGTTTCGTCATACCTATCTTTACGAAACAAACGTGTTTCACCGGCCCGTTGTTTCGCCAAAGCCCACTAAGGGCCCAGTTCATTTACGTGTTATAATTTTTACGCAAACTGTTACATTCGGGAAACAACTGACCAAATCAAAACCCTAAAGCTCCTCTCCTCTGTGAACGGCGATCTTGTGTCCCCGAAGCTCTCGATTCGATTAAGTTATTAATCTGTTCTTCGTGGTTAGTGTTTAACCCCTTGCATGATTTGTTTGATGTATGTTAGTATTTAATATGTGATCTCTTGAATATGTGATTATGATATACATATAACGATTTCTTCAATTGTGAGTGGACCGAATCCCTTTTGTAATTATATAGGCTGATCACATGATTCATTGCTATTTCACGTGATGCTGGTAATCTAACTTGTTTGATCAAATCAATTTATTAAATGGCTGATATCAATTTAGTAGATTAAATTTCTATTGGACCTCAATCCAAAAGCTAATGACCACACAACTGTTGCTTCCATTTGATCGAGAATCACATGCTCACATGCAAACATTTAATGTAGAGTGATCTATAATGGGTCATGTGATAACCTGTTTCAAAACACAATTTTTAATATTAATAAACCTTGATGTAATAGCCGACAATAATGGAAGGATGATTAGGGTTTATGCTAGATGTGGTGTGCCCTGATGAATGATTATGAATGATCTTTGTATGATTACTGTGTGGCATGTTTGCTGTATGATGATTGCATGATTGATGACGGCTGCTAGCATGATTAGGGTTTCTGAAAATCGTAAATGATACTCTCACGAAAGGCAATTATGACGAAACGCAAATGTTTCGCCGAGATCGTTGACGATGAAACAGTCACGATGAATCCAAGGTGATTCGTCGAAGGGGTATATGGCGAAACAGGGGTGTTTCGCCAAATGGAAATCGGCACAGTAACTTATTTATTTTCTGTTAAGTGTTAACTGAACTAACTAACTGCCGTTAAAGGTTAAACATAACTTGTACAAGTTTGTATACGTGCTTTGTACTATGTGATGAACATTGATTCAGTATCCACTATGAATGTGCTTATACGTGAACTTTGTGAATACAAACTGATTCTGTACACATGCGTACCTTAGGACGTGATTGATTATTTGCGAGCACATACTTTAGCATACCGAGCAAACAAAGGTGAGTTCACACTTTTACTAAGGCATGGGATTCCCAGGGTATGGGAATGGGGATTGAAGGAATGAGATTTGAATAGATACTCGTACTTACACTGTTACTAGACTATCTACCATCATCCTCGGATGCGCAGGATACATACGTAAAACCTACGTATACTTGTACTCATCACTGTCCTCAGGTTGCAAAGGACACTCATGTAAAACCTACGTGAACTTATACTCACTATTGCCTCGGTTGTGTCAGGCACTTACGTAAAACCTACGTAAACCCCCGCGTACCCCTGTCCTCGGTTGTGAAGGACACTTACGTAAAACCTACGTAAACTTTGTACGTACTACTGTTCTCGGTAAGAAGAACACTTATGGTTACAAATAGTCTAGTGTATATGCAAACATGGGAAGCCCCCACTAATAGAACATACTATCGGCCTAGTAGCGCCACATGTTACGAAACAAACTTACTGTTACGAACTTACTTACTGTGAACTCGCTCAACTAGTTGTTGACTCTCTGTTACATGCCTTGCAGGTCGTTAGGTATACATGGAGCTTGCAATGGGAGGCGCGTTCGTTGTGGACAAGGATCGTGAATGCATGATTAGACATTATGTCATTACATACTTTAATTATGTTGGGCTTTTACTCATATGCTTCCGCTAAACGTTGAATTTATACTTATGTTTTGAACACCTTTCATATGGATTGGTTTGGTTACATTTACTGTTACTATTACATTGTTCTATATGATTGGTGGCTTGATCCTGGTCAGTCACGCTCCCAAGCGGTGATACTCCGCGTGTGGATTTGTTCTATATGATTGGTGGCTTGATCCTGGTCTGTCACGCTCCCAAGCGGTGATACTCCGCGTGTGGATTTTGGGGGGTGTGACACATTCATTCCTCCCACCTTAGCCAAACCAATCAAAGATCCAAAAATTCTTGAAGGATATGATCCTGCTGATGTTGTACCAATAACAGCCAATTATCCACTAGAATTGCATGCTGTAAAGAATGAAATGAAACAGTTCTACACAGTGGATGACCCTTCAAAAAGAAGATTCCCTTCTCTTGTTGGTTTTAGAGATCCAAACAACATGGATGAATATTTAAAACTCAAAGCCAGGCAAGCTGAATTAAGAGCTAAATATGAGTGCAAAGGGAAGGGTGATAATGCCTTCTCAAATTGAATGTAGTTCTTACTCACCAAAGTTAAACAAAAGGAAGATTATGCAAGAGATTTGAGCAAAGAAATGTCCAACCTGCCACCAGAAGCTAACCTGCAAAAGGAGATGAGAAAAGACCTCCTTGAATTGATCATGAGGGAAAAGTTTTACCCAACCAAGATTGAGCAGTTCAATGACTGGCCACTCATTGGTCTGAAACAAGAAGCAACGAGAATTGAAAGAATTAAAAATGATCCAGGTATGAAAAGATCAGCACCAAACTGGAGTAAATACAAAAAGGCAATTTCTGATCTTACCTTGGAGTACAAAAGAAAGAAACAAGAGTTGGTTGCAGCAAAGGTTGGTATAGCCAAAGCCATAGCAAAATGGTCAAGGCAATACACTGATATGGCATATGAAAGGCTGGAAAGAAGGAGAGAGACAGATCCTAGCCTTCCAAAGAGGCCAGCATACAGAGATAAAAAGGATGATGATCCACAACAGCAGGACCTTTCCTTGAAAACCTTGTTCACATCATCAGACACCTCCACTATTGCATTAAATCATAGAAAAAGGCAAAAACAGATGGAAGAAGAAGAAAAGGCTCAAGTAGATTACATTATGAAAGTGGTTCTTCAGGATATGATTGCAGAAAAGCTTGACTCAGCAAAACTTCAAAACCTTGATAAAGGTGTCATAAGCAGGCCTCCTTCTCCAAACTCATCAAAAATAAAAACTCTCCTAAAAAATACTAAAGTGGAAGTCTGATCAAAACACCCACGTATTGACTTTGCTCAATTCCAGTGGTGAAGTTAAGCATATATCAAGGGAAAATGCACTAGGCCTGAGTGTTGAAGATTTATAAGATCTCCTTGAGCTTCAACTGTGCAGGGATGAGGATGATGAAGATTCCATGAACTTTGAATTACAATTCAAAGGGCAAGTTAGGGAATTCTTGATGAGGCAATAAAGATCCTTAATAATGAAGTGTTTTGGCATCATCTGTTCCAGGGGGAGATTGTTGGGATTGAACCCTACAAAGGAACAGTTGATAAAGCCAAAACTGGTTCAGAATAGTGGATCATTCATAAGCAGTTGTTTGTACATAGCTTCCCCCTTGATAGTGGCTCTAACATCTTATAGACTCAAAGTACTGCCATTACAACTGCTGCTGCACTAAACACTGATGAAGACTAAAGTGCTGATGCTCAATCTATTGATGGATCTAAAGTATTGCTGAAGACCAAAGCACTACTGAAGCTATAACAGTGGAATGAAGAATCAGCGGTTTAGTTATGCTTTGTATTATTTTATGTAAATTAGTAGTTTTAGTATCAGTGGTTGTATATCAGTAGTTGTAGTTTTTTAGGAGGTTAGATGTCACTTTCATGGTGACGTCAACCGTAGATGCTCGGTGGTTGTCCTGTATGATAAATAGAATAGTACTCTCTACTATTCTGTTAGCTCTTCTTCACCAAGTCAATTTTGTACGAACAATCAAGTGAGCTCAGGCTGAGGGGGAGATTTGTGCATGCATGCATTGTAATTGATCTTTGTAATAAATATAATCATTCAGTTCAATGATAAACATGTTTGCTTAAACTTATTCTTCCATTGATTGTGTGTTCAAAGTTTATTTCATATTTCCGTTGCAATACATATCTGTTTTACTTTCATTTTGTTTAAACAAACACAATCTAGCAAACTCAGATCCTAAAATATAATATATAAGGTTAATGAACCTTGCCAACTGTTAAAGAAACAAAAGTATGGCAGGGTGAAAGGTTCAAAATCAACTCCAAAAGGTAGCTTCTTGATCGGAATCTGCAACCAAAGAACACTGTTAGCCTTAACACGAGAGGTGGCCTATCGCGTTTAGTCTCCAACGTGAGAATCAGTAGGATGATCTTAAGAGTCTTAGCAAAGAGAAAGGATAAGAGTTTTAGAGTGAGGGTGAGAGAGATCAACGTACTTTGGGCTGGAACAAGACCCTTCTTTTAAAGGCAGATTGCTCTGCCCAAGGGAGCCTCATGCCAGCTTTGCACCTTCTAGTCTTGGTAAGCTTATCCTTCCTTGATGTTGCTTGCAGGGTTAGCCTTCCCTGTTTCGGTATGTTTCAGGTTTGTGTGTCTCGGGGACACCTTTATGCTTTGTAGAGAGATGTCTAATCAGTTTGACTTATTTAATTCAAGTCCCAAGGTTGTACAGTAACCTTAGCTTCCCGTCACTAGCTGTTGGTGTATCAGCTTCTGTTCAGGAGGTTCCAGCTTCTTTCTTCTAGTTTATATTTAACACTCTTTATTTTATTTTCGCGATTGTCGTTGACTTTGACTTTGCTGACTGGGATCTCCGAGTTCCCACATCCTCAGCCCCCCAGTCATGAGTATCGATATTGTAAATAGCGGTACTTGTGACCTAAGTCTAGGGGTTTTTGTTTTTTGTTCTTTTCTTTTTTCTCAAAAAAGTCTTTTAGCTATCTTGGTCATTTTCTGTGGTGTGTTAGATAAAATGTGATTCGTTTCTATAAGGAGAAAAGGGGTGCATTTTATCGAACTGGTGTATTAGAAACATTAATTTTTCTGGCCATGGGCTTCTCGTCAGAAGGTATTGGTCTGTCCTTGGCCTTTTATTCTAAGTTCCTTTGTTATTTTATCATGTGCCTTTTTAAAATTATGGCCCATATGTCCACTTGCACATTTAGGTGGCCCGAAAGTGATTGATGTGTCAGTTCCGCAGGGTGGTCTTCAAGTGCCCTAGGCTGCCAGCTGTTGCGGTTGAATCCTACCCTTCCACCTGTCCGTTTCATTTGGGATTTGAAATTTGAAAACTTTATAACTTTCTATAACCACACCTATTTGATGTTCCACTACTCCTTTTCACTTTTACACTCTCTCTTTTATCCGGCAGTTTCTCCGGTGGTTTTCTCTTATAAACTCGGCGAGTCATCTTTCTTCCTTTTTTATCTTTCTCATGGTGTCGAATAAAAATGATATGCTTATCCAATTTTCAAAACTTACCGAATCGGACATTGATAAGTTTTGTGCCGATCAAAGCATTGATCCTTCCCTTGAAACTCTGGTTCCAGGGGAAAGAACTGCAAATCAATGTCCGCCGGGTTTTCTTGGGTTTTATACCTGGATTCTTGATCAACCGAACTTGCGATACCCATTTACAAATTTTTTTCTTGAAGTTTTAAAGTACTATCATCTTTCTTTGGGTCGGTTGCCCCCTGTTGGTGTCGCTCGTGTGATCCACTTTGAAATCTTTTGTCATGCCCCTAGTTATGATTGGTGTCGCTTGATGTTCCGTCGTTTTTTCTGGCTTGCCCAGAATGGTGATTGGTACACTATTGAGAAGACTCAGTGTGAGGCTCCCCTTCTTTCCGCCACTGTTGGTCAAAGTTATGCCTGGAAAAATCAATTCTTTTTTATCTCTGAACAATTGCTTTTCATTGTTGTTCCTCGTAATTTTTCTGAGATTTTGAACGAAAAGGAGCCGGAGGCTCATGAACTCGAACGGGAGTTGCTTCTTAGGCTTTGTGCTTATCGTACCAAGTTAAGGGCTTACCTGGAGGAGCTTTTTATTATGTTGGGTATTAGTCAAGATTGGGTTAATTCTAGTTTTGAACCGGTCTTTTTTGTTAACCAAAAGGGTATGTATTTTTATGTTCCTCCTATATTTATGTATTTGTCGAATACTCATGTTATGTCGTATTTGTTTTGCAGAGATGAGTGCTTTGGGCTATATTGTGTTAAACGACCCATCTGATGTGGAGATTGAGCAGGATGAGATTCCTGAGGGTGGTCCTTCCATACTCTGTCGCACTGAGCATGTTAGAACCATCGGGGATTTGGAAGGTATTCGTCTTCAGCCCATTGTGGATAGCTCCTCTTCCAAGAAGCAACCTGCCCCTAATCGTAGGTCTACCATGGCAACTTCTTCTCCTAACGTTGTTCCTCAATATTCTGACACTATCTCAGTTGATAGCGGTGATGAAGATGATGCAAATGTGATTGCTTCTGTTACTGGTGTGAAGCTTGTTAAGAAGGAGGTTCCAGAAGCTTTATGTAGGGCAGGTGATGCTCCTAGTCAGCAGATATCTGCTGTTTTAAAGAAGCTAAATGAAACCAAGAGGATTGTTCCTGAGAAAGTTGTTCAAGTTTCTAGCGAGGTTAAGGCGTCGAAGTTTGTTTTGAAGAAGGAGGCTAAAGGGGGTTCTTCTAAGCCTACTTCCCTTAGGGGAGGGGTTTCTGGTGAGGTTGAGAAGGAACCTGTTTCATCTGTGGTTGTTGAAGAGAAGAAGAAGGAGACGGTAGAAAAGAAGGTAGAGATGGTTTTAAAAGAAAGGGTGGAGGTTGGCAAGGGGAGGGGGCCTATAAAGGCTAATTTACCTATCTTTTGTGCCCCAATGGAATATTCGTACTTCTGACACTACCAAGAGTAGTGAGGTTTGCCATGATATGTTAAAGAACATGGCCACTCCTTCCGAGAAAAAGCCTTGTCGAAGTTGTCGGATGAAGATTCTGCCTACCGGGTCATTACCAAAGCTGCTCGCCTGGTCACTTCCCATCCCGATTGCAATGAGCGTTGGTCTGCCTCTGTTAGTAAGAACGATGGGGTCACTACCACTTTGCAAAAGAAGGAGGCAGAACTTAAGACTTCCCAAGAAGATTTGGCAGCCTTTCAAGTGAAAGTGAATGAGCTTGAAGGTCAATTGCTCTCTTCCCAGGCCAAGATGAATGAGGAAATGAGGAAGTTTGAAGTCTATGCTGGGCAGTTGTCTGACTTCAACAATCAGCTTGCCAAGGAAAGAATAGAGTTTGGGATTGAAAGGGCCAAGTATAGGCAGGAGTGTGTTGCCTGATGTGTGTAAAATGCAACATATAAATTACATCAAATAAGGCATAAAACTAACCCTTTTTAAGTACTAATATTGGAAAAAGAGTGTTTTTGTCTTCCTTTTGTATTTTCAGGATTAAATGAGCTCAAAAATGCAAAAGAAGCAAAAAGACAGCTAAATCCAACATAAATACAAGAAAAGGAATATTAGTGGACTGCCCAACCCCTCAACGGCACCTTCCAAAGCAAAATAGATAAATCAGAAGACTGAACACGCCCCGTGCTCAGCCAGCACGGGGCCGTGCCCAAGAAGCAGCAGAAAAGACAAACCTATAGAAGCTTCTATTGCCCACCACGGGCCGTGCTCAGCGGACACGGGGGCGTGTCGAAAGTACAGCAGGCGCATTTATTGTAATTGTGAATTACAATTAATGAGGAGAGAGATTGTCAGACAGACACGGGGCCGTGCCCAGCGGACACGGGGCCGTGTCCAGCTCTCTGTTCAGCCTATAAATAGGAGGGCTTGGATTCATTTCATCTCATCCCTTGGCACACCACCTCTCTCACACTTCATCCACCACCCACCACCATCACAACACCATCATCCACCACCATCATCCATTGTCCATCGTAGAGTGTGTGAGTCGTCTCGGGATCCAAGATTGATCGTAAGAGTTCTTGACAATCAAGGCCATGTTTGCCTAAGTCTCTTACATCACTTGGTGAAGACAAAGTGTCTAGTATAATACTTTTTATTTCTAATCTTTTGCACTTTTTATTTGGTTTTGTATTAATGACTTTAATAACTAGTTACTTATGTTGAAGGTGATCTTTCCTTATCGTTTGTCCGTGGTGTCTTGGCATTATTTTACTGTCTATATAAAATAAAAGATTTTCACCATTCATATCTCCACGGTCTATATGGAGGTATGTTGGCTACCTGGTCGGGGGTTAAGGGAACGGTTTGGTAAAGGTCTTGCCATTGTTCAGCGTTTAGAGGTCCTGCAATGGACCTGGGTCAAATTTAGTAGGACCTCCTTCAATACTTCACGGTATTGGATGGCGGGGGTCCAAACTCTTTGATCCCCTCATAAGTTAACTACTATTAATAGTATAACCCGGCTATTTAGGACTGTATCCCTGCTGACTCAGACTACTTAGCCGAGGGTAACGTCACCGCCAAAAGCGGGGCCTACCACAATATTGCATTAATAACTTAATTCATTATCTTCCAATAATCCACCCTTTTAGGATTGTATCCCTGCTGACTCAAACTACTGGGGTGAGGGTAACGTCACCTTCAAAAGAGGGGCCTACTACAATAACTAAGATAATCTCTTAATTATGTGCAAAAGTGCGGAAATAATCAAAGGTTATACTAGATACGAGTCGGAACCAAGTGATTCATCTTGTCTATCTGTTTTTCTTTTATTTTTATTTTCAGCATTTTAGTTAGTTTTTAATTTTCTTAGTTTAAAACATTTTTCTAAATTTTTATTTTGATTAGACGTTGAGGATAAACCGGTACTAAAAGCTCTTGTGTCCTTGGACGACCTCGGTATCTTACCAACGCTATACTACACTCAACGATGGGTGCACTTGCCCATATGTGTGTTTAGTGTTAGTGAAATATCGTGTTTTATAAATTTAAAACTTGGCTAAAATAAGTGTTAAAAAGGGCTTAAAATATACACCTAAAATAAGTAACACTTCACACGCATCATTGCCGATGAAGCAGTTGTGGAAGAGCTGAAGCAGCAAGTGAAACAGTTGAAGGAGGATAGGAAATGGTTGATTGGATCTGGGATTCGCCTTTTTGTGACTTATCTACTCTATAGTCAAGAGTTTAATCTCCATCTTGCAGGTATATATTCTAAGGCAACGGCTCATGGTCGCCATACTGGTCTTATTGCAGGGGTTGATGCTGCTTCTCGGGGGAAGCTGTAGAGAAGCTTCCTGCTTTTAAGCCAGACTCTCTTCCTGACTTTGTGGATGCTCTGAAGAAGATGGAGGCTCTCTCTTATCCCTATGTGGAGGCTTTGTCCCGGATGGTTGATTGTCTTATAGCCGAACTGGAAGCTATGGAGCCAGAAGGTTTGAACAAGGAGTTCTATGAGCAGTTGCTTTCTATGGCCTCCATTAAGCGGGCCTTGTTTGGAGCTAGCGATGAGGAAGGTGATGATGATGGCCCTTCTTCGAAGAGGTTGAAGGTAATTCCAGATCCTGAGCCAATTTCTTCTGTGTCTATTCCCATTGATGCTCCCCCTTTTTCTTTTGTGAGGGGTGAACTGGCTCTTCTTGCTTCTGGTGATGATGAAGATCTTGATGACTTAGATGACTTATATGATGATCTCCCCCTAAGCAAGAATCCCCTCTTCGGCGGTGATGGTGCTTCTGTTTAAGCTTGATGATCTTTGTTAGTTTTTGTTGTGATTGTAGTATGAACACTTTTATTTTTTGTGGTTGTTTGTTGTGACCTTATGGGGACTTATTATGTGTACACTTATGCTATCTTTGTCAATGGAATGGGAGCTGACCCGTTAGGGGTGTTTAGCTTCCCTTTATGCTTTATACGTGTGTGTTTGTATTGCTTTTTCTTTCTATGTTTTTTTGTTATTAAACTTGTGTTTGGCATGTGTCTTGGGAAAATTTACATTTTAGTTTCCCTTTGACACTTGTGTTTTGCAATATCTTTATCCGCAAAGATTTCAAAACTAAGTGTTGCAGTCACCTGGCTTAAGTCTTTTAAGAAAGAATCAATGCAAATTGTTGTAGTTCTGTCTCTTTTCTAGTCCACGTTTCATTTTTATTATTGTGGTATATTGAACATAGGCTTATTATGTTTTATAGTGTTGGCCTATGAAGTAGAATTGGTGTGAGGTGCTTACCCTCTTTCATGGACTTTCTTTGTGATTTCACAATGTTTAGTTTGTTTCTTTCCTTGAAAGCTTGTATTTATTTTCTTTTTTACAAGGGAATAAGTTGTGGTTTTTGTGCTTATTTTTACTTTTCGTAAAGAAACTGGAAGGAGCTTCCTTGAGTCCACGAAGTTGTATTTTTTAGGAACTCACCATGTATACATGAAGGTATAGCGCCTTGTTCCCTGTTGAGCGATATGGCCTAGGAGTTCATCCTTGTTTCATAGGTAGATATAGCATCGGATCCCATGGAGCTTTGTTTGGAGGAGCTCACCCTGAGGATAGAACAATGATAAATTTTTTTAACAAAAGTGCTATCTTTGTTTCCATTAAACAAATTTAGCCAAGTACAAGTTTGTTTTTGTCATTACATTAGTCATTCAAACCATGAATTTCTTGAGGTGTTTTCCATTCCAGTGCCTTGGTACCTTCTTGCCATCAGGTGTTTCAAGTTTCTAGGAACCTCTTTTGTGTACTTCACTTATAACGTATGGACCTTCCCATTTTGGGCCCATTTTCCCGAGATCTTCTTTCCTACTTGCCTCGTTGTCTCTGAGTACCAGGTCACCAGCCTTAAAGGCTTCTTTCTTGACCCTTGCATTGTAGTAGACTTCCATTTTCTGTTTGTACCTTTCTTCTCGGATCAAAGCAGCTTCTCTGGCTTCCTCAAGTAGGTCAAGATTCAAAAGTATCTCTTAATCATTCAAGGTGTTTTCTTTCCTTGAACTTCTTAATGTTCTAACTCTGATCTCTACAGGTATCACAGCTTCTGAGCCGTATACGAGGCTGTATTGGTCTTTTGGTGGCTCGTCTTTTCTAAAGTGCGAATGGCCCATAATATGCTGGGAAGCTCCTCTACCCACTGCTTGCCATATCTTCATAGCCGATTTTTTAACCCCTTTACAATGATGCGATTCATTCGTTCTACTTGTTTGTTTAATTGTGGATAACAGACAGAGCTGAAGACCTGCTTGATCTGAAGATCTTGACACCAAGTACTGAATGGTTTTTCTGCGAACTGCTTCCCATTATCGGTTACTATCTCCCCCGGTATCCCGAACCTGCACACTATCTGCTCCCAGACGAAGTTGATGACATTCTTTCCTGAGACTTTTTCCAATGGCTTAACTTCTGGAAATTTTATGAAATAGTATGCTGCTACCAGGAGGACCTTCACTTGTCCAGTTGCCTGGGGAAAGGTCCCACTATGTCCATTCCCCATTTATAGAATTGCCAGGCAGCTAGGATATGGACAAGGTCATGCTTCGGGCTTGCCTTGACTGGAGCATGTAGTTGGCATGCTTCACATTTATGGATAACTCCGGCCGTATCTTTGTGCATCGTGGGCTAGAAGTAGCCCATATTCATTAGCTTTGCCACAATTGTTCTTATTCCCGCGTGCGATCTGCGGATGCCCTCGTGGACTTCTTTTATCAAATAGTTGCTTTGGTTTGGACCTACACAGCGTAGTAACGGGGAGAGGTAACCTTTCTTGTAAAGCTTCCCCTCTTCTAGGATGTATTGTTTGGCTTTTGTCCTTATCTTGGCAGCTTCGGCCTCTATGGGGGGCAACTTTCCTTCTTCTAGGAATTATTGGATGGGTGTCATCCATGTGTCTTCATTTTCTACCACCACGTCTTAGATCTCAGCTTCTTTGATGGATCTTGCCTTGAGTACTTCGACCGAGCACCTTCTTTGTGAGGTGTGAAAATGTTAAGGAAGCTTGCTTACTCAAGGCATCGACTTGTTTGTTCCTTGTTCTTGACACTTGAGTTAGTGAGCAAGATTCGAAGCTACTCATCAGTTCCTTTACTTTCTCCTTGTACTTTATCATTGATGGTTCTCTTGCTGTGTATTATCCTCCCATTTGGCTTGCTACCAATCTTGAATCGGTGAAAACATGCAGCTCTTTAACCTTCATGGTTTTAGCTAGTCGCAAACCGGCTAATAACGCTTCATATTCAGCTTCATTATTTATGCAAGGGAAGTCAAGATGGAGTGCATAAGTATATTCGGTTCCATGGGGGACTGTGATGATGAGACCTGCCCTGGAACCTTCTATACTAGAAGCTCCATTTGAAAATAATGTCCACTTCCCCGAGATTATCGTTTGGCGCCCTTCTTCTTCTATCTCATTCTCATCCTTGATTACTAGCATTTCTGTCAAAAAATCTGCCAATACCTGTCCTTTGTAGGCCTTCCTTGGTATGTACTCAATCTTGTGCTCCCCCAGCCCTACAACCCACTTAGCCAACCTTCCTGAATCTTCAAGCTTTTCTAGGATAGATCTTAGTGGTTGATTAGTGAGGACCTGAATTGGGTAAGCTTGGAAGTATTTTCTTAATCTTTTAGCCATGTGTACTAGTGCTAGTTGTAGGATCGTTTTATCGACCAAACGAGTCGTTCAGAAGAGTTTTTGCTCAATACGAAAGGCGGAAACAGACATATCAAGTTCAATTCAGCTAGATATACACTTTAAACTGTCTTTTGATTGATTTGACAAAGATTTACAGCGAGTAGACACTTCGGCAGCACTTCGGCTCTCAAACCGGAAACGTTACAAAAGAAATGAAATCAAGGGTATTTATAGGCAAGTTGATTTCGCACGAAACTACACAAACGAAATCACATTCACACAAAATTACTATTTCGTGCGAAATCACCAAGTAATTTCATGTGAAATTACTTGTCCTATTTCGTGCGAAATTAGCCTCTTGACATGTTTTCTCGTTTTACGTGCACTGATCTATCTATACAAATACAAGACTCGATACAAGACGAAGTCGACAGACGTATGCACCAACAGACTCCCCCTTGGATGTTGACGAGTCTTCAGTGTCGAGTCTTCAACGTCTTCAGTCTTTATCAGTCTTTTATTCTTCCTGAAGTATCTGACAGTGTAAAACATCCTCAATCTTTCTCTCTTCTTTTTCAACAGACTCCCCCTTAAGTTGTGCTATCTTTCATAAGTTCTACAATCGAAACTTGGCTCTCTGAATGATCTGAACCTGACAAACTTGCACAAACTCTACCCCACAATAAATTTCACAAATTTACAATTTCACAAATTTATATACCACTTGCAGATACAAAACAATCATCAAATGATTTTTACAATGTTAATCTCTGATGAATCATTTGTAGAAATACCATCTTTCTTTTCAAACACTTTTCATCTCTAATATATCAAACAAACTCTCCCAAACCTTTTCATCATGTTCAGCACTTTGAATTTTGAAAATCAGCTCTCCAACAACAGTTGTGTAACACCCTAGTTACTAATTAATAGTTTTACATGTAAATACCAAAGATTAGATGTATAGTTAAGACTACACATGCTATAAAAATACGGGTTTATTAAAACTTTTACAAATCATAAGTTATTTAACATAACGTGATCGGATTCGTCGTTTAAGTTTACGACGAAGCAAGGTGCGGAAGCATAAATCTTTATCGTGTTCGGTTCTTCGTTGAGCTTGATCGTCTTTCGGCATCCAAAATGTACCTACATTTCATAAACATGAAATGCTTTAGTCATACGGGAATTAAATCGTATCTAAACAAGTTCGGTAACGATAATGGAAAGAAACGAATCCCAACGTGAATCTCTTGATCTCAAAAGACTAAATTTTGAGCTGCACTCCACCGTAACTTACGGTGGCACCGTAAGTTACGGTGGCCACTGAATGTCAAATCCCCCATCGTAAATCAATGGGCAACCACCGTATCAATATCATCCCCACCGTAACTTACGGTGGCACCGTAAGTTACGGTGGTCCCTGCATTCAGCCTTTCCATTTTGCCGTTTATTGACACGAAAACTTTCGTATCTTTCAATCCGCTCGTCCGTTTGACCTACCGTTTCCTCCTATGTGTTTGTAATTTGATCCCCCATCATATGGAGTTAAAATTCAACATCCGGATTAACAAAATTTAAGACTTTTAAGTCTTCGGCTTATTACCCTTTTTACCAAATTTTGACCCGTTCGTGATTTCATCTAACAAACTTGGTTGCGGCCCTTGTTTCTTTTGTAAACATATTATTATGATTATTTCCTATTGCACAAGGTTCAAATCACGGGTTATTACACATTCTTAACCCGTTTCGCTAATACTTCTATTTTGACCCGTTAAGGGTATTTAAGCACTTTCGAGCCTAAAATCGCATTCGATTGCTTCTAGCATTCCAACACCACGTTTCTTCTCCTATAATCTCCCACCACAACTGTATTTATGGTGGGTTTAATGTGGTGATCTATAAAAACCAAATTTTACCTCTCGAATCTTTATTTTACGGCAAAAACTCAAATAGTGTCATATGACTAATAAAATACCTCTTTCAGCTTCTATACTTATTCTAAGTAATTATCTAATCATAAAACTCATTTCCAAACAACCTTTGAAGGTTGTTTGTTCGAATTAGCTAACAAGGGCATTTTGGTCCTTTTTAGTCTTTCAATTACGACAAGGTCATTTGAGAGCATGTTTGACCCATAATTCTTCTTTTGTGTTATGATCTTGTTCGAAAAGTCATTATGCTTTTCAAAACGCCACGACCCTCTTTTAAAACATTCGGTTTACCCATTTAAGTAACCCATTGTCTATCTAAGACTTCATTTAATACTCATTGAACCTTACGTTCTAAATGTATAATTACTCTATTACACATACCTGGCTCGGGTCAATGTATTGACCTATTTTAATGCCTTGCTATAATATTCACTAAATAATAGCGATGCAATTATCATTTCTACATTTATTCCTGAAATCATATAACTCGACTATCTTGTTCCGTACGTTTACACGCCGGAACATCATATCTCAATTATGTATTTATCTTATCCGTAACTAATACGATAAGAGAATATTCTAAAATATAAGACTAGTGTAAGCTATACTTACCTTGCATCCGAAATATGCTTTTTCCTTCATTCTTGATTCATTTGACCCGCTTCCTTCCCCAAGCTTTCACCTAGGTCGTTAAGCGTCAACTATTATCAACATTTACAAGGTGGTTAGATTAGTCATTAACAATCACGACTATTCCACCTTACTTATTTACTTTGTCGAAACTACTATTCGACTTCATCACTAGTTAGTTTGACTTTCTAAAGTCGACTACCTTTAATCATATAATATGCATAATTAAGGTAAATCAACATTATGATTAGAACCCGTTTTATCCCATGTCTCATGTAATTAGTCAAGCTTGCCAATTACGCGTTTCACTTAAATTCCCACACTTTACTTCTCATTTAGACATTTTAACAAACACCTAATGAGCATAATTTTACACATTTGCTAACTAGTTCATAACTAGTCATTTTTACCAAGATTAACATCAAAATTTAACCATCATCACTTATGATCAAATACTCATACTAGCAATTTGTTTAAGTATTTCTTGATTACTTAACATGCATGATGATTCTAAGCATAGTTATATCATCAATTTCATCATAACATTAAAACCCACTTATCTAAGTGTGTTAATTCATCAAATCCTTCTAATCATAGCATGTTACGTATGATTTTCACTTAGGATTTCGTTCCTAAGCAAGTATACATCACTAATCTAGCCATAGCTTCTCTAATCCATGCCTAATTCACGATTAGGATGATTATCCAATTTTTTACAACTTCAAGAATGTTAGAAATTCGACATACCTTACAATCCCCTTAACTTGGTGACCGTTTCTATGTGTTCAAATCCGAATTTGACCCTTGTTTGATCCTCCAATTTGAGGGTTTTGTTGAATTTTAGGGTTGAGCTCCATGGGAGCTTACTCCTGCTCGATCTCAAACACACACTATGTGTGTGTTTGTGTGTTTTGTTTCGTTTTAAATAACCTTTCTAGTTATCCCACTTTAACCCCTCGTGTTTGGTTCGTTATTAAGTAGGCTACAACCTACAAATTTTAATAACAATACTCCTACTTATTAACTAGGTTAAACATTTCTAGTTAACTTAGTGGGTTCGGGGAATTTATAACTAAGCTTATTTTAAGTCCCGTTAGGTCGGGCCTTCTATAAACTTTATTTCCTCAAAAGCCTTTGTACTACTTTTATTTAATATTAGGTTTATTTACTTAAAATCCTAATATTCACCGAGTTACTCTTACCACTAACGGTACTTTACCCGTCTTTTAGTTTTAACTTGGGTTAATTACCAAACCTGTTTTCGGGGTGTTACAAGTCTACCAGCCTTAAAGAGGTTTCGTCCTCGAAACCTTTTCTTACATAGTTTATTTAGTTTCAAACCCAATGTACATAAACTGAGTAACCTTCTAAGCATTACTCACACTTTGACCATTTGTTAGTGTTACTAGACAATTATGGTAACATCTTTTAATTACACAACATATGTATCTTTTATGCGAATTAACGAAACTCAGGATAACGCCATCTTGTTATTTCGACTTGTTTGATTAACTTAGAGAAATCCATTGCTTTTATACTTTCGGATTCTTTGTGAATCTGTTATTTTCACCCATTTGGATGTTTCTAGGGAGATTTTTCACTTTTACAAACAGACCCTTTCCTTTACGAACTTATTCATTTGGTTCATTCATACAAAATTCTCCGCAAAATGAATTTCCTGATTTAAATATTGACCTTAGCCAGTCTCACTGACTAGACTTATTAGTCCAGTTACTTTTTACCGCTTGCTTGGTTATAATGTGGTTCTACTTCACATTGCATTTCTTTACCGTGATCGTGTCACATCATGTTTAATTTATATCAAAATTTCATATTCAAAAATATCACTTTTCGGACTTAACGTCTTGCGCTTATCAGTGTCAAGACTTGAACCTTTCCTGCTTAATATTCAATTTCCTATCAGGATTCATATTTGTAAAAACGTTATTTCTTACTAAAACCAAAGTTTTAGTTTAGGATCTTCTCTTTATCTTTTGTCAAGTATCTGTACCAGGATATTGGCAGTCCGTAATTTATTCTTTTACAGTCTTAGTTTTATGTGAGAATTTTCTACTGGTTCCCTCGCTCGTCTAAGTAACCCTTAGATTCTTTCACTTAGCCTCGTAGGCTATTTCTTTAGGCTTTCACCTCTTTAGGGCGTTGCCTTTATGATTCTTTTCCTTTTTATTCATGACCCATGGGTCAGTTTAGTCCCGTAGACCATTACACTGTTTATAACCCGAAGGTTATAATGATCCCATAGATCGTCCTTTTTATATTCCAAAATCATTTGTTTTGCATCAAAATTCCGTTCACTCCGACTGTGATTCGCGTCCGCAATCATTTCATATTTAATTCTGACCCGTTATATGGGTTCATTAATATCTCGCGCTTTCCTTTATTCGGTTTGCGCCCATATTTGTATTCAATCTCGTCCCATTACCGGGCTCATTATTCTTTCCAATGTTACGTTTTATCTAACCCATTTTAACGTGTTCGTGTGAAAATTCGTCACTTATGAATGTCAAACTTCAATATTTGTTCGACCCGTTCAACTTTAAAATAGTTGAACATGATTTATCAAAACTTCTATTTACTTCATCTTGTCTTCCTTTAGTCATGACTCAAAATCCAAGTCTTTTAACTTTTCATCCGAGTTCTCGTTTCTCGGTCTACGCATGTGTTTAATTCCTTACCCACCAACAGGGTGTTTTATCGAAGTCATTATTATTGCAACCCTTACGGTATGCATTATGACTTCGTTTCGCTTTTATTTTCCTACTTTGCTCTCAAGTTTGGCGTTTTACATAATCGGCCCGTTAAGAGTCATATTTGCATTCTCCGGGTTCGAGTGTAAGCACACCCCTCCCAATGCATACCTTAATCGTTTTACATCAATCTTTGTCCCTTCACTCGGGCTCATCATCCTAATGTAATACGCTTCCGTCACCCGGCTGTGCGTTTACATTATTATCAAATATTTTGCTCATTTGATTCATTTGGGTACTTTTAAGTTAGTCCCATTCACCCTGCCCTTACTACATCGGATGTAATTGTGTCCGCTATAAGAAACTCATGGTATCATATGCCACTACTTACTTGGCCAGAGTAAGCGATTAACATATGACATACACGACCTTTTTATAGTTTTCACATTACGCCCTATGTAGTAACGCCTCTATTTAGTTTTCTTGGAAATAATATCCTGGATATGTATTTCTATTCAGGTTTTCCAAGTTTCTAAATTACCTATGCAACAATCATTCTCAACTTGTTTATTGCATATTGCTATTTATGCGATTATATTTAAAAGCGTACACCTGGTAACGCTTACCCCGACGGGCGTTCCTTGCCATTAACCTTGTTCGCGGTCGTTACGCGATTTAGTCCTTGGTGAGCATGCTCCTCTTGTCATACTTCGTACCGTTCCTCTATCATATCCTTAATTTGTTCAACTCTTGTCATCTTTAAATGCAAGTGTCCTTTAATCAAGCCATTCATAAAAGTTAGTGATGTCAACTTCAATAATCGCCTGTATTATAATACAAGGCTTTTTATACTATACGTGTCAAAGCACAAAATTTCGTCAACTAATTCAATCATTTAATTAGGGTAACGTGTATTACACGATAACCCTATGTGTTGTTTATGTCACGGCCCCTGACCCGGTTTGACCCGTTTCAGAAGCCGCGGGACAGAAATACTGCGGTATTTAATTGATTAAGTTTAACAGCGGAAGTTTTATTTAACAGGATCGTTTAAAGCTAAAATTTTCCAGATTATTTTATTTCACAATTCGGGATAAAACTCCGATAATTTACAAAAGTATGATTTTATAAAATCTTTATTTTACAAACTTATTTCCTTATTTTTATAATGAGCCACTATTTCAAGCTTGTAATGCTTCTCAGCACTTTTTCCTGAATTACAGCAAATCACCTGAAACATGTTTGAAAAAGGTTTTGTCAACGGGAAATACTGAGTGAATCATTCTATTTACTAAAATGACACATTTGTTATAATTTACAGTATTAAGGAAAATTACAATGTTTCTGATATCAAACCAATTACCCACAGTACTTTGTCACTCGACCCATTGGCCCTTCCGTCCAATGGTGTCTGTGACTATGGTCATATCACCCATTGGCTGCCCCAATGGTGAAGATTATCAAGTAATGTATACAAAACCCCACATACCGGCTGTAATATGGTGATTACATAAACTTAATCCCTGTAATTATAACTTTGAAATAAATAGGGTTTTGTGAAATAATTTGATAAAAAGAGAATGACTCACATTGCTGATTTAATATGGTCAGAGTCTAATCTATGATTTAGCCTTGTTAACCTAATATAAATAACAATGCACACAAAACTGGGTTAGTAATCAATCCAGCAATTACGATAATTTACGAGATCAAATTCTCACAATGAATGACAAAATGCAATACTTCATCCATCGAATTAACGATGATCCGTTGAATTAACAACGAATGACAAAGTATAATACTTTATCTATCGAATTAACGATGATCCGTCAAATTAATGACGAATAATAAAGTATAACCCTAATGTGGGCGGCACTTAAACATTCATTGGATATATTGATCGTCGGATAAATGAATCGTAGCAGCGTTTGTGCTAATACCCTGTTTTGCGGCAGAATTTCGAGATCAGTGTGTGGATTGAAAGTGTTTCTGCTATAACTCAGTGTAGGAGTGGAATTTTTACGTCGTTTTTGTGCCAGAATTCAAGTCCCAAACAGCCCTATTTATACTGAAAATTTGACACCGTCGCGTAGCGCGACGGGTACCCCTCTAGCAGTCGCGCTACGCGACTGCAAACCTATTTTTATAGAGTAGCTACGTGCATGGGTAGGTTTGCTGAGTCGACAGTTTTGTGAAATTCTATTTTGACAGAAAGTTATTTAGATAATCGTAACTAGGGTTTTACCCCCCCCCCCCCCCCCTGAGTTTTAGGGGCCCTAATCCTGATTCTGAAAATTATGAAAATTTTAGGGTTTGTTCAGAATCACTTGGGTGTCTCAATTAGGGTTTCCTTTTGGACTAATTAATTTAATAATTATGACTTTTGATTAGAGTTGTTACATTCTCCCCACCTTAATAAAAATCTCGTCCTCGAGATTTACTGGAATAATTGAGGATACTTTTTCTTCATTTCTGATTCCAGCTCCCAAGTGTACTCAGCTCCTCTCTTTGAATCCCATCTAATTTTGACTAGAACTAGTCGTTTGTGCTTGAGAAATTTGATCTTTCGATCCTCAATTTGAAGAGGTCTCTCAACGAATTTCAACTTTTCGTTTACCTCTATATCTCGAAGAGGTACTACCAGTGATTCATCTGATAAGCATTTCTTGAGATTGGATACATGAAATACATCATGTACTCCAGATAATTCTTCTGGTAATTGTAAACGATAAGCTACTGGTCCTATACGTTGGATCACTGGAAATGGTCCTACGTACCTTGGACTTAGCTTTCCTTTCTTTCCAAATCTGACTACTCCTTTCCAAGGAGAAACTTTCAACAGTACCTTGTCACCTACTTGAAATTCTAGCGGTTTGCTTCTATTGTCTGCATAACTCTTCTGACGATCTCGAGCCGTCTTCAATCTTTCCTTGATTTGAGTAATCTTATCAGTTGTTTCTTGTACTATTTCAGGACCTGACAATTGACTTTCTCCGATTTCTGCCCAGCAAACTGGAGTTCTGCACTTTCTTCCATACAGTGCTTCAAATGGAGCGGTATTAATGCTTGAGTGATAACTATTGTTATAGGAGAATTCAATTAATGGTAAGTGATCATCCCAACTTCCACCAAAGTCTATCACACATGCTCGGAGCATGTCTTCTAGAGTTTGGATTGTCCTTTCACTTTGCCCATCTGTTTGTGGATGATATGCAGTGCTCAAATTTAGTCGAGTTCCCATAGCTTGCTGGAAACTTTTCCAGAAATGGGAAGTAAAACGACTATCTCTATCCGAAACAATGGAGAGTGGAACTCCATGTAAGGATACAACTTCATCTACATACAATTTAGCCAGTCTTTCCATGCTAAAGGTTTCTTTCATAGGTAGAAAGTGAGCTGATTTGGTTAATCGATCCACAATTACCCAAATCGCATCATTACCTTTTCTGGTTTTGGGTAACTTAGTAACAAAATCCATTGTTATAAGTTCCCATTTCCATACTGGCATCTCTAACTGTTGTAGTAATCCTGAAGGTTTCTGATGTTCTGCCTTAACTTGTGAACAAGTAAGACATTTAGAAACATAGCTGGCTATGTCCCTTTTCATTCCTATCCACCAGAAATTCTTCCTTAAGTCTTGGTACATCTTATTGTTTCCTGGGTGCATAGTGTACCTAGATTTATGAGCTTCTTCTAAAATCTTAGGTCTTAAGTCTCCCTGCTTAGGTACCCAGATTCTACTTTTATGGAATCTCCAAATTCCATCTGCTCCTTGTTCTAATTCCTTGATTCGTCCTTTCATTCCTTCAGTATCATCCTTGATTGCTGTAGTTTGAACATTCTTCAATTGTTCCATTAAATCTATTTGTAGATTTAATCTGAGAGCACGAACTCGTCGTTGTTTCTCATAATACTTACGACTTAAGGCATCTGCAACTACATTCGCCTTTCCTTCATGATATTGAATATCACACTCGTAGTCACTTAGGATTTCCATCCATCTCCTTTGCCTCATGTTTAACTCTTTTTGCCCAAATATGTATTTTAAACTTTTGTGGTCTGTGTAGACAGTAAATTTACTTCCGTAAAGATAATGTCTCCAAATCTTAAGGGCAAAAATTACGGCTCCTAATTCTAAATCATGAGTCGTATAGTTTTCTTCGTGCTTTTTCAATTGCCTTGATGCATACGCAATTACCTTCTTGCGTTGCATAAGCACACATCCAAATCCTAATTTTGAAGCATCACAATATACTTCAAAATCTTCAGTTCCTTCTGGTAAGGCTAAGATTGGTGCATGGGTTAGTTTCTGTTTCAAAATCCTAAAAGCTTCTTCCTGTTTGGGTCCCCATTCAAACTTAGTGGCTTTACAGGTTAACTTAGTTAATAGTACGGCTATCTTGGAAAAATCCTTAATAAACCGTCTATAATACCCAGCTAAACCTATAAAACTTCTTATTTCCATTGCTATTTGTGGAACCTTCCACTTGGTAATTGCCTCTATCTTAGCAGGATCTACATGAATTCCTTCATGGTTTACCATGTGTCCTAAAAATTGCACTTCTTGTAACCAAAATTCACATTTCGAAAATTTGGCATACAACTTTTCTTTTCTTAACAAAGTTAAGAGTGCATGAAGATGTTCACAATGCTCTGTCTGACTTTTAGAATAAATAAGTATATCGTCTATAAAGACAATTACAAATTTATCTAAGTACGGTTTACAGATCCTATTCATCATGTCCATAAATGCTGCAGGCGCATTTGTTAATCCGAAGGGCATGACTGTAAACTCGTAATGACCATACCTAGTTCTGAAAGCAGTCTTAGGTATGTCTTCTTCTTGTACCTTCAATTGATGATATCCAGAGCGTAAATCTATCTTAGAAAAATATCTAGCCCCCTGAAGTTGATCAAAAAGATCATCAATCCTAGGTAATGGATATCGATTCTTAATTGTAACCTTATTCAATTCTCTATAATCGATACACATTCTCATTGAACCATCCTTTTTCTTCACAAACAACACTGGCGCTCCCCACGGGGACGAGCTAGGTTGTATGAATCCTTTACTTAGTAATTCATCTAATTGTTGTTTCAGTTCTAACATTTCTGTGGGTGCTAACCGATAAGGTGCCTTGGCTATCGGTATAGTTCCTGGAATTAGATGAATTCTAAATTCTACTTCCCTATCTGGAGGTAATCCCGGTAAATCTTCTGGAAATACATCAGGATATTCTGAGACTACTGGTATTTCCTTAAGATCTTTTCCCTTAGTGCTGATGATTACCGAAATCATATACACTATTCCTTGTTTTCGTTCATAATTAGCAATTTTCATTACTGATATGAACTTCATGGCCTTACGCGGTTTATCTCCTGTAATCCTAATTACTTCTCCGGTGGGTGATTGAATTTCTATGGAATTCTGATCACAAAGGATTCTAGCATGGTTGGTGACTAACCAATCCATTCCTAATACCACATCAAATTCAGCTAATTTCATTGGCAATAGTTTTGCAGAGAATTTATGTCCTAAAAGTTCTATGTTTCCTTCCTGCAAAATTTTATCTATTTTAACTGAATTTCCGTCTGCTGTTTCAACTGTAAAAATCTGCCTAATATTGGTTAAAGGTAAACTAAGAGCTTGGCAGAATGAAGTATTTATAAAACTTTGGTTTGCACCAGAGTCAAATAATACTTTTGCGTACACGTTGTGAACTAAGAACGTACCCGCTATCACGTCCGGAATGAGCTCTGCTTCTTGAGTGGTCAGCTGAAATGCCCTGGCATTCTTCTTAGTAGTTCCTTCGGTTGTCTTGGGTTTGTTATCTACTGGTTTGACCAATTTAGGACATTCTGTTTTATAATGCCCTGCTTCACCACAGTTAAAACAGATTACGGTTTTCTTTCTGCAGTTTTCTTCACGGTGACCTATACCCTTGCAAAGATTGCAAGTTAAATTACATTTTCCGTAATGCTTCCTTTTGCAATTTCTACAGAAAGGTGGATTTGAATATTGCCCTGTTCCTCTTTTCTTGAAATTATTATTATTACCCGCCCGAAATCCTTGGGTAATCTTCTGAGCTAGTTCCTTTTTCCTATCTTCATCTCTTGTGCGCACCAATTCATCGGTTAGAGTGTTAGCTAATTCTACCGCATCATCAATAGTGCGAGGTCTCGCAGCTTTAACAATATTGCGGATTTCGCTAATTAGCCCCCAAGTATAGCGAGAAATGAGTACCGGTTCTGGCGAAGCCAGTGTTGGTACTACTCTAGCATATTCAAAGAATGTCGAGGTATAACCGCGACAATCCACACTCATCATTCGATGATTTAGAAACTTATTCGCCATCTGTTCCTTTTCATACTCAGGACAAAATTTTCTCTCCACCAAACCCTTAAATTCTTCCCAAGTCATAGCATAAGCTATTATTCTTCCTTTTGATTGTAACACAGTATTCCACCATTCAAGTGCACTTTCTTTGAACAGATTGGATGCATACATAACTTGATCATCTTTACCACATTTACTTATTGCAATGACTGCTTCGGTTTTCTCTAACCAACGCAGTGATGCAGTTGCTCCTTCATTGCCTGCCAATTTAGTGGGTTTACAAGCAAGGAATTCTTTGAAAGTGCAACTAGGCGTTGCAGTTTTCATTTTCTTGGGTAATGGAGCTTGATGTGGTTCCTTATTATGGTTATCATGATTATTGCC
The DNA here is from genome assembly GCA_030545235.1 of Helianthus tuberosus. Taxonomy (NCBI): domain Eukaryota; kingdom Viridiplantae; phylum Streptophyta; class Magnoliopsida; order Asterales; family Asteraceae; genus Helianthus; species Helianthus tuberosus. The sequence goes on from JARYGA010056639.1 coordinate 7,090,547, forward strand.
TCCATTTACACTATTACTGAAGTTATCTTCAGTAATCTGTTTACTAGGAACAATTTGTTGCGGTTCGGGTGGATTCTTTATAGCAGCGACGAATGCTGGAATAGCATTAGCTATCCCTTGAGCAACAATGTTTTCGATATCCTGCCGAGTCATATATTGATCTCCTGGATGTTGCTCAGACTGATTATCGTCATTTACTGGTTCATTACCATTGTTGGCCATCTGATTAATATATATATATAGCTTTTATTAGTATCTGCTAAATAATAATTACATACAAACAATCAGAAAATTTTATAATACAGATATAGTCAAAACAATCGATTTCTCGATTTCTTTTTATATCTATCATAGTATGCATCGTTATACACCAATATCATACAGAGTTTTATTTGTTATTTACAGACTAACTTTATTATTACTATTATACAAACACTGTTTTACCATCCTACTATCTCTCGTCACTTGCTGTTCTAAAAACGTAGTTCCCTCTCATCGTACTTCCAGGCAATCTGTCCCCCTATTTCCCTGATTCTAGTTCCAGCATCAAACAACTCTTCACCAAAGTGGCGAAGTTCAGCCATGTTTTCATTACTCATGGGTGGATTAGGTAGGGGTTCTGGATCGAATTGTGGAAGAAAAGAGTAAGGATCATTGACAATATTTTGAAATTGCCAATCGTTCGTCCACCATTCGTCCATTCCTATGGGTTGGGAGTGGACTATTGGATCTGGAATTGCTGGTTCCCAATTCATAGGGAATTGGTTTCCAAGAGGATAATTAAAAATATTATTATTATTATTGACAGGCTGAATGGTTTCACAGCTTGCCAACAGGAAATCTATCTCATCTTGAAAAGTTCTTTCCTGGGTTGGATTGGAGCTCTCTCCGATTTCTCTCTGAGCTGGTATAGACCCTTGTCCAACTTCCATTACTACTTCTTTAGTAATTTCCTCCATCTGTATTTCTATCTCCTTATCCTTCTCTTTGTCTCCAGTTTCCATTTCTTGTTGTTTAGAACTCTCTCCGGTTATAACTTCTTTTCCCTTTTTCAAAGGATTGTTTATTTTGGGCAGTTTTTTAGCTGGCTTCTTCTTACGGATTTTCCTCCATCCTACATAAGTTCTTTTCTTTTGTTTTGGCTTGCTCAAAGGTGGAGCCTTGAATTCTACTGGTTGTTCTATATCGGGATAGTAGCTAGTATATTCTTTGGAAGCTTCAATATTCACTGGGTAAAGATTTAGGTTCTGAAAAACTTCAGATATCCCACTCATGCTGATGTAGCATATATGCAAAATGCATAAAATACTAAGTTAAAATTTAAATAACTTTGTAATTTATTACACACTGTGTACTAGTTGATTACAAAGATAACTAACAAACACACTTAGGTTTCAAATTTTATTTATCACACGGGGTTTCTAGATTGTGAGAGTAGGGTGCTAAACTTTTAAAGATTTATATTTTCTGCTACTGTGGCTAGCATATATAAATTTGCCCATTTCTCATCTAGTTTATCTTCCCAAGGTGATTTATCAATTAATTCCTGAGTTTCTTGTTTAATCCTCTTTTCTCGAATTTTCTCTTTACTTTTCTTAATAATCATTTCCCTTCTTCGAGGAGAAAGTGATTCCTCGTATTGTGCCTTTCGCACGAATATTCCTTCTTCAGGAATTTCAGTCTGATTTGAGGATTTGGTTCGGGATGAACTTCCCTTCTCATTAGATGATCTATCTAATTTAAGATAGATACTTGACAGCTTTTTCTTACCCATACTGTAACTAACAAATAATCAAATAATCAGTTAATAATACAAATAATCACATAATAGTAATCAGGAAAAATTAAGTATTTCTAAATACTTAATTAGCTTAACTCAGTGGCTCTGATACCACCTTTTTCTGTCACGGCCCCTGACCCGGTTTGACCCGTTTCAGAAGCCGCGGGACAGAAATACTGCGGTATTTAATTGATTAAGTTTAACAGCGGAAGTTTTATTTAACAGGATCGTTTAAAGCTAAAATTTTCCAGATTATTTTATTTCACAATTCGGGATAAAACTCCGATAATTTACAAAAGTATGATTTTATAAAATCTTTATTTTACAAACTTATTTCCTTATTTTTATAATGAGCCACTATTTCAAGCTTGTAATGCTTCTCAGCACTTTTTCCTGAATTACAGCAAATCACCTGAAACATGTTTGAAAAAGGTTTTGTCAGCGGGAAATACTGAGTGAATCATTCTATTTACTAAAATGACACATTTGTTATAATTTACAGTATTAAGGAAAATTACAATGTTTCTGATATCAAACCAATTACCCACAGTACTTTGTCACTCGACCCATTGGCCCTTCCGTCCAATGGTGTCTGTGACTATGGTCATATCACCCATTGGCTGCCCCAATGGTGAAGATTATCAAGTAATGTATACAAAACCCCACATACCGGCTGTAATATGGTGATTACATAAACTTAATCCCTGTAATTATAACTTTGAAATAAATAGGGTTTTGTGAAATAATTTGATAAAAAGAGAATGACTCACATTGCTGATTTAATATGGTCAGAGTCTAATCTATGATTTAGCCTTGTTAACCTAATATAAATAACAATGCACACAAAACTGGGTTAGTAATCAATCCAGCAATTACGATAATTTACGAGATCAAATTCTCACAATGAATGACAAAATGCAATACTTCATCCATCGAATTAACGATGATCCGTTGAATTAACAACGAATGACAAAGTATAATACTTTATCTATCGAATTAACGATGATCCGTCAAATTAATGACGAATAATAAAGTATAACCCTAATGTGGGCGGCACTTAAACATTCATTGGATATATTGATCGTCGGATAAATGAATCGTAGCAGCGTTTGTGCTAATACCCTGTTTTGCGGCAGAATTTCGAGATCAGTGTGTGGATTGAAAGTGTTTCTGCTATAACTCAGTGTAGGAGTGGAATTTTTACGTCGTTTTTGTGCCAGAATTCAAGTCCCAAACAGCCCTATTTATACTGAAAATTTGACACCGTCGCGTAGCGCGACGGGTACCCCTCTAGCAGTCGCGCTACGCGACTGCAAACCTATTTTTATAGAGTAGCTACGTGCATGGGTAGGTTTGCTGAGTCGACAGTTTTGTGAAATTCTATTTTGACAGAAAGTTATTTAGATAATCGTAACTAGGGTTTTACCCCCCCCCCCCCCTGAGTTTTAGGGGCCCTAATCCTGATTCTGAAAATTATGAAAATTTTAGGGTTTGTTCAGAATCACTTGGGTGTCTCAATTAGGGTTTCCTTTTGGACTAATTAATTTAATAATTATGACTTTTGATTAGAGTTGTTACAGTTTACAACACCTTAACACGCTAATCATTAATATACATGTACTTACCGGAATTGCGATCAAGCCTCGAACCGAACACCAATCTTTGTCAAGAGCATAAGGTTTAAGTCCAAGCATGGTTTTCCCCACCATGCTTGAATCTCTTAAACCAAGGCTCTGATACCAACTTGTAACACCCTAGTTACTAATTAACAATTTTACATGTAAATACCAAAGATTAGATGTATAGTTAAGACTACACATGCTATAAAAATACGGGTTTATTAAAACTTTTACAAATCATAAGTTATTTAACATAACGTGATCGGATTCGTCGTTTAAGTTTACGACGAAGCAAGGTGCGGAAGCATAAATATTTATCGTGTTCGGTTCTTCGTTGAGCTTGATCGTCTTTCGGCATCCAAAATGTACCTACATTTCATAAACATGAAATGCTTTAGTCATACGGGAATTAAATCGTATCTAAACAAGTCCGGTAACGATAATGGAAAGAAAAGAATCCCAACGTGAATCTCTTGATCTCAAAAGACTAAATTTTAAGTTGGACTCCACCGTAACTTACGGTGGCACCGTAACTTACGGTGGCACCGTAAGTTACGGTGGCCACTGAATCTCAAATCCCCCACCGTAAATCAGTGGGCAACCACCGTATCAATATCATCCCCACCGTAACTTACGGTGGCACCGTAAGTTACGGTGGTCCCTGCATTCAGCCTTTCCATTTTGCCGTTTATTGACACGAAAACTTTCGTATCTTTCAATCCGCTCGTCCGTTTGACCTACCGTTTCCTCCTATGTGTTTGTAATTTGATCCCCCATCATATGGAGTTAAAATCCAACATCCGGATTAACAAAATTTAAGACTTTTAAGTCTTCGGCTTATTACCCTTTTTACTAAATTTTGACCCGTTCGTGATTTCATCTAACAAACTTGGTTGCGGCCCTTGTTTCTTTTGTAAACATATTATTATGATTATTTCCTATTGCACAAGGTTCAAATCATGGGTTATTACACATTCTTAACCCGTTTCGCTAATACTTCTATTTTGACCCGTTAAGGGTATTTAAGCACTTTCGAGCCTAAAATCGCATTCGATTGCTTCTAGCATTCCATCACCACGTTTCTTCTCCTATAATCTCCCACCACAACTGTATTTATGGTGGGTTTAATGTGGTTATCTATAAAAACCAAATTTTACCTCTCGAATCTTTATTTTACGGCAAAAACTCAAATAGTGCCATATGACTAATAAAATACCTCTTTCAGCTTCTATACTTATTCTAAGTAATTATCTAATCATAAAACTCATTTCCAAACAACCTTTGAAGGTTGTTTGTTCGAATTAGCTAACAAGGGCATTTTGGTCCTTTTTAGTCTTTCAATTACGACAAGGTCTTTTGAGAGCATGTTTGACCCATAATTCTTCTTTTGTGTTATGATCTTGTTCGAAAAGTCATTATGCTTTTCAAAACGCTACGACCCTCTTTTAAAACATTCGGTTTACCCATTTAAGTAACCCATTGTCTATCTAAGACTTCATTTAATACTCATTGAACCTTACGTTCTAAATGTATAATTACTCTATTACACATACCTGGCTCGGGTCAATGTATTGACCTATTTTAATGCCTTGCTATAATATTCGCTAAATAATAGCGATGCAATTATCATTTCTACATTTATTCCTGAAATCATATAACTCGACTATCTTGTTCCGTACGTTTACACGCCGGAACATCATATCTCAATTATGTATTTATCTTATTCGTAACTAATACGATAAGAGAATATTCTAAAATATAAGACTAGTGTAAGCTATACTTACCTTGCATCTGAAATATGCTTTTTCCTTCATTCTTGATTCGTTTGACCCGCTTCCTTCCCCAAGCTTTCACCTAGGTCGTTAAGCGTCAACTATTATCAACATTTACATGGTGGTTAGATTAGTCATTAACAATTACGACTATTCCACCTTACTTATTTACTTTGTCGAAACTACTATTCGACTTCATCACTAGTTAGTTTGACTTTCTAAAGTCGACTACCTTTAATCATATAATATGCATAATTAAGGCAAATCAACATTATGATTAGAACTCGTTTTATCCCATGTCTCATGTAATTAGTCAAGCTTGCCAATTACGCGTTTCACTTAAATTCCCACACTTTACTTCTCATTTAGACATTTTAACAAACACCTAATGAGCATAATTTTACACATTTGCTAACTAGTTCATAACTAGTCATTTTTACCAAGATTAACATCAAAATTTAACCATCATCACTTCTGATCAAATACTCATACTAGCAATTCGTTTAAGTATTTCTTGATTACTTAACATGCATGATGATTCTAAGCATAGTTATATCATCAATTTCATCATAACATTAAAACCCACTTATCTAAGTGTGTTAATTCATCAAATCCTTCTAATCATAGCATGTTACGTATGATTTTCACTTAGGGTTTCGTTCCTAAGCAAGTATACATCACTAATCTAGCCATAGCTTCTCTAATCCATGCCTAATTCACGATTAGGATGATTATCCAATTTTTTACAACTTCAAGAATGTTAGAAATTCGACATACCTTATGATCCCCTTGACTTGGTGACCGTTTCTATGTGTTCAAATCCGAATTTGACCCTTGTTTGATCCTCCAATTTGAGGGTTTTGTTGAATTTTAGGGTTGAGCTCCATGGGAGCTTGCTCCTGCTCGATCTCAAACACACACTGTGTGTGTGTTTGTGTGTTTTGTTTCCTTTTAAATAACCTTTCTAGTTATCCCACTTTAACCCCTCGTGTTTGGTTCGTTATTAAGTAGGCTACAACCTACAAATTTTAATAACAATACTCCTACTTATTAACTAGGTTAAACATTTCTAGTTAACTTAGTGGGTTCGGGGAATTTATAACTAAGCTTATTTTAAGTCCCGTTAGGTCGGGCCTTCTATAAACTTTATTTCCTCAAAAGCCTTTGTACTACTTTTATTTAATATTAGGTTTATTTACTTAAAATCCTAATATTCACCGGGTTACTCTTACCACTAACGGTACTTTACCCGTCTTTTAGTTTTAACTTGGATTAATTACCAAACCTGTTTTCGGGGTGTTACAGTTGTCAAAAATCTTTTTATGTTTTTCAAAATTTATGCTAAAACACTCCGAAAATGTTTTTAGATTTTGATTTTTATAAAAAGCAGTAAAGAAATATTTACAAACTATATTTTTTCGAGTTTGTGTAAGAGGATCATATCAGTTTTTGAACCATTAAGCTTTAAACATTTTAAGTTTTAAACGATTCACTTAGATTGCCAGTATACTGATCCACTTAAATTTTCACACAAAGTTCAACTGTTTCGAGATACGAGATTAATGTTTTAGAGACTTAAACTTATACGTGTGTCCCATCTCAGAATATAATCCCGTATCCAGACCCCAATATTCAGTCTTACATGTGAGTATACCTAGATGATATCTGTAAAGGGTTAAATGCGAGGGCCATGAGAGTTCAGGCTATTGCTTCCGCAAAATCAGAGAGATGATGGCTTCGACTTTTGGTGTGTTACCTTTAGAGAATCTTTTCTTCACCGGCACATGATTAGCATTTTGCAATGTTTCATCATTTTTTATGCTGAGGGCGGTGCTATATTTCAAGCAAGCAGAAAGTATTATACATGGACTAGGCCATTGCTTCCGCAAAATCAGAAGTCCCGGGATAATACCCCAGATATCACTGAGTATAAAGACCTAGTATCTCAGAAAGAGGGACCTTTCAAACAAGATTTCAGGGGTTACCCATATATCCGAGAGATGTTCCCCAGGATATAAGCAAGTTTGAAATTTAGGTTTATATCTCGACACAAACTACTAAATGTGTAAAAACCTACTGGCACATCATCAGTGAGACCGTTTATCACTTTTTGACTTTTCAATTCTTTAGCATGCTGTGATAGTCCACTGATGTACTATCATTTCCTCTTTTTCACAACAAAACTCATTTTTGATTTTATCATGTTTTTGGATTTTTCAAATTTTCTAATGTTTTTGGATTTTCTGAAAATTCTTACTCCCCCTAAAATTCAAAATCATTTAAAGGAAATTTGAAAACAAGTGGTACAGGTAAAGTGACAACTGTTGTGAATTACTTCAATTCGCCATCCACTTGGCATAAACAATCAGAACTCCCCCTTACAACAAACTATTTTCCCATTATGATTTCAAAACACTTAAGTTTGTTTTAATCAAATGGTTGTTCCGGAAAATAAATTTGGTTGATTTTACCACTTGTAAGTTAGGGTGATCAATTCATCACCTTGTTCTTTCTTCTTCAACCTTTTGAAAAATATAACATTTTTAACACATACCACCTGTAGAAAATCAAGTACAACTTAATGTCCCTGATTTACCACTTGTAGGTTAAACCCTTCTCCAACCACTTGAAGATTTTCACAAATACATAAAATTCAAGAAAGATGCTGATACCTGCTCCACACTTACCAACCTGGAAGCTCCTGCAAGTCATACTTTTCACATATGAAAAACAGACATCCAAGCCTGACCAAACTTGGATGTGACCTCTTCAGTTTCATTCGGGGTGTAACTTGCCTTCTTTGTTTCATAAAAATCTTTTACCCCTTTTACCTTCCCATCAACCATCTTCTCAAAAATCTTTTTCACATTTCCATTAAAAACTTTTTCTACATCAAATTCTTTCTTTTCAGAATAGAATTGATTTGAAATTTCAACTTTTCCAACTTTTTGTTTAAAATTTTCAGCCCGTAATGGTGGAAAATTGACATCATCCATTGGCGGAACTGATGTTTCTAATTTTTGAACAACTTGTGGCTCCTCTGACTTTGTGGAATCAAATTCATCGCCAGATTTCACATCTGATTTCTTAACAACCCACTTCTGGTTGTCAAGATTCACTCTTCTCTTGTAAAATCTTTTTGAACATTCACCAACTTCATATGTTGAGTTTTTAAACACTTTGAATTTTTCAGTTGGTGGTTCAGTTTTATCAACAATTTTCTCTTTGAGTTTAGAAATAACTTCCTGTTTTGTATTGGTAGCCTTTGGACAATTCGAGGCAATGTGACCAACTTCTTGACATCGGTAACAGGTTCTTGTTTCTCTCCTCTTATAAACTCCATTCTGCTCACACTTTTGTTTTTCTGCAAAGAATTCTTTGTTTGTTTGCTTCCAGAATGATCTCTTTTCTTCTTCTTCCGAACTTGTTCCTGAAACAAATACAGTTTTTGATTTAGAAATTTTCTCATTTTTATGATTTTTAGGTGTAATAAAACCAAGACCTTTCTTTTTGAAATTACCAATATGGTTTGGTTTCTTTCGATAACCTGAACCAGAACTGTAACTCTTTTTCTTGTTTAAACGTTGTTGAACTCTTGAGTTGTAAGTTTTAGATTTTCCAGTAAGATTTACAACTTTTATTTCAGAAATATTGATTTATGTTAATTTGAAAATCTTTTTAATCATTTCAGTTTTAACACCTCTAATTGGAAATTCCTCATCAGAATATAATTTGTCTGAATCATTCAAAGTATATGTCACTTTGATTGGTTCGTCATTCAAATTTGATTTTGATAACAAAAATTCTTTATTGTAAACCCTTTTAACCGAAGATTTTGGACTTTTGACCGCTAAACTCGAACTTTTAGACTCAGACTTTGACTCTGACTCCTCATCTTTATCCAACACCTGATCGACCACCTTTTTTATTAACTCAGGCTCATGATCAGTGTCAGATGATGTGAATATGACATCAATGTTTTCTGGTAAATCGTCGGTTGTTTCGGACTTTAACTTTATATTGACAGCCTTTTTGACTTGCTCCTCAATTGGTTTTCTGGGAGAATAACCTTCCCAGATCGGAGGCGGACACTTGTTATAATTTGCACTTTGTTTCTTACTAGTATCCTTTTCTTCAGTCTTCTTGTCTTGAAATGCTTCAAAACCTGCAACAGTTGGATAAATTCGATCAATCAAATAATCAGAACTATAATAACTTTGCAGTAATCGTCTAATTCTTTCATTTTCTATCTTTTCTGTCTCCAACTCTTGCTTCAACTTTTCACATTCTTCAATGTAATGGTTAATAGCCTTCTGCTTTGTCATCATCACAACATTCATCATAGTCAACGCATCTTCTCTTTCAGAATTTGTCTTTTGTAGACCATTCACTGTTCTATTCAATACGTCATACGATTCTTTCACATAATTGAGATTGAACAATAAATTTTCTTTCAATTTATCTTGTTCACTCAATTTCTCATCTTTCTCCTCACACTGCTTACATGACTCCAAACACTTTAGACAAGGTTTGATAACTTCAACCATCTTTTCCACTTCGATATTCTTTTCAATTTCAACAACTTTCTCAACTTCAACTACCTTCTCAACTTCAACTATCCTTTCAGCAACTTCAACTTTCTCAACTTCAACTACCTTCTCAACTTCAACTATCCTTTCAGCAACTTCAAATTCCTTTACAGCAAACTCAACTCCTTCACTCTGTTCAGACATCTCTTCCTGTGTAACAATCTCACTTTTCACTTGTTTTTGATTCTTTGCTGCACGTTTCTCCTTTAGCTTTTCCACACGATCTGCAAAATAGAATTGAAAACTTTCAGGAGATAAATGAGTTTTTGCAATATTAATATGCATTTCTTCCTCATCATCACTGTCATCAGTTGATGATTGATCAAACACTTGTGTCTGTTCTGAACTATCATCTGAAGAACTAGATTCATCATTTTGATTCTTCTCATCACTGGCAAACGCTTTCATCCATTCTTTCATCAAATCTGGTTCTTGAACTATTTCTGCAATGAGAGCTACTACTTTTAAATCAGGCGGAATGTATTTGTCCCAACTGAAACCTTCTGCTACTTTTTCATCATCTTGATCAATTATGCCATAATAAGCTTTCTTATTTGCATCTTCGGTCATTTTAGCATGTGCAGTTTGTGGTTCTTTTTGTTGATACGGCTGATGAGCAATTTGTTGATATATGGTTTTCCGATAATAATCATTTCCACCGAACGGATTCTTTGCTCCACTTGCTTCTCGATTGGTACATTCCCTCTTGAAATGACCTTTCTCCCTGCATCGAAAACAAGTAACTTTAGATTTATCAAAACCCAAAGTAGAAACTTTTGCATCCAAGAAATCATCTCTTCCTGTAATCATTTTAAACTTTTCAGCTCTCCTCAACACGCTCGCTAAACACCACTTTATATCCATCAGCTCCATTTTTTAAGCATCTATCTGATCATAGTCCTCTTTCATCAACATAGGATTTCCAATCCTTCCTGTAACCAATCCTTCATATGATTCCAATACTGTAACAAGTAATGCCATATGACTTTTGACAACTTCTTCAGAAAAATTTTGACCATTCTGAAGATGCAACGCGATGTTGCAATTTAAGACATGACCATTGTTGTTGTTTGAGCTTTGAAATTGATGACTTGAGCTTGAAGCTTTCGGATTAACACTCGGATATGAGGAGAATCCACTGCTGCTGTTTGAAATTTGATTGATTGATTCAGATGAGTTTTCGGCATTAAAAGCAGTTTGAATTTTTGGACTTAATTCAGTATTCTGAACACTCCCTTTGTAGTACATTTTAACATCTTGTTGTGCACTCGGATTGTTCATTCTTGTAATATTTTGTTGTTCAAGATCTTGTCCTTCAATTTTTCAATGAACTGAGAGATTGTCAATCCATCATATTCTCCAGTATTCTTTAATATCATCAAAAATGTACCCCATTCTTTCTAAGGTAAAGCATCAGCTAATTTGTCAACCCATTCCTCACGATCTTTGTTGATATTTAACAATGGCATTCATCGAACTAAGTGACAATATCTTTCAATCAATTTCTTTGTATTTTCTCCCGGCAAACTTGTAAATAGATCAAATTCTTTCTTTAGCAATGCCTTTTTACTTTTAATCATTTTTTCACTTCCTTCAAACTTAACTCGAAGTGCTTCCCAAATTGAACGTGAAGTCTAATCATGTTGAAGTAATATGAATATGTCTTCTTTAATAGCTTGTTGGAGTAAACTAATCATCATCTTTTCTGCTTTGTACATGTCTCGTTCTTTATCCGTAAATTCAAAAATCTTTTTCTCAACTCCCAAATCTGTACGTGGTAGTACATACTTTTTCTCAACACACTCCCAAGACCTCAAATGGTTAGCTTGAACCCAGTTTTCAAAACGATCTTTCCAACCATAATACTCCTCAATGCCCATGAGTTTCGGGGGTTTTTGCATTGTTCCGGTTTCATTTTCCATGTTCATGCTTTGAGCAATGGCAGCTGGAGTAGTTGGGGCTGTAGCAAATGCGTTATAAAATTCCTCTTCCATGATTCGGTAACAAGTTTCACAAATTCAGGCAGTTTCAAACGAAATAACAACTCAAGCAAAATACCCTTGGTGCGAAATAACACACTCAAACGAAATAGACTGCAAAAACAACTTCAAACGAAATCAACTCAAACGAAATCAGAATTTTCAAACGAAATAGTTAATTTCGTACGAAATAACCAAACAAAAGCCGGTTTCAAGCGAAATCAACTAATTTCGTATGAAATACTCAAACGAAATACTAATTTCATACGAAATACTCAAGCGAAATACGAATCTGGTGTGAAATAAGGCTTATTTCGTGCGAAATACTGCTGATGTCATCATCTCGAGCTGTTTTTGCCAAAATTGATTAGGTTTTTGTCCGATTTTAAGTCTGAAACTTTCAAGGATTTGTTAAAACACTATTACGCGTATAATATGTGAAATTCAAGACATTTTGACCGTGAAATCAAGTTTAATTTTGAAAAGAAGGTGTAGAAAACAGAATTTTCAGCTGAATTGGTAAGAACTCTTCCTCCTGAGCTCTGATACCACTTGTAGGATCGTTTTATCGACCAAACGAGTCGTTCAGAAGAGTTTTTGCTCAATACGAAAGGAGGAAACAGACATATCAAGTTCAATTCAGTTAGATATACACTTTAACATGTCTTTTGATTGATTTGACAAAGATTTACAGCGAGTAGACACTTCGGCAGCACTTCGGATCTCAAACCGGAAACGTTACAAATGAAACGAAATCAAGGGTATTTATAGGCAAGTTGATTTCGCACAAAACTACACAAACGAAATCACATTCACACGAAATTACTATTTCGTGCGAAATTAGCCTCTTGACATGTTTTCTCGTTTTACGTGCACTGATCTATCTATACAAATACAAGACTTGATACAAGACGAAGTCGACAGACGTATGCACCAACACTAGTACCAGCTTCTCGATTGGGGAGTAATTAACTTCAGCTGCTTTTAGAGCCTTGCTCACGAAATACACCGGTATCGGCTCCTTCCCTCTTTCCACCACAAGTACAGAGCTTATTGCTTCTTGTCCTGTGGATAAACGTTTTTAAGGAGTTGTTAGTATATATGACCGTGAGCATAGGGCTTGTGGTTCGTAAAGTAAATGAGATATTTATAGTCTTTGGACCTGCCGATAAGTAGACTATGATTGTTTCTTTTTTTCATGGGTTCTGCATGGTGGGTAGGGAAGCTATGAGCTCCTTGAGTGCTATGAAGGGTGCTTCTGCTTCTTCCTTGCACATAAAGTTTTTCTTGTCAGCACAATCCTTCAATGTTTTAAAGAATGTCAACGATCTTTCTGATGACTTGGAGAGGAAGCGTTTAAGAGTTGCTATCTTTCCAGTGAGGCTTTCGACCTCCTTTTTGGTTCTTGGAGACTTCATGTGTATGATGGCTTGGACTTTGTCCGGATTTGCTTTTATACTTTGTTTCCCCACTATGTGACCGAGTAATTTCCCTTCTTCGAACCCAAAGGAACATTTGTTTGGGTTTAACTTCATGTTGATTACTTTGAGGTTATGGAACGTTTCTTTGATATCTTGGAGCATGTCTTCTCCCGTGTGACTTTTTATTACAAGATCATCGACGTATGCTTCCATATTCCTCCCGATTTGCTTGGAGAAGTCCTTATCCACGATACGTTGGTATGTTTCCCCTGCTTCTTTAGCCCAAAAGGCATCTTTTTGTAACAAAAGATCCCTTTTGTCGATATGGAATGCTATTTTCTCCTTGTCTTCTTTCATCATTTTAATTTGGTGATACGTAGGCATCAAGAAAGCACTTGTACTCAAAATTTGTGAGTGAGTCTACCTTCTAATCAATTTCGGAGAATGGGTAACAATCTTTAGGACATGCCTTGTTGAGATCTTTAAAGTTAAAACACATCCTCCAAGAGTCGTCGAGCTTCTTTACCATGACAGGATTTGCTAACCAAGAGTGATACTTTACCTCCCTTAAAATGTCAGCTTCCACTAGCTTTTCTACCTCCTGACAGGCAGCTAAGCTGCGCTCAGGGGCTAGGCTTCTTTTTTCTGTGTGACGGGTTTGTAAGTGAGAGCTATATTCAATGCATGCTCTCTATTTCTCTTGGTACCCCCAATATATCTCCCGAGCACCAGGCGAACACGTCTGTGTTTCCTCGTAGGAGGTCAATTAGCTTGTGCTTGATCGTGTGGTTGTTGATTTTTATCTTTTGCTCCGGGTAGGAGTCATTGATGCTTATCTCTTCAACTGGGCTTTCATTTTCCTTACTGCATTCCCCTTCTTCTATTTTCATGGATGCAATCAAAAGAGCTTCTTGCGTTAGTACCAACTAGGTGATATGTCACACCCCCAAAATCCACCTGCGGAATACCACCGCTTGGAGGCGTGACTGACCAGGATCCAGCCACCAATCATATTGAACAAGCAAACATGTAATTAAAAAAGTTCAACCAATACAATTGGTATCCAAACAAACATAATTTATGTTGCAAGCGGAAGCATAACGTTTAAAAACCAAAACATAAGTTTAATTGTTTCAAAGTTTAACATGGCACACAACTGTCCATGTCCCACAACGACTCTCTTCCATGCAAGCCCCAGCTAGGTACCTATTGTCCTGCAAAGCATGTAGTAACGAGTCAACAACAAGTTGAGTGAGTTCACGGTTGGGTGTTCATTTTAAGTTGTTCCAAAAACAGTTTCCTTTATCTGGTATCCTGCCGTGGGGGTTACCCCATAGTTGAAAACGTGATTTGTTTACCCATTTACTCTGGCAATACAGCCGTGGGGGCTACCCCATGTTAGTTATCTGGCATTTCGGCCGTGGGGGCTACCCCATGTTTACACTAGACTCGTTACCATATCGACTACTGACGTTAGTCATGTTTATGTGCCCTTAGCGTCGGTGTCTATCATCACCGACATGCCATAGTCTATTAGTTCACGCCCGTCCTCTGCGGCACGGTGTGAGGTTTGTCAAACCTAAATAGCGCTATCTAACTAATGACCCGCTCTCCATTGGTCCGGCGATTAAGTCGATATAAAAAGGAGGGACTTCGTGATAGAGTTTTGGTCTAGTACGAGTTATCTGTCCATGAGGACGAGGAATTACATTCCTGAACCAATGTTGTCCTACCCAAGGAGGACGAGGAACCCACGTTCCTTAACCCCATTTCCAACCCAGGGAATCCCATGCTTTGTAGAGGGTGTGAACTCACCTTGGTTTGCTCGGCAGATACACAGAAAGTCAATCAAGCTATATTGTGGTCAACCACGTCCTAACATAGTTGTACCACACAAGTCAGGTTCGTGTTTAGGTAGTACACGTATGTTTTCTACACACATTTGCATACACGTATTGATCATGGCATACACGTACAATTACTTCTGTTAAGCAACAGAGCACAAACACATCCAATAGCCCTATCCACGTAAATAAGCAAGTCCAAGTGTGCGGCCCAAACAGTTGGGCTCGTAATAGCATGTAAGTCCAAAACAATGTGCACAACATACGCATTCAACAGCAACACCTGAAGCCCTTAAGTTTGGCCCAAACACCTGAGCCCGTAGCAGCGTGCGAGTCCAAATCAGAGATCTCGAGTCGAGACTGTGCGATCTCGAGTCATACCTACGAGCTCTCGAGTCGCAACGGTGGAGGTCTCGAGTCGCAACCGGACCCGCAACCATGGTCTCGAGTTATGATGTTTGTGTGCTGATAAGATGTGGTCTCGAGTCGAGACTAGGGGTTCTCGACTCGCAACCCGTGTCGAAACCGTGGATCTCGAATTGTCATCTTCATGGTCTCGAGTCGAGACCAAGGGTCTCGACTGGCACACCTGCTAATTTCCAGCGCATGTACTAACCAATAGGATTTCGATTTCATGCAACAGTGTGTACTATCCAATAAGGGTTCACAAACATGTTTCCTTGTCTAGCAATTAACCAAAATGGATCAAACATCTCAATTTTCAAATATCCAAATCATATTCAACAAGTTCTTCACATATTCATCATGTTCTTTATTAGAGTTTTCATCTTGCACACTTGATTAATCAAAATAAGCATAAACCACAATAGTTATACAACCTAGTCATCCATATCCGGTCAATACATGCATCTATAGGATTCATCATCAACATTCAACCATTTTTATGTTATCTAAAACACATCCTACATAACAAACATGAACATGTGCATTCCAAATCAAACAAACACTTTTATCAAACACCAACAATAGTCATAATGCATTCATCATGGATAACAACAATCCTAATATCGGCATTTCAAGAAAGATGTATAAAACTTAACAAGCAAATGCATATTATCATACAATCTCATCACACATCATCAACCGAAATAAAGGCACCTAGCGTGAATCACTAACCGGTTGTGAAGAGGCACCGAGATAGTAAAGAAGATGAATAAGATGGAGTGTCCGAGTGTTGATGATGAGCTTGACCGAGTCTCCTTGTTGATGCCGATTTGATCCGAGAGAGAGAGAGGAGAGGGGAGGTGATGTTTGATCTTTAGGGTTTAAGGTTTTCTAGAGAGAGAGTGTAGGGGAGTGTGTGTTGTCCAAAGAAATGGCAAAAATGGCTAGGAGCATGAGTTATATACTAGCTCTTAAGTTGGTTCACCCTAGTGGGTTTTCGAGTGGGGTGGAGAGGGACATGGCCCAACCGGCCCAACAGTTACACTATTCACTCGAGACCGCGTGGTCTCGAGTCGGGTTCTTGTGTCTCGGGTCGCATACATACAAGCATACATATAAACATAACACATAATCACATAGGATGTTCACTTATATCATTAAACCAACAAGTTAGCTAGTCCCATAACGTTCAAGCATGTTACATCAAGATACAACGAAAGGTTCTAAATTTCGAGTTGTCACATGATACCCTTATCCGTTGGAAACTTCATAATTCCGTGTGTCGTGGACACCACAGCATCGAATGTTGCAAGTCCTGGCCTTCCTATCAACAGGTTATAGTACGAAGGGGAACTTATGACAATGAAAGTAAGCTCCTCTGTTCTTGACAAGTCTCCATCCCTGAAACATAAGTTGAGTGTTATCTTCCCTGCGGGTTTTACCTTTTCCCAGGTGAAGCTTCTGGGGGAAGTGTTAGTGGCTTGTAGACGAGCTTTTGTTTCAATTTTGAGTTGGTCGAAACATCTTTGGTACATCACATTGGAGGCGGCTCCTGGACCTATATACACCCTATCGAGGAGGGAACCTTCTATTTCGGATTCCACGATGATAGGATGCTCCTGCTTTTCATTTGGATCCGTACGGGGGAAGCAAATGAACCTTCTATAAGAATGACTCCGCCCTTTCGAAAGCTTCTTCCATTGTCTGGGGGTTATTTTCATGGAACCTCCTTAGAAGCTTCTTAGGCTTTATAGCGGTCATGAAGGCAGATACCCTCATCTTTTCAGTTGCCCACTGTACATCAGACCTTCCCTTTTAAATCTTTCTACGAAGGGTCGGAGGTCTTCGTGGTCTTTCTGCTGGATCTGATGCATGACGGTGGCATCCTTGGTGCATATCTTCTGAGGGGTGAAGTTAGCTAGGAAGCTTTTATACAGGTCGTTGAAGGACTTTATACTTCTGGTAGGGAATCCACATAACCATAATCTAGTTGGCCAAATGAGGGTTTGCATGAACATATGGCAACACTCAGCGTTATTCCAACGCTGGACCGTAGCAGCTCCAGTGAAGACCATGATATGGTCCTCTGGATCTTTCAAACCATCGTATGTCTTGACATTTGACGACACCTTTATCTTTGTTTGGAAGACATAGTTGGCTATCTCTTCAGAGAAACATGATAGCGGACTTGGTTTGTAAGGCCTGGAGGGGGCACATCAAGGTTTTCCCCTGCTCCACTCGTACTGGTGCCTGCTTGAACATTTGGTTGAGCTTGAGCTTGTGGCATAACCTGGGTGGCTTGCCATATTTGGTTTTTCCCGAGCTGCTGGCTTATCTGGGCCAGAAGAGCAGCTACTTGGGGATACTAAGCACCATATACAGGGAAACCATGCTAGAAGTTGGAAGGTGGTGACAAGCTTGCAACTACAACTGTACTAGCTAAGGGCAACGATCGAAGGGCTTCGTCGAAGGTCGTTTATGGAGGCAGGGTAGTCGCTTGAGCATGTTGTAAGAGTTGCTCGACAGTATACTCTGGGCTTCTTGGAAGTAAAAGAGGGGAGCTGGCTGGATAGCTCCCGGCCTAGAGTGAACCATCAAGCATAAGATAAGAGTTTGAGTCAGGACTAGGTCCTGCTCGGGTAACACTTGGAGACGTAGTAGTGCACAATGGAGCGGGCATAGGGGAGAGTGTAACCTCCAGTTAGTCATAAGACAAACGTATCCTGACCTTTTTTGTTCGTTCTTCTTGAACGTACCCATTCAAGAGCTCTTTCAACTGTATGAAGTTGCTTCTTACTCCCTCCGGAGTTATTTCCATGGTTTCAACCAGGAAGAGAACCTCACTCGGTGAAGATGGATTAACTCGTATAGAGGGAGGAGTTTGGATCTGTTGTGCATCTTATGTCACCGGTGCGACATGAAGTCCGTCCGGGTTGATAGAGCAGCTGTCTACTCCAGGTGTAGCTGGAGGGCTAGACCGAGGCATAGAACTGCTTGAAACTTCCTTTGGATGAAGATCCTTTCCGGCCATAAAAGAAGGTAACTTAGGAACAAGGCTGTACTACTGGAAAACTGTTCTTAGTAGCGCAGTCCCACGGTGGGCGCCACTTGTTAAAGCAACAAGAGTATGACAGGGTGAAAGGTCCATGATCAACTCCAAAAGGTAGCTTCTTGATTGGAATCAGCAACGAAAGAACACTGTTAGCCTTAACTCGAGAGGTGGCCTCCTGCGTTTGGACTCCGGCGTGAGAATCAGTAGGACGATCTTAAGAGTCTTAGCAAATAGAAAGGATAAGAGTTTTAGAGTGAGAGTGAGAGAGATCAACTTACTTTGGGCTGGAACAAGACCTCCTTTTATAGGCAGATTGCTCTACCCAAGGGAGCCTCATGCCAGCTTTGCACCTTCTAGTCTTGGTAAGCTTATCCTTCCCTGGTGTTGCTTGCAGGGTTAGCCTTGCCTCTTTGGTATGTTCCAGGTTTGTGTGTCTCGAGGACACCTTTATGCTTTGTAGAGAGATGTCTAATCAGTTTGACTTATTTAATTCAAGTCCCAATGTTGTACAGTAACCTTAGCTTCCCATCACCAGTTGTTGGTGTATCAACTTCTTGTCAGGAGCTTCCAGCTTCTGAGTTTCAGCTTCTTCTAGTTTATGTTTAACGTTCTTTATTTTATTTTCGCGATTGTCTTTGATTTTGACTTTGCTAACCGGGATCTTCGAGTACCCACGTCATCACCAACCATGCGGTCAAGACTTTCTAAAAGTATCTAAAGTCGATTGTAAAAAAATAATTGGTGATTATGTGTTTGCATGCTTAGTTGGAGAGCCTCAAAAAAGGATAAACTGGAAAATTTATTACGATATGTTGATACACATGGATTTGTTAAGGACAAAATTCTCTTAACCAATGTTTTAAAAACCGGTTCAAATTGGCCGGTAGTATCGGTTGAATCGAGCGGTAGAACCTGTTAAACCGCCCAGTACACCCGGTTAAACCACTCGATACACCCAATTAAACTGTTTCTAAGCCCAATCAGGTATGGTATAAAAACTGGATTTAAAAACATTGCTCTGAAAAAAAAAATATTGAATTTTTTTTGTAGTGTAAAATATTGAATTTAATGGAGTCTGGCCCCACCGATTTGGATATTGAGAGTCCGGCCCCCACTTAGTTTTCGTTCAAGCTCCGTCACTTCTCGCACCACCATTACTTCATTTGGGAGCAATGCCATGATGCCATATGGCCACATTTGATTAGCCCAATGCACACGCTCCTCACCCTCTCTTTTAGGCCATCCGTAGTGGGGGGTTATATAGTGTCATATTGGGCTATAACGCCCCATGGCGCCCCGAAACACCTCCCCGCCCGACATTATGGGGGGGGGGGGGTTATAGAGCATGGCGTGATATGCATAGGGGCGTGAACTTTGGTTTTTCTCTCTCACTCATATATATACATACATACATATCTATAATTTCTCACACACACATATATACATACATGTTATATAACCTCTTTCCACTACACACTTAACTTATATAACTCCTCTTTCTTACACTTTTCACCACTTGTCACATAACCTCCTTATAACGCCTCACCAATTCACATGGACTTAGAACATGTCTCTATCTAATAGAAGATGGGTGATGTGCATACAAGGAGAGGGTCATCATATTTGAAAGATACTATATAAACCCTAAAGTCAATACTTATACCGTTTCCTTCATTAATAAATGACTGATTTAAGCGTCGAAGTGGTAACCCATATGTTGCATTATTTTATAGACATGATAGACATTTGAAATTGTATTTGAAACCTCCCTAAAGTACTTTACTGAAAAGAATGTTAAACATCAAGTAAGTTTGAAGTAATATATCATATGATTAACTAAACACCAACCAACAGCCCCTTTTCCCTCAATTTGCCTTTTTATCAAAAGCAAATTTGACCACTAACTTATGCAACACCACTAGAATTTGAAGTAAAGGAGAAGAGGGGGATCCATATAAATATACAGCACTACCTTTTATGGGCAAAAGTTAAAATTTAAAGACTTTGTGGGGAATTGGACAACTAGGAAGATACGGGATCTTTCAGTTTTGAGAATTTTATAAAAATTGCCTTCATCTTTTAAAATATGCAAAAGTTGATCAAACTTAATAGATATACAACCAAAAAAATTATGCCATAATCGAATGAGGCAGAATCATTTTCTGAATAGTTATATACTAGGTTTTTAGTTGCTAATGTAATGTCCTTGTAAAAATGTAATCCAAGGTTGCTACTTTCTAAGAAACTAATTAACATATTTTCAAATACTTAGACGACCACCCGTAGTGGTAAAGAAATTGGGCTTTTTTTTGCCCCAAAACGCCCCACCACACCGCCCCCGGGGTGTTTTCTGTCAAAATAATGGGTTGCGCGTCTCCTCAAACACGCCTCCTCAACTTAGTGATAGCCAATAAGAAATTTCCAACTCATTTATGATAATATTATTTGTTTACTTTTTAAAAAAGATAATAATTTGGTAATCATTGATGGGGTATTATACCACTACACCATTTTTTAACTTCAAGTCCCATAATACCCTTTTGCTGACTAGGACGTCATATGTCGGATAATACCCAAGAGAGGGGCTTGAACTTCAAGTCCCACTGCACATTGTCTTAGTTTTAAAAGGAATGTGAATACTGTTAGATGTCTAAAGTAGTTGAAAACTTACTAAAGGGTGGGTATTAAAAACCCATTTGATGCAACTATTAAGTTCATACTTGTAGTAATTATTCAGTATAAACGAAATTTCACCTTAGTTTTCGCATGTACAGTTTCAATAAACATATGTGACATGCATGGTTATCTAATAAAGTGACAAATTATATACATGGACGTGGTACCTATAAATGAAAGTTCAACTCACCCGTATGAAGTCAATCAATTCAGATTGTGCTTTATGACAATGAATAATATTAAAAGATCTACAAAATTACAAATGAAACATGTCAAATACGTTGAAAGTGATACTATCCACAATTATATTCTAAATTCTAATACTTACATTACAAACTCTTTTCTGTAATCATTTTAACAGGTTAATTATCTACACAAATATTAAAAAAGAAAAAGAAAAGGAAAACATTCATATGATAATTCATGACCCATCAAATCTATGTTAAGTTAAGATATTTTTAAAAGTTTTTAAATCATATGTAATGGATGGTATCTTTTAACTTTGTGATTGGTATTTTTTTTATAGTTTTTAATCATATGTAATGGATGGTATCTTTTAACTTTGTGTTTGGTATTTTTTTATATATATATTTCATGCTTTTTTGTTGTCAACTTATACATAGTAGTCAAAGTCAGACTCCACTAATTGCAGCATCTCTTCCTTTATGTGGGAATTTGATTTCTTTTTGCCTAAAGATGGAGTCCATGTGTTTAGTGGTAAGAGAAGAGAGGCTTTACATGTATTATTAAGACGGTTAATAAGAAGGATGTGGAATTTATTAATATTTTGAGCTTCCAAAACATGTACAGCAAGTCTGTTAGATTACTATATACTACAAGAAAAAAGACCCTATAGAAACGACGTCTAAATAGCTCACCTTATAGAGACAACATGTTGTCTCTATAAAGTTTTCTTGCTTTATAAGCTAAGTAACCCTATAGAAACAACATGTCGTTCTTAGGTTTTCCTGATTTATAGCAACGAAGCTTTTAGGGACGACTTTTATATTGTGGTAAAAGGCCTATAGAAACGACATGTCATTTCTACAGGTTTACAAAATGTCATCTCTCAGGGGCGGATCTATAGGTACCCCAGGGGTTGCCCGGGATACCCCTCAACTATTTTGATGAAGTGTAAATTCTTTTTCATTTTCTCTGTTTATCTATTGGATAAATATAAGGATACCCCTCAGCATCAAGGGAACCAATGGTGTTTAATGGGAAGAAAGAAAGCTAGTTAATAAAGTCTGAGTTTTTCCGGCAGCTGGGCGAGGAGGATGGACTCTGCAACAGGGTGGGAGTAAAATAGAGAAGAAGAGATGATAGAAATTTTAAAATGGGGTGGACTATAATGCTAATATATTTATTTAATCTTTTTTTTTCCTTTACTCGTACAATCGTACAAGACTAGTCACATCTAACATTATAGTCTTTTTTTTTCTTAGTCACAACTTCCAATGTTTTTCCTGTACATTTATTATTAAGTGTTTCAAGTTTAAAAAGTGTAAATATTATGTGTCGTTAGTAATGATCATGATACTATATATTCTTTATTTTAGTATTACTTTTTTATATAGGATCTATTAGTAATTTATTTAATTAATTCTGGTCATAGTTTTATATAGTTTCAGAATAGCATAAAAATTCCCCTTAGAAATATATTTTAGAAAAAAAAAGTTTAAACCAAAATGCTCTTGCTACCTGGAAAAATAAAATAATCTATAATTATTTTGACATTTTAAAGGAACTTGAAGATGCAATTACATACAATTACTATGTGATATATTGATTTCTTGATCGAGTGATTTAGAACTCGACCTCACCATAGACGGGCCCGCTACAATTCATCATCAATTGGCTTTTGCTACTTCCTTTGAGCAAATGTATTCTAGCACAAAATAGATAAAATTGATTTTTGGTTAGGGTTTAGTTATTAGTTTTAGTTGGTAATGTGTATTTGATTGTATACATGTACGGTAAAAAAAAACCATATTGTATGAATATATAGTTAAAAAATTTAGGATACCCCTGAATTTCTTTTCTAGTTCCGCCACTGTCATCTCTAGGCTTAATTTCTTGTAGTGATAGTTACTTGCATGTTATGGATCTTGTTTTGGTACCAATGCAAAAACCAAGAGACGGACCACTGACCACGAACTCCCTAGCGGCCAAAACTCGCCATAATTTCTTTTGTGAAAAAAAGTAGGTCTTTTGCAGGAAAAATGTGATTTGATTCTTAATGAATTCTATGATGACCTTTTAGTTCCATCACTATTAGGTGCAATTAGTGCATGTGACACAAGACCTACAATGGTGTACGAACCCCTTTTGCCTTTTGGAACCCACGTTCATTAATCTTGTCTTCTTCTATGATGTAAAAGATGCTTAAATGATAATCTGGTTTTTTTGTGAGGGCAATGAAGAAGATGAGTTTTATTGTGAAAAGTCCCATTCGCTTATTCTATTTTTATAGTTTTTGTACATTTTTTCCCTTTTTGTGGGTCACACATTTCCCATTGCAAGAAGTGAATTAATTAGAGCACTTTTTTCTGTTTCTTGAGTGTTAATTGGGTTTTGTCAATTTGTCATTTAAGTCCTTGCATTATAAAGGATATAAAGCTTGTTGTTTTAGAGTTGCATTTCCCAAATGAAAAGTCGATCAATATACAAAATTTCATAACTATATAGATTACATCATATTTATTATGAAATTATTTAACATAAATAACCCATAACAATCAAGATAACTTTTTTTAACATAAATAACCCATAACAATCAAGATAGCTTTTTTTTAATGACAAAGTTGCTTCTACACTATTTTATACCATTTGTTTAAATAACACATTTTGTCCAGATTTAAAGTTGTGACCTCTCCTTTAAGAGATATGTGCCTATACCAAGTAGGGATGACAATGACAATGAAACTTGAATCTAATGGGTAAACCCGAAACCCGACACATTTGGGACGGGTTTGAGGTCGGTTATTCGGGTTTGGGACGGTTTGAAATTTGGTGATATATCCGTTTACCCGATGTTGGTATTAAACAACAGGTTAGTGAGTTATAGTATATGTCAAATTTCTTAATATTTATTGCAACAATAAAATTGTTCTTTTTACAATGGAAACTTCACGCTTCAAGGTTTTGCGTTACCGGGAAGAAACAAAACCAACGCTCATACTCTAATTCACTTTTGTAGGTACTACCACCAAGTTTTGTTAGGATATTTTATGAGTGAAGATTCGAATGAAAAAGTTCTCAAGAATAAGAACTATAGATGGTGATATTGTTATCGAAGATTGTTGGAAAAGAATTGAGAAGGACATGGGTTTGTAATTGAAGACCGTCATGGTGTAAAGGGTTATTGATCGTTCAACAATTCTAATGTCCCTCGACTGTGTATATTCTAAATGTTCGTTTATTCAAATATATTAAATTTTAGTGTTTTAAATTTGATCAATTTTCAACCAAGTTCTATTAATTTGGTGGACACTCTGCAAGAATTGTTGTTTTTGTATTACGTTTGGATAGCTATAGGTAGTCTTTTTATTTTACATTTGTTGTATTCATCATTTAAATGATCCAACCCACTGAGTAACATAACAAGACATGGCAATTGAAGATAAACACTTTATTGTATTTGACATGAATTCTGAGTCAAAGTTCGATATGACAGTTTTTAAAATGATAGAAGCTTTGGTTTGTCCTCCAGAATGACGTCTTGCATATGTTAAACAAGAAGTTGGGCCTCCAATTATCTAATATTCCTTTAATTATCATGTAACAAATATGATCAAATTTCTTTTGTTAGTCTTATATTATATAAGTATTTAAATTTCAAGACGTTATTAACTTTAGTTAATATGCTTTATTCTTCACGCACTTTTCATTTGATAATATATATATACAATTGAGTTTTAAAAAATTAAATTTTCTGAATCCGTGAGTATTCACGGATGATAAACTAATATGTGTGTATATTTGTGACGTTCACGGTTCTCACACTTTTGAGTCATTGAGTCAACGTATTTGATCCAAGTCTATTTTGAATCTCACTGTTTGATTCACTTTCGTTTGAATATTACTGACATACAATTTGATTTTCTTTGTTTTGCTTTTCTTTGAATGTGATTGAGTAAACTGTGAAGTTGCTTTGATTTTCTTTGAATGAAATTGACTTATTGGCTTGTATTTTACTTTTAAGTCAACTTGTTTATTTTATGATTTGCAATCGGTAGAGTTCAAGTAATATACTACTATATTAAGCTTTCATTAGGTTTTGAGTTCTTACAAATTTGTTTTATATACTTTGTTATTTGATATATTTTAATGTAGATAAATTTTAGCAAAAAGGCGAATTAGGGTTTCTCCGTAAATGTCGGGGCGAGATCGGTATCAAACGGACACATGGTACGATGTGCCGTTCAAGAAGGGCAAAGGTAGTCGACATCAACAACAACAGAAGGAAACGGAACAGGGGGTGAAGTTTTTCGTATCTAACCTCCCAGAACGATGTGCTTCAACAGATCTGGTTACGGTTTTGAAGGGTTTCGGTGACATAAGAGGTACGTATATTGCACAAAAATATGATCGGTTAGGCAAAAGGTTTGGGTTTGTGACGTTTAATAAAGGACGAAACATGGAAGACTTGGAAGCGGAGTTAAAGGATGTATGGATCGGTTCGTACAAACTCTTTATTGTACCAGCTCGTTTTGTCGATGGGAAAGAGATTCCTAGGAAGAAGGAGAAAGTATGGCAACAGGTTAAAGGTAAAGAAGTGCAAGAGGAGGGTAAGGATGAGGCTTGTGGGAGAGAATCGATACCCGTGGACGTTTGTGTAGATGATAGGAGATCGTTTAAAGATACGTTGCTGAATAAGGAGTCGGTGAACAATGAGGAGTTAGAGATTAATGTGGATCCTTCATTGATAGTGTTTGGGGATTGGTATGATCGTGCAGTCATCGTTCATCTGAAGACGTTGGAGGCTTTGACGAATCTGAAGGTTTGGCTGAAAAACATGAATGTGAATGAAGTTGAGATCAAATACGTGGGGGGTTTGTGTGTTATCTTGGTTTTTCCTAATAGGGATGCTAAGATGGAGTTTACGGCTAACAAGGATGCATGGGGTATCCATGTAGAATTATTAGAAGAATGGTACGGACAAACTTTCACGGTTCCTAGGATTGCATGGTTAAAAATTCGTGGAGTTCCGTTGAGTTTGTCATGTTCAAAGGTCTTCGAGGATGTGGCTACTAAGTTTGGTTCGATTATTCATTCAGTGACGTTCCCAGAGGAGGACGGGGATTTGTCCGTTACTTGCGTCGGTATTTTACGTTCAGATTCGGGTAGGGTAAATCAGAAAGTTATTTTGAACTGGAAGTCCTCTAAGTTTGATGTGTGGGTTGAGGAGGATCTGGGCGACTGGATTCCCGAATGTTTAGTGGACATGGAGGATGAAGAATCAGATATGGAGGAGACTGTCGATGTCATGAATGAGAACTTAGAAGATATGATTGATTTGAATGTTGCTCATGTGGAGAATTCTAATAACAATGGGGTGGAGGCCGATGGTTTAGTTGGAACACAAGAAGATATTCAGGTACATATAGGGGAGAAGACGCCAGCGATGAAAAAACGGAAAGGTTTTTGTAGAAAAAAAGGGGTACGGAATAAGTCGGTTTCTCCAATGGGTAATGATAGACCGAAAAAAAGGCAACATGAAGGCGAAGACTTGTTTGATATTGATCGGTTTATTTATACCGTAAACGAAGGCCAAACGGCATTGGCGAAAGGGAATGAAATTCCACACAATGGTATCATTAATGAAGATGCTACAGGGGGGAATTCTGAGGATGTGGATAAAAATCATAGTAATAGTATGGTGGTAGGGGAAGACAGTGCAGTGAACAAAGAAAGGGACGAGACTATTTTGATGGCCTCGAGTTTGGGAGTGAAGAACATGGATAGATTCCCAGTCGAGTTAGCTCAGGTTATTGTTGACAAAGGATTTCAAGATGTTGATCAATGAACTTTCTCTCATTGAATATTCGCGGAATGGGTAAGGATGATAAAGGTAAATGGGTTCGAAATCTTAGATTAGCTAATGAAATTGGTTTTCTCATGCTCCAAGAGACTCAGTTTGCGTCTCTTGAGGGTATTGATTTAGGTCGTTTCTGGGGAAGAGGGATATTTGAATGTGAATGGGTGGGTGCGAATGGTAGATCTGGTGGATTGGTTTCGTTATGGGACACTACGAGATTCGTCATGTCTCGTGTGGTCAAGAATCGGAATTTCTTATGCATTCACGGAATATCTAAAGATAATGGGAAGTGTTTTTCTATAATCAATATTTATGCACCACAAAAGATTAGAGATAAGCGCATGGTTTGGGCAGATTTAGAACGAGAGATAGCTCAAGACGATGCTTTTTGGGTGGTTGCCGGGGATTTTAACTGTGTTCGTGACCGTTGTGAACAAAGAAACTCGAAGTTTAATGCTTCGGTTTCTAACGAGTTTAATGATTTTATTGATAGGGTCCATCTACATGAGTATGCTCTTAAAGGGAGAAATTTTACTTTTATTTCGGGGAACAAATGTAGTCGTATAGATCGCATTTTGGTTTCGTCGACTGTGGTAAATGAATGGCCTAATGCGGAGTATCGGGCGTTAGCGAGGGAGGAGTCGGATCATTGTCCGCTAGTGTTGAAAATTGAATCCCGGAATTTTGGCCCGAAGCCTTTTCGGTTCTTTAATTCGTGGCTTCATCGCCATGGTTTAAGTGATATCGTGGAACAAGTCTGTATGGAGGATGCTTTGGTTCTTGGCAGTGGCTCATACCAATTGGTTCTGGCGAGTAAACTTCGTAGGTTGAAAAGTAGAATAATCGAATGGAAAAATTCTTGGTTGACAATGGAGATGGAGGAGGAAGACAACCTGAAAGTTGAGCTGCGCGATTTAGATGAAGTTTTAGAGGAACGTGATCTGACTGAAGCCGAATTATGGGTCTTCGAAGAGGCTAAGAATCGGCTAACAGATTTGGGCGATTTAAATAAGAAAGATGTTAAACAAAAATCTCGGGTTAGTTGGGCGAAGGAAGGGGATGAAAATACCAGTTTTTTTCATAGTTGTGTTAATATGCGAAGGGTGACAAATAATTTTCCGGGTCTGAATGTTGATGGTAAGTGGATATTTAAGCCAAAGGAAGTTAAAAGAGAGGTTTGTTCTTTTTTTAGGAGACGTTTTGTTGAAGACATGGTTGAAAGACCGACGTTAGAGTGTCGAAGTTTAAACCGATTGAATGAAGCCGAAGCTGATAGCCTGGTTGCCCAGTTTTCTGAAGCGGAAATAAAGATGGCAGTGTTTGAATGTGGGAGCGACAAAGCGCCAGGTCCCGATGGGTTTAACTTCCGGTTTATAAAGCGGTTTTGGCCGCTTTTTGCTAATGATTTTCTAAAAATTTTGCAGGAGTTTTTTGAGACAGGTCGTATTTCCCGTGGAGTGGGTTCATCATTTATCACTCTCATTCCTAAAACTAAAGACCCGGTGAGCTTGAACGAGTATCGACCCGTTACTTTGATTGGTGTGATTAGCAAAGTAATTTCTAAAGTTCTCGCTAATCGTATCAAAAAGGTAATGGGTAGCATTATTCACGAGACCCAGTCGGCGTTTCTGTCAGGGAGGTATATTCTAGATGGCCCGCTTATCATCAATGAGATTTTATCTTGGGCAAAGAAGATGGGGAGAGATTTATTTTTCTTGAAAATTGATTTCGAGAAAGCATATGATAACGTTAACTGGGGATTCTTGATTTCTATTATGAAGCAAATGAATTTTCCAGTTAGATGGTGTAATTGGATTGAAGGAGTTCTTAGTTCGGCGCGATCTTCGGTTCTCGTGAATGGTTCGCCTACGTTCGAGTTTAGTTGCGCGAAAGGTATTAGACAAGGTGATCGTATCTCTCCTTTTTTTATTTTTGATTGTTATGGAAGGTCTGTCTTCTTTGATAAGGACGGCTAGTGAGAATGGGTTGTTTCATGGAGTTCGGTTTAATAATGATGGTCCTATAGTGTCTCATCTTCTCTACGCCGATGATGCGTTGGTGATGGGTGAATGGTCTCTTGGAAATTTGAATGCTGTTAAGAGAATACTTCGTATTTTTCACATGTGCTCGGGCCTTCGGATAAACTTGAATAAATCTAACTTGTTTGGCTTGGGAAAGAGTGCCGAGGAAGTTGACAGATTCGCAAATGATATGGGGTGCAGTCCGGGGTTCTTTCCATTTAAATACCTGGGTATTGTTGTGGGCGCTAGCATGAACCGTATTAACAACTGGGACCCGATCTTAGATGTTTTAAAAAACGGTTGTCTTCTTGGAAGGCTAGTGTGGTGTCTATGGCTGGTAGGGTGATTCTTATAAAGGTCGTTTTGGAGAGCTTACCTACGTATTATTTTTCTTTGTATAAAGCGCCGGTGGCGGTGATTAAAAAAATGGAGGTGATCATAAAAAGGTTTCTTTGGGGCGGTTGCGACAACAACAATAAAATTCACTGGGTAGCTTGGGATAAAGTTACGAGAAGTATTAAAGATGGAGGGTTGCTGTCACACCCCGATTTCCACGTGTCACCGGTGGGCCCGGTGGGGAGTATCGTGACGTCACGGTTGGCAACATAATAGTCAAACAACACAATATTATTAAGCACAGCGGAAGCAATTAAAAATATAATACAACCGAATTTATTATTGTAATATCAATTATCACAATATTCGGAAGTTTATCCACAGAAGGATCGAACATAAAATGGAAACAATAGTTCAACAGACTTTTAGGCATCTTAAGCTTGCGAGACTTCTATTGATGCTAAGGAGACATATCCAGCCAATTTCGTATAGTACCTGCATTTAGCCTTTTTGGAAAATACGTCAGTTTACACTGGTAAATACATTCAACTGACTCATTTTGGAAAAAGAGTTTGTAAATTGTTTTGAATGCACGTGGCACAAAATATCTTGACACTTTGATTAAAATGCACAGAGGCAAAATTAATCTTTTTAACTTGGGAGAATTATTTAATATTATAATCTTGTGAACGATTTACATGTTACTTATGCGTTCAGTAGCCCGGAACGTATCCGGGTTAAAGATCAATAGACACACCACAATTCTAGAGTTATACACTGACAGGTGTACGCCTACACCCCGTGCTCAGGTCGTGGCCATCTCGTAAGATAATGCCGAGGATATCCGGGACATGGTCATTAACCCCCCAAAGGCTGTAAAGTAAACATATCTGTTTAAAACGAGCCGATCAAATTATTCAATTAACCACTAAGCGTGGAAGATTTGATGCTCGATCAAGCGGTACGCTATGTACCGTAACCCAAGCCCGTATAGGGAAAATAAGTTAAAAGTATTTACCTGAGCTAAATATAAATTCAATCCCAGCCGTATATCAATTCAGCAAGTACAGATAGCTTTTACTGGGCTCCTAATCTGGAACGAAGGTTTTTAATAACCTATTAGAATCCTAACGGGTCTTTAATTAAGCTTAAGCTTAGACCGGCTAGTTTCAAGGATACGGTTCGTACGCACGATTAAGCGAAGACCGGATAGAATGTGATTCAGACCCGACAAGTGTGAAGACTTGTTTAATATGGGTTTATTATTCACATTCTGGATTTTGAGATTAAACCGATAAGGTTTGACCCGTTTCGGCTAATTTATGTAAACTTGTTACATAAACCGAACCGAACGCGAAATAAGCGTAACGGGTATCCGTAATAGCCATATACAGGTTTCCTAAGTTAATATGCTTCAAATATGTTGTGACATCAGTAGGATGTCTTTCGTTATGCCCCGAACTAATTTAAACACAAACTTTGCCCCGTAGGGGTAGTTTGGTCATTTTAAAGTTTGTAAAAGCGCTTAGATGTTTAACTGAGTTACAGGTCTGATGTAAACAGCAAACATACTCAATTTTATGAGTTATAACAGTAGACTAAAGCATATATGTGAGATTTATCATCTTTAACCAAACTATGCCCCGTAGGGGTATTTTGGTAATTTCACATAAGCCGAAAAGCTCAAAAACGAAGTCTGAGTTAATCAACCCTTGCTTACTGTTAAAATATCATAATTTGCCTCATATATCAGTAGGTATCAACCCGGGTACGTCTAATATGATTTTAAGACATACTATGCGTTAAAAACGCTAATTATGGCGATTAAAGGCCATTTCCGGGTTCGATACTTAAATCTGATATTTTTATATTTCCAGAAGGCTTAAAATAATTTATTTAACATATGTGATCAGTAGCAAAAGGTTTGGAGTCGTTTAGATAAGTAAAACTCATTTTATGGCCCGTAAGGGCAAAACCGACAATTTCCGAATTAAGCCTGCGACTACGAGTTATGCTCAGCCTAAAATTTATTAAAAATCTTTAAAAATCCTAAAATAATATTTTATATCAGTGGGTAAAAGATTTAATACCAAAAAGTATGTTTAACTAGGCTATACGCTAATTACGCCATTATGTTAACATAAAGCTTTAGTTTTGCGATAATGAGCATAACTCTTAATCTACAAGTCAAACTGATGTCAAACTTTTCATGCAAGTCTATAAATCAGTATTTAAGGTTCCTACACTTTTACATTTTCATAAATCACGTTTTAAGGTAATAAGGGCATAATGGTCAACATATGAGCGATTAACGGAAACTTGCATATTAATTGGATAATCAACGAAACAAGTACAGAGACTTATACTATCATGCAACCTAACCCTAATGAAGCACTAAGGCATTTCCGAATCAAACTAAAACGGGTCAGAACCGAAGTCAAAGCAAAAGTCAAGGTTTTGCGCCTTTCGGTTCCGAACCGGGTTTAAACAGAAATTTGTCGAGTCGGACAAGCGTAAACAAGTTTTTATACTTATTATCATGTTATATTAAGGTTAAAACAGGTTACACACCTTTCGGATCATCAATTGTGCATTAAATCGCATTTTGTATTTCTGTTGACTTTTTCGGTCAACGTTTGACCCGACAAACGACCTAGTTAGGTCTGGAATTGGTACTTGCCCTTATAAGGGTTTAATACCCATATAATTACCTATCTAACGGTACTTTTATTTCGGGTTACGACTGAGTCTACCTTAATTAAACTGGAAGTCAAACGTTAAGCACGATATATTGACTTTTAAGCTATTTATAAAGCTAGAATTAATTTAGAAGGGATTAGCAACTTACTAGATGATTAATGGTTGCTTAGGAAGGCCTTTGATCAGCTTGGAGGTTCCACAAATGAGCAGAAGTGAAATGAGGATGGAATGATCAAAGGGTTGCAACTTAGGTGGGTTTTATAGTGTTCTTGGCACCATAAATTCATGACAACAAAGTCTATGATCGACCACAAATGATAAACACATGTCTCTAGCATGTAGGGGGTGCCTAGGGGTTGTTTTCATGCAAGAAAAACCGGTTGAATGGGTCACAAACGCGCACAACAGCCGACAGCAGGTAATCTGTCGCTGGGCACACCCTCGCGTAGCGCGAGGGTCCGTCGCGCGACGCGACGCCCTCTGCAGATCAGCCTTTTGATTTTGTTTGCAAATTAGTCCTTGGCTCTTCAAAACTCGAATAGGCACTTGTTTTATTGCATTGTGAACCCCCACAATTGATTTACTAAGGCCTTAAAACATATACCCACTTTGCCAAGTCCCCGGGTAACTTTATTTTCACCCGAAAAGTCCTAACTTTCGACGTTTACGCTTTAACGCTTCGCACACGAATTTGATCATAACTTTCTCATACGTTGACGGAACTTTATGAAATTTTAATCGTGCATTCTAGTGAGCATAATTGATATTTACAAAGCTTCGGGTTTGCCAAAAGGTCACTCAGAGGTATAAATTAAACATGTTGACACATTTGGCCCTTGTAGTTTGAAATCACTCACATTTAGCTTCGTATGATCCATGATTTATTCGTTTGAAGGTATGAGCATCGTGTAGGGTTAAAATACAATGTAATTATTCACAGTTGACACTTAGAATACGTATATTCACATACTTTCCATGTTTGTCAGCTTTAGTCCTTTTATAATATTTCTTTCACACGTTTAAACATTATGACACGTGTCAACATATTACAGGACGTGAATTTCCGAGGTGTTACATCCTCACCCCCTTAAAATAAATCTCGACCCGAGATTTACTGAAATAAGTAAGGGTACTTTTCTTTCATCGTGGATTCAACCTCCCACGTGTATTCGGGACCCCTACGGGCATCCCATTTGACCCTTACAAAAGGTATATGCTTCCTTCGAAGCTTCCTTACCTGTCGATCTTCAATCGACAAAGGTTTTTCAACAAATTTTAAGCTCGCATCTATATGCACATCTGTATGTGGCATGACATATGAATCGTCAGCGGAACACTTCTTTAGATTGCAGATGCGGAACACATTGTGAATTCCACTGAGCTCTTCTGGTAAGTTCAACTTATAGGCAACTGACCCGACACGTTCGATAACCTCGAAAGGTCCTATGTATCTCGGGCTTAGTTTGCCTTTCTTACCAAATCGCATCACTCCTTTCCAGGGTGACACTTTAAGTAGGACTTTGTCACCTACTTCGAAGTGAAAATCCTTACGAATTGGATCCGCGTAACTCTTCTGCCTATCCCGGGCAGCTTGGAGATTGTTACGGATCTGGACAATCTTGTCCGTCGTTTCAAACACGATCTCTGGTCCTGATAACTGGACTTCCCCAACTTCCGCCCAACAAACTGGCGATCTACACTTTCTACCGTATAATGCCTCAAAAGGCGCAGCCTTTATGCTGGTGTGGTAGCTATTGTTGTAGGAGAATTCGATCAATGGTAGGTTCTTATCCCAACTACCTCCCAAATCGATCGCACATGCGCGCAGCATGTCTTCCAACGTTTGAATAGTACGCTCACTCTGACCGTTAGTCTGAGGATGGTAAGCCGTACTAAAGTTCAAACGTGTGCCCAAAGATTGCTGGAAGCTCTTCCAAAAATGCGACGTGTACCTGGTATCTCTATCAGAGACAATAGCCACAGGTATGCCATGTAAGGCTACAATCTTATCAACGTATAACTGGGCTAGCATATCGGAGCTATAAGTCTCCTTGATGGGTAGGAAATGTGCTGACTTAGTCAGTCTGTCAACTATAACTCATAACGTATCATTTTCTTTCCTTTTCTTGGGTAACTTGGTAATAAAATCCATAGTTACCATCTCCCTACTTCCACGTAGGAAGTTCAGGTTGTTGCAGCAAGCCTGACGGCTTTTGATGCTCGGCTTTGACTTGCGCACATGTCAAGCATTTAGCTACATGGGTGGCTACGGACTTTTTCAAGCCTATCCACCAGTAATTTACCCTTAGATCCTGGGTAGAAGATGGCAATTCTTAATCCTTGCCTAATTAAGGTTGCGGCATGTATGCATAAGCAATATGAACCGTCTTTCTTATTTAATAACATAAAACCCTCAGAATATTGAGTCAGGCTTTATGTGCCTATGTTTTAAAACTTACTAAATCAGGGTTTTGATTTTTTTTTTCCATATTCGATATGGAGTTTTCATAATACTCCAGCCCACAGCGGAATGTTAAGCTTAGTTCTACCTGTCTTCCAGGAGGTAAGCAGGGAAAACTTATGAGAAGATAATTAAGATACAAGGAGGCTATAGAGATTTTCCATATCTCAGGCTCCAGTTCATCCATCATTGTTCGTGTTTAAATGAGTGACATCTTTATGTTATAAGTCCACGAATTTCTTAATCGGGAACATTTACTTGAAAAAAAAAAATTCCATTTTTGGATATCTTCTTTGAATACTACTAGTCGACTTTAGTACAATATGATCATTGGGATATCTCCGGGGTTCCATGTATTAAACCTCCATGCTGATCAGACATGGAAATAATCTATGGGACACACTAGGATACGCCAATCCTCATATGACACTTTTATCAAACATAGTTTGGCATTCGCAGGCGATAGAAAACAATGAGAAAAATAATTAAAATAACATATGTTGTCGTACTCTATGCAAAGAAAGAGTGCTCTAGATTTTCGGAAGGATTCCTTGTCGATTTCGAAGAATCGTTTACTAAGGTTTCCTTGGTAAGTTATACCTTGTGGATGATAATAAAAATTTTGCTAAGTTTATGGTTCATGTAGATTTATTATTGCCTGTATTAAAAACAGGACCCTTAGCAGAAATTATCATTGATAAATGATAAGGAAGTTTATTGTACAAGTGCTTATAATTAATCAATAATGGAAGTTTCACAAACTAGGCACCTAGCCCAGTTGGCTAGGCGCGCGAAAGGGTGCGGCCGGCCTAGACCCAGGTTCGATTCCGGGGACGGCCAGTTCCACCATTTTTTTGTGTTTAATATTAATTAAACGTACGGATACGTGTAATTATGAGAGTTGTCTCATAAGGAGTCTTGATAATTAATTTCTTCTTATTACCCACAATATGGGCTTGATTTTATCACTAAATTGAGTCCTTGTATTTAACGGAACTAGGACATCAAAAATGATTCCTAATGGATATAAAACATCCATCTATTAATGCTGAAGCAGTCTCTGAGGTATACAGGCTTCTTACTGAACTTTCGTTGCTTTTTATTAAGCCTGTACTTACTCTCTTTCTCAGTTTTCTGGGAGTTATTCTCCTTCTTTTGGTTCATCCTTCATATACGAAGTGTGAACGAAATCTCCTCATGAGCAATTTAAACATGGTTTTGAATGAGATTTAGAGCGGGAAGAATTTGGCTCTTTGGTTTGTCTCATGACCTTTCTATGGTCCTTCCATTTGCTGCGTCAACCACAGCCTGGAGATTAACTTCATTGATATTGAGGTTTACGTTTGTAGTTTTTATTAACTTTCGTCGCCTTATTAGTATTGCGACTTTCGTCTACCTCATCCGAGTTTTCCATACTCGAAACTTGGTACTAATCACCAAGATTTAACCATTATTAGTCATCATCCTGACGACCTGACGTAGGTTAGCCACGGCATTCATAAACCGTATGGG
Source organism: Helianthus tuberosus (assembly GCA_030545235.1). Lineage (NCBI taxonomy): Eukaryota > Viridiplantae > Streptophyta > Magnoliopsida > Asterales > Asteraceae > Helianthus > Helianthus tuberosus. Next base: position 7,126,754 of record JARYGA010056639.1, read on the forward strand.
CTATTCTGTTCCGAACATTCTTAGTGAATGTTATTTGAACTTATTTTCATTATATTTAGCCTAGGTCACAACGGGACCATCAAAGGCATGTAAAGTTTGGAGCGAGTCCAATACTTGCTTGACAGGGGACCATAATGTCACAACTGTCTTTGTCACTAGGACGATTATAAATAGCTCAAAGGCTAGCCTTTCATGACTTCGGTTATATATATTTATATACATATATGGCATAGAAGCCTGTCACGAGGGACGTAGAAAAATATGGCATAAAGCACAGTCATGAAGGACATAAATGATTATACGGCACGAAGGCCTTATCACCAAGGACATTTAGATATGGCACAAACGGCCTTGTTATAAGGACATTCATCCAATCTGGTACAAAGGCATGTCACCAGGAATGTTAACATTTAATATGTTAACTTGTCACGAATGACCTATTATAGCACATAGGCTTGTCATGAATGACTTTAAAACATAACTCGATGGTCTATTATCAAGGACCTTAATTTATTAGCCGAAATCTTATTAGATTAGGGCTTCCAGGTTTGAACGTGGTTCTTCACCTTTAGACAGGGAGTCATAGACTACAACTGTCATTGTCTTGAAAGACGATTCTTTTGGCAGAAAAATAAGCCAATCAACATCACTAATGGATGTTTATATATAACCATCGTATCTAATGATATTAGTCATGATCACAATGATCATATTGACTATTAGGTTTGGGTGTAATCACACCATTTTGAACAGGGGATCATAAAGATCACTACTATCTTTGTCTTACCGACACTAGAATAAAGTATAGCCCATAGGCATTTCATCACTAGGGACGTTAATATTATGATCATCATACTGAGGATACTAGTCAGGATCGCACTGATAGTATAGACTATGGGAATTGAGTATAGCTCACCCCCTTGGCAAAGAATCACAAAAGATTACAATTGTCTTGTCTCAGTTGGACGATATAATATAGCCCTTAGGCAAAACATCATTACGGATGTTAAAAATTTTAATCATCGTATTGATGATTTTTGGTCATGATCGTATTGATCATATGAACTATTAGGCTAGAGCATAGCTCACCACCTTGGACAGGGAATCGTAACGATAACAATGTCAATGTCTCAAATGGACAATATATTATAGCCCGTAGGCAAGACATCACTAAAGGATGTTAAATAATATTATCATCGTATTAAATGGTATTAGTCATGATCGCATTGATCATATAGACTATTATGTTTGGACATAGTCCAATATTTTAGACAGGAGGTCAAAGACCACCACTGTCGTTGTCTTATCGGACAACAAGTTTACTCCGTAGGTGCTTCATTACTAACGGATGTTTATAATATGATCATCTTTATAGGATGATATAAGCCATGATTCCTAGATCACTAGGCTAGATTTGAGAATTGGAAGAATCCAATATAAGGATGACTGTTGTGATTTTCTCGAATCACATTTGTCAGGGGTGCTAACACATTCCTAGGTGTTAACAAGGATTTGAATCCCTTGAGTAGGTTTCACCATCTTGGCCGCGTAGGCTAGGTTTCACCTTTAAGATTCCCTTCAATTGCATACTGACAGAGAAGGAAGGATATTTATTTTATCCAGGATTTTTATCATAAATCTTAATTCATAAGTTAATAATAGCACCAATGGCCTTGTCGCGTAGACAAGTTAAATTTATAAGCCATGATTTCAGAGAATCGTGGCCTTTAGGTTTGAATCAAAGTTCATTACCTTTTCTTGACAGGGAGCTGTAGGCTACCACTGTCTTTAGTCTCGGAGGACATTAACTATAGCCCGTAGGCACTTCCCTTATAAGAGATGTTTATTACTGGATTACCCCCTTAGGGAAATTCATTAACCATGGTAAACAGAGACCATATATGGTTAATTTATTAATCATATTTATTTAGGATTTCTATTATAATTTATCCTAATTATAAAACATTAACAGTTTTATTAGTGGCACCCAATGGCCTGGTCACATGGACATTTATAATTTATAAGCTTATGATTTCAGAGAATCAAAGCAATAATAACAGTTTTATTTTATAGCACAAAAGGCCTAGTCACAAGGACAATTTTAAATTATAAGCCATGATTTCAGAGAATCAAGGCCTTTAAGTATATTAGCACAATTGGCTTAGTCACAAGGACATATATAATTTATAAGCTATGATTTCAGAGAATCAAAGCATGAAGGTATTCTGGCGCAATAGGCCTAGTCACGTAGACAATTATAAATTATATGCTAGGATTTCAGAGAATCAAAGCATTTGAGGTTTGAACCTAGTTCATTACCTTTATCTGACAGGGAGTCATAGCTACCACTGTATTTTGGCTCATGTAGAAATGAGCAAGGCCCGTAGGCACTATATTACCACGTATGGTTAAAATATGATCATCTTAATTGATGACATAAACCCAGGATTCAGGGATCATTAAACTGGGTTAGGAATCTTTTGAAGGATCCTATATAAAAATGACGTGTGTGATTTTAATTGAATCACATCTGCTAGGAGTGTTAACATGTTTTAAGATGTTAACAGGGAATTGAATCTTTTTAAACAGGTCTTACCATCTTGGCCCGGTCTTATAATTGACCCAAGGCTAGGTTTCACATTTAAGATTCTTAATTAATAATTAACGCAGAAAAATTTTAAATTGAGATGAAAATATGGATCTGAATCTAAATTGCGGAACTGCCATCTTGGCCGGTCTTAATATGACCCGAAGCTAGGTCTTGCCCTTTTAGATTTTGCCATTTTATTATAATGGTAGATCTTATAAAAGAAATGTTATTTTACATTTGTTTAATATTCTTGTTTAGAATGAAAGTTTAAACTTAATCATTCCACAATATAAAAATAAAAGTATACTGTTGCCCTAAGCGGGACTTGAAAGGAATAATGTTGTCCTCGAAGGGACTAAAAGATAATTATGTCCTTATATGGACTAATAAGGAAACGATCTTCAGCAAAGGAGTTTCTTCTTCATTCAATTCCTGAATGCTTTCTCCTTGGTTGCACGTCTCATCTTGGTCGCTGTACAAAGCTCAGCATTTCAAGGCTCCGGGTGTGGAGAATCCCTAGTTCAACTTCCTCGCTTGGCGACGTATCCAATAATAATAATAATAATTAGAAGCAAAGATTTCCATATTAGGATTAAGATTATTCCTATGTTAAGTCTAGACTCAGAAGTTTAGATATGTGCAATTGTGTAACTGAGATTAAACACAAAAGGCTAGTGTTTAATTCACTCAGTGTTGGCTCTGATACCAACCTGTCACACCCCGATTTCCACGTGTCACCGGTGGGCCCGGTGGGGAGTATCGTGACGTCACGGTTGGCAACATAATAGTCAAACAACACAATATTATTAAGCACAGCGGAAGCAATTAAAAATATAATACAACCGAATTTATTATTGTAATATCAATTATCACAATATTCGGAAGTTTATCCACAGAAGGATCGAACATAAAATGGAAACAATAGTTCAACAGACTTTTAGGCATCTTAAGCTTGCGAGACTTCTATTGATGCTAAGGAGACATATCCAGCCAATTTCGTATAGTACCTGCATTTAGCCTTTTTGGAAAATACGTCAGTTTACACTGGTAAATACATTCAACTGACTCATTTTGGAAAAAGAGTTTGTAAATTGTTTTGAATGCACGTGGCACAAAATATCTTGACACTTTGATTAAAATGCACAGAGGCAAAATTAATCTTTTTAACTTGGGAGAATTATTTAATATTATAATCTTGTGAACGATTTACATGTTACTTATGCGTTCAGTAGCCCGGAACGTATCCGGGTTAAAGATCAATAGACACACCACAATTCTAGAGTTATACACTGACAGGTGTACGCCTACACCCCGTGCTCAGGTCGTGGCCATCTCGTAAGATAATGCCGAGGATATCCGGGACATGGTCATTAACCCCCCAAAGGCTGTAAAGTAAACATATCTGTTTAAAACGAGCCGATCAAATTATTCAATTAACCACTAAGCGTGGAAGATTTGATGCTCGATCAAGCGGTACGCTATGTACCGTAACCCAAGCCCGTATAGGGAAAATAAGTTAAAAGTATTTACCTGAGCTAAATATAAATTCAATCCCAGCCGTATATCAATTCAGCAAGTACAGATAGCTTTTACTGGGCTCCTAATCTGGAACGAAGGTTTTTAATAACCTATTAGAATCCTAACGGGTCTTTAATTAAGCTTAAGCTTAGACCGGCTAGTTTCAAGGATACGGTTCGTACGCACGATTAAGCGAAGACCGGATAGAATGTGATTCAGACCCGACAAGTGTGAAGACTTGTTTAATATGGGTTTATTATTCACATTCTGGATTTTGAGATTAAACCGATAAGGTTTGACCCGTTTCGGCTAATTTATGTAAACTTGTTACATAAACCGAACCGAACGCGAAATAAGCGTAACGGGTATCCGTAATAGCCATATACAGGTTTCCTAAGTTAATATGCTTCAAATATGTTGTGACATCAGTAGGATGTCTTTCGTTATGCCCCGAACTAATTTAAACACAAACTTTGCCCCGTAGGGGTAGTTTGGTCATTTTAAAGTTTGTAAAAGCGCTTAGATGTTTAACTGAGTTACAGGTCTGATGTAAACAGCAAACATACTCAATTTGATGAGTTATAACAGTAGACTAAAGCATATATGTGAGATTTATCATCTTTAACCAAACTATGCCACGTAGGGGTATTTTGGTAATTTCACATAAGCCGAAAAGCTCAAAAACGAAGTCTGAGTTAATCAACCCTTGCTTACTGTTAAAATATCATAATTTGCCTCATATATCAGTAGGTATCAACCCGGGTACGTCTAATATGATTTTAAGACATACTATGCGTTAAAAACGCTAATTATGGCGATTAAAGGCCATTTCCGGGTTCGATACTTAAATCTGATATTTTTATATTTCCAGAAGGCTTAAAATAATTTATTTAACATATGTGATCAGTAGCAAAAGGTTTGGAGTCGTTTAGATAAGTAAAACTCATTTTATGGCCCGTAAGGGCAAAACCGACAATTTCCGAATTAAGCCTGCGACTACGAATTATGCTCAGCCTAAAATTTATTAAAAATCTTTAAAAATCCTAAAATAATATTTTATATTAGTGGGTAAAAGATTTAATACCAAAAAGTATGTTTAACTAGGCTATACGCTAATTATGCCATTATGTTAACATAAAGCTTTAGTTTTGCGATAATGAGCATAACTCTTAATCTACAAGTCAAACTGATGTCAAACTTTGCATGCAAGTCTATAAATCAGTATTTAAGGTTCCTACACTTTTACATTTTCATAAATCACGTTTTAAGGTAATAAGGGCATAATGGTCAACATATGAGCGATTAACGGAAACTTGCATATTAATTGGATAATCAACGAAACAAGTACAGAGACTTATACTATCATGCAACCTAACCCTAATGAAGCACTAAGGCATTTCCGAATCAAACTAAAACGGGTCAGAACCGAAGTCAAAGCAAAAGTCAAGGTTTTGCGCCTTTCGGTTCCGAACCGGGTTTAAACAGAAATTTGTCGAGTCGGACAAGCGTAAAAAAGTTTTTATACTTATTATCATGTTATATTAAGGTTAAAACAGGTTACACACCTTTCGGATCATCAATTGTGCATTAAATCGCATTTTGTATTTCTGTTGACTTTTTCGGTCAACGTTTGACCCGACAAACGACCTAGTTAGGTCTGGAATTGGTACTTGCCCTTATAAGGGTTTAATACCCATATAATTACCTATCTAACGGTACTTTTATTTCGGGTTACGACTGAGTCTACCTTAATTAAACTGGAAGTCAAACGTTAAGCACGATATATTGACTTTTAAGCTATTTATAAAGCTAGAATTAATTTAGAAGGGATTAGCAACTTACTAGATGATTAATGGTTGCTTAGGAAGGCCTTTGATCAGCTTGGAGGTTCCACAAATGAGCAGAAGTGAAATGAGGATGGAATGATCAAAGGGTTGCAACTTAGGTGGGTTTTATAGTGTTCTTGGCACCATAAATTCATGACAACAAAGTCTATGATCGACCACAAATGATAAACACATGTCTCTAGCATGTAGGGGTGCCTAGGGGTTGTTTTCATGCAAGAAAAACCGGTTGAATGGGTCACAAACGCGCACAACAGCCGACAGCAGGTAATCTGTCGCTGGGCACACCCTCGCGTAGCGCGAGGGTCCGTCGCGCGACGCGACGCCCTCTGCAGATCAGCCTTTTGATTTTGTTTGCAAATTAGTCCTTGGCTCTTCAAAACTCGAATAGGCACTTGTTTTATTGCATTGTGAACCCCCACAATTGATTTACTAAGGCCTTAAAACATATACCCACTTTGCCAAGTCCCCGGGTAACTTTATTTTCACCCGAAAAGTCCTAACTTTCGACGTTTACGCTTTAACGCTTCGCACACGAATTTGATCATAACTTTCTCATACGTTGACGGAACTTTATGAAATTTTAATCGTGCATTCTAGTGAGCATAATTGATATTTACAAAGCTTCGGGTTTGCCAAAAGGTCACTCAGAGGTATAAATTAAACATGTTGACACATTTGGCCCCTGTAGTTTGAAATCACTCACATTTAGCTTCGTATGATCCATGATTTATTCGTTTGAAGGTATGAGCATCGTGTAGGGTTAAAATACAATGTAATTATTCACAGTTGACACTTAGAATACGTATATTCACATACTTTCCATGTTTGTCAGCTTTAGTCCTTTTATAATATTTCTTTCACACGTTTAAACATTATGACACGTGTCAACATATTACAGGACGTGAATTTCCGAGGTGTTACAGTTGGGCCTTTCGAGGTTGGAGGACATTAATCTTGCGCTTATACTGAAATGGTTATGGAGATATCGAGCCTCCAATGATGCCTTATGGAGAAAAGTGGTGGACGCTATACATGATTCACCTAGACGATGGGAAACTATTAATTGTAATAATCGCTTTGCGGGAGCTTGGTCTAGATTGGTTAAGGCCGGATACAGTCTCAATGTGGAGGGTAGCGATTTTATGAATTTGTTTGGAGGGGTAGTTGGTGATGGTACCACTTTAAAGTTCTGGATCGATCCATGGCTTACTGCAGAACCATTGAAGATTACGTTTCCCAGTTTGTTTCGATTGGACCAGAATAAGCGATGCAGCGTAGCCGACCGGTTGTTTGATCGTGGCGGGTCAACTGAAGTTTGCTGGAGTTGGAGACAATATCCCAGCACTGAAATGGAGATAAACGAGTTGATTCAGTGTTATCGCATGATCTCAAGTGTAACTCTAAATGATAAACAAGACCATTGGACTTGGAATCTAGGTGACGGAGGGGTTTACTCAGTTCAGGAAGTTCGCAAATGGCTGAAACCGTATTCTAATTCGGCAAATAATATGGGGTTTCAATGGTGCAAGTGGATCCCACGTAAATGTAACATTTTCATGTGGAGGGCGACCTTGAATCGTATTCCGACTAAAGACGCTCTTATTCACCGTAATGTGTTTGTTGAAAATGTTTTATGTATTTTGTGTGGCGATTATGAAGAGACGGTGGATCACCTTTTCTCGGGCTGTAGCGTTGTGGGAGTTATGTGGGATGCTATCGCTTCTTGGTGTAATATTCCACGGTTTTTCGTTTTCTCTCTAGTCGATGTTTTACACGTTCTGGATAGTTTGCCCCACAACTCGCGAAAAAAGGAAATCATATACGGCATTTTGATTATTGCTTGTTGGCGACTTTGGAAGGCTAGGAATGACAAGATTTTCAACGGAACGGATACTAATATTATTCATTTGATAGCGGATGTGAAGTCTTTGGCGTTTCTGTGGTACAAATATAGGCATAAAGAGGGTTCAATAGATTGGTGAAATTGGTGTAAATTTTCTTTTCCGTTGATGTAACTTTTTCCGGTTTTCGGTAGTCTCTGTCTTAGAGATTATCGTCCGGTGGTGTTTTTAATGAAATTAGCCTTCCAAAAAAAAAAAATTGATATATTTTGTAGTGATAATACTAAATGTAATTGATTACCAGTTACTCCATAGATACCTGACGGATTTTGGGTTGGATATACCCAATAGGTAAGTTTCTTAAATTAATTGGTTTACCCGAAACCCGCGGCTATACCCAATTCCTGACGGGTTTTCACCCGCAAGAAACCCGATAGGTATTGGGACGGGTTTGGGACAAGTTTATCTAATCGAGTTTGGTGTTGAGATTACCTAAACCCGTCTTAAACCCAACACATTGTCATGATGTCATCCCTAATACAAAATGGACTGCCCTGCATTGGCAATAATCAATATAACTATGTAGGGATAACATCGTTTATAATATATAAACTATAAAACAAATAGAACGATAAAAGAAACGGAAATGAAAAAAAATTCAAACCAGATGTCATAGCAATACGAGTAACGAAAATTGGTTGAGATTTTGTGTATGACACGATTTCCTTAAAATAGATTGTTACATGTGTCTCGGAATATAACAATGAGAGCAATAGTACTAGCGAATATGAGAATGGTGCTAGAAATTTATACCAGGATTTTCTAGTGTTATCTCTTCCGTGTAATTAAACAAGAAAAAAAGGGTTGCGGCGTAGCTTGTTGCCCGTTTACCTGTCATTTATTTGTAATTTGTTGTTTTGGCATTTTAATTAGATTAATCGATGATTCAGTTAAAAAAACAAGAAAGTGGCATGTGTTTACTCTATGCTCCATGGAAACAAACACTAGTGTTCAATCTCTTCATTAGTCTCTCGTACAAGGAATTGAACAACAATGTGTTTGCAACCCTTTCATTTCTCCCTAAGAACTCAACCGAACATGACTTGTATATATAGCCCATTTAAAACAGTTTTTAAGTAGTACTTAAGAACTTAATATGTAATCAAAGAGCTTAATTGTGTAGTCTAGAAATCGTTTTAGTTTTAATGATATATAACATTTACAAATGTAGTGTAATCCACATGCACACTAAACAACTTTGAATACATAAATATATATGTAGTTGTTCACATGTATTCACTACTAAAACAAGATAATTTTTAAATGATTCTACAAATAGTATATTCATCGCTACGTGTATTCACTAGTGATTACACATGAGTATTAATTATTCAATGAACGCAGTATTCACATGTGAATAAACTTATTCCTAACGATTCTCATACGAACCCACCGATATATATATATATATATATATATATATATATATATTATATAGTGTGAGGTTCATTGAGGAACACTAAAAAAGTGGGGAACCGGGGAACACTCTTAAAATTTTAATTTAACATGTTAAAAATAATTTTTTTAAACATCTTTTTCGGCGCTTCTCCTTATATATACTTGTAGAAGCATTTTTAATAAAAAAAAAATCAAAAACTAAAAATATTAAAAAAAAAACAATTAAAAAAAGGCTAAATTTTTTTTTTTTTAGAAAACTTTTTTTTACTCGACTAGTTTCTCCTCCTTTTTATAAAGAAAAGCGCTGAAAAAGTTAAAAAAAAATAGTTTTAACATGTTAAGTTAATTCTATAAGATATAACTGTTTTTTAAACATTTTTTTATATTTTTAGTTTTTGATTTTTTTTATCAAAAATGTTTCTACTTGTATTTATAAGAAAAAGCGCCGAAAAAAATTTTGAAAAATATTTTTTTAACATGTTAAGTATAATTTTTAAAAGTGTTCCCCCGTTCCCCACTTTTTTAATGTTCCCCAATGAACCATCCCCTATATATATATATATAAAAGGCGGTTCATATACAAAATGGTTTATACCTAAAAAGCGTAATAAAGAACGAGGGGAAGACATATGTATTTGCCTCCACATAGGAGGGAGTTATGGACAAGGGTATTTGTGTCCATTTACGAGCGCAACTTTCTAGCCCCATAGCACTATAACAACACCATGTAAAATAGGCTAACAACACCCTCGCAAGCCCATAACAACATAATGTAAAATACGATTAAAACACCATACTTTTTGTATTAAAAAAATCATTTCAGACCTAAGCAAATGACAACATTGCGTAAAATGGTGTGACGTAGTTATTTGAATATATAAGAATATATCAATATTATATACATATTAAAGCTTAAGTATTGTTTGATTTTATGGCACAATATTTTTTTTTTTGAAAAAAGAAAAATGAAATATGTAAAAGTTATTGAAATAAAAAAAATAAAAAATTGGTAGAACCAATATTTAATGAAAAAAAAAGTCAACCTAAGAGCATGAAACCGAATAGAGGAGCTTGGTATATCTATTCTTATCTCGTATAAACGACAGTGTTGAACTGGCTGTTTGTTTACCTTGGGAATCTTAGTGGTTCAAACCTCTTACTGGTTCAGCACTTAATGGTTCAGGCTATTTGTTTCTTAAGCAGATGTCTGAATGGTTTAGACATTTGCCTCTGAATTGTTAAGTATTATACTGAGTCTGAATGGTTAAGACCTCTAATCTCAATTGGTAAATCATTTGCCTCAGAACTGTTAAGTATTATACTGGCTCTTAATGGTTCAAACCTCTTACTAGTTCAGCACTTAATGGTTCAGATATCTTATTGGTTCAGCACTTAACCATTCAGAAGTTGTCAAACAACCCCTTACATAGCCTAACAAAACAATGTTTCATTTCATTACAACTAAAAGTTTTAATATGGAATCAAAGAACCTAACTATGCAGTTTAGAAACCGTTATGGTTTTAATCTGCAACAATTACGAATAGAGTAAAATCAGACATCAGTTACACTATGTAACTTCAGTAAATGTTATGAGAAAACATAAATGATAATTTTGCGTAGAACATGCGATTGAAAAAGTCAGTCAAAATTTAATGACTTGTAGAAATTTGACCCCAATTCATTTCCTTGCATTTAAAACATAACACTTCGTCCTGGTCAATCAAACAATCTTTTTTTCAAAAAAAGGTGATTTCAAATCTTAAAAAAATGCTTAAAATTCCAGCACTTTTAGTTCTGCTTATTGTAAATTAAAAATTGTAAAAAGTTGAATTAATTAAAAAAAATGAAGAGTGGGATAAATGAGAATATGCGTTGCATGAGTCTTACCAAATCTTTTATTGTCAAAAATATCGACACTTTCGGTACTTTTGTGGGGGGAATCCGTCAGAGGAGGATAAGTGACCTTTTATTCAACTTTTTTCCCTCAATAACCTTACCAAAATTCTAAATTTTTCTGGCTCCTTATCCTTTACTTACTATATTGTAATTTATATAAAAACTTAAACCAAACAATAAACCATAAAACATTAATCATAACTTAATACATAACACAAGAAACATAACACCATAAATCATAAATTCCATAAACCATAAAAAAACACAAAGAAGAAACACATAACATAACATAACATTAAACATGGACCATAAAACATATGTGGCTATTGAGAATTATTCTTACACTTTGATAAAGTAGAAAGAGATTAATAAGTGCAAGAAGAGTTCAACTAATTTGCGTTGTATCAAGGTCATTGCTAATCTATTGCTCATCGGTTTTCATTATACATATTGACGACGGGCCAATAGGTTGCCCCATTTACCCGTCTTGGGCTATCGTCATGCAGGCCCAATAGATAAAGCCCAAAAGCGGAAATACTTGCCCACTAAAGGTTCTCTTATATGAAACGGGCGGGAAAAATTAGGATCGGAGAATACAGGGTGCATTAATGAGCGATGTGAAAAGGATCTCCGGCTGGCATCGTACTTCTAAGCCGGTATCATTAAATGATGATACAATCCTACCGTTGGGGCTCAGACACGTGTCTGAGTCCCCCAAAGACTGATAGAATCCGTTGGATTGCCTCGGTATGATCCCATTGAACAGATAAGGGCTTCCGGCTATATAAAAAAAAGGGTAGTTGCACGGTACCCCTGACCGCGGAAGGGATCTCCCTTCCTAGTTCACCACCCGACAAGGATCCCTGGCGGCAAATACCCATAGCCATCAAAGAGGGGTAAGAAACATGTTTCAAACCCGAGACCTCGAGTGTCCTCGGTCCGGCTTAAAGCGGGTGTCGGTGGCCACCAAAATGGCACTAATGGGAATTGAACTTGGGTCTCCATTGGAGAACCCAAGTCACTCCACCACTAGGCCACTTGTGGTGGTTCTTCCGGCTATATAAGGAATGTCAAAGATGATCTTAAAGGCAGGTCCAAGGTATCTCACTTAATGCTTCATTCTCTCATTTACTCCACAACACCCACACAATAAATATACTTACATACATTAGATTCACACCACTGAGGAACATTCCGGTGATCATATTCATCGGGATAGGCTTCTCATACTTTCCGGCAAGTTTACTTACTCTCACGTCGGAGCTTGGTCACGGATCCCCCCCCCCCCCCGGGGGGGGGGGGGGGGGCTCCGTGACGAGGCTAACGGTTTCCTTTTTTGTAGCAAACGATGGCTGGGATATTCCGACATCAGCGAAGACCCTTTGAACGTCATATGGGATCTGGGTATTCGACACATATGATATTTGTACGACCAAGGGACTTGGGCTTTGGCTTCATTTCTCATTATGTTAGCCCGTAAATTTTTTAATATTTTTTTTTTGTAGCTTTGGTTTTTCCATGGTCACGGGAGCCCAAAGTTATGTTTTTATAACACTAAATATAACATAAAAATAAGCATTGTATAAAAAAACATTAACTTAAACACAGAAATATACGCTTGTTACTTCCCTCCCTTTCATAAAGCATAAGTATATAAACATAAACAAAAATATGTTAAGAAAAAAAAAACATAAACATAATAAGAACATAAATTACTAATGTTTTGTTAAAAAGAGAAGTCAACCTACTATTAGGCTGTCTGGTATGGGGATCGTCCCCGGTTTGTTCTGGTCCGGCGCCGGGCCAAACACCGCCCCGCCCCCCCGGCTTCGTCTTGGTCGTGTCCTCTTCTGGACGTTGGAGACGCTCCACATGAAGACAAAAAACATGCCTCCCCCTCTCTCACACACCTATAGATACAATATATACATATACATTTTAGGTTCATCCCCCATTTCCATACCTCCATCCTCTTTGCACCATCCTCACACCCATCCTATGTGGCGTCTACGTGACGGATCATCCTCCAAAGGAGGACCATTACCATACCGGATAGCCTTACTTAACTATTTCTTTTAATTAATAACAAAATTTGGGATTCTTGAAGAAAAAACAATGCCGGGCTCCGGGGTTATGCCATTTTGGGTGGCCCAAGTATCGTCGGCCCAGTAACATGGATAGAAGAAAGAAAAAGAAAGCACGGATATTTGTGTTGTGACAGGTTGTTGGATGAATGGACCGGGGTTTGAACTTTTTTTCCAACAGCAAAGTTTTACATCCAACTAATTTCACATAACTTTTAACTCGTAAGAATTTAAATTTACACTACATTTGTGAAGAATAAACACCATACCATTAGGTTATGCGAGTTTGAACTTTAAGAAATATTCATAATGTAGTCTATTTTACTCACCAATCAATGGAGAGAACGAAGGTTGTTTCCACTAGCGTTTTGTTCATGGGGTATTTTTTTTTTATCTAGTCGGTTTCATGTTACTGAATGTTCAAATCAAATTTGTTGTTAGGACCATTAGCTACGTGGTAGTTGAGTTTTTAAGTGTCATTAGTTTGTGACGACTACCGATGTGTACTTGTCAAGCCGTGTTATCCAGGAAGAACAGAAAATTCGTAAATATTTAAATCATGCGAAGAAAAAATAAAGAAAAGGATTGATTATTATTACACATTTAAGGAATAAATATATTAAAATTAGATTATTGTAGTAAATTTTGTAGAATGGAAATCAAAATTTTCAAATCTCATGAAACTATTTGTGTTTAGTCTTACATGCAAATTCAAGCATCCAAATTAGGCATGCATGAGTAGTGGTGTACAAAAAACCCGAACCCGGACCCGGACCCAAAAAAAAAACCCGGAACCGGGTATTATAAAACCCGGGTTTTTAATACCCGAACCCGAACCCGACCCTACCCGTAGGGTAGGGACCGGGTATGCATATTTGATCTAAAACCCGAACCCGAAACCGTTTTTTTTTATACCCGGTTTATACCCGAAACCCGGTTTTATAAATACCCGAACCCGAACCCGGAACCGGTTTATACCCGAAACCCGGTTTAAAAAAACCCGATTTTGATGTAATCTTGTTTAATTATGTATGCAATAAGACTTCTAGTTCTTATGATTTTACAAAATTATGTATACACTTTGATGTAATGAATCTTGTTTTTATATAATTCTGCAGGTTTTGTATATGATTCTGCAGCTTTTTTGTATGTTTTTATATAATTCTGCAGGTAAAATATAATTCTGCAGGTTAAAATATGTTTCTGCAGGATTTGTATAAGTTTCTGCAGGTTTTTATAAAATTCTGCATGTTTTTATATAATTCTGCAGCATTTTTTTTAACTTTCTGCAGTTTTAATATAATTCTGCATGTTTTTACATAATTCTGCATGTTTTTATATAATTCTGCATGTTTTTAAATGATTCTGCATGTTTTTATAAAATTCTGCATGTTTTTATATAATTCTGCAGCATTTTTTTTAACTTTCTGCAGTTTTAATATAATTCTGCATGTTTTTATAACTTTCTGCATTTTTTTAAATGATTCTGCATGTTTTTATAAAATTCTGCATGTTTTGTATATGATTCTGCAGCCTTTTTTTTTAAATTTTTGCATGTTTTTATAAAATTCTGCATGTTTTATAAAATAACAGAAAAAACTGGTTTTTATTAACCGGTTCACAAGTTAACCGGTTTTTCATAACCGGTCGGTTATTACCGGGTCTTGATGTTCGGGGTTAATAACCGGTTATTAACCGTAACCGGTTTTGTTTTTTTGGCCCAATAACAGTCCCAACCGGTTAACCGGTTTAGGTTAGTAAAAAAACCGATTTGAGCATGTCTAGCCACAACCGCAACCGCTCTACCCGATGCGGTTTTTTCCCAACCCGATGCGGGTTTTTTAATACCCGGTGCGGGTTTTTTCCCAACCCGGTGCATACCCGAACCCTACCCGATGAATACCCGAACCGGACCCGAACCCGGAAATAGGGTATTATAATACCCGGGTTTTATAAAACCCGACCCGAACCCTACCCGGACCCGGGTATATAGGGTATACATTTTTGGTAGAAAACCCGGACCCGGACCCGACCCGGTTTTTAAAAAAACCCGATTTTTTAAAACCCGGTCCTACCCGAAACCCGATCCTACCCGAACCCGGTCCTACCCGAAAACCCGATTTGTGCACCACTATGCATGAGTAATGACTCATGAGTGTATGACTGTGACATTTGGGCCAAGGATCTTACAACTTTTAAGGGCCTCCCAAACTTACTATTAACCCATTTAAAACTTTTAGCCCAAAAACTACCCACTAGTTGGGCTCCTTTTTGTACTTCCTTTTTTTACTGTCACAATGTAAGTATGTAACCTACAATTTGTGATCATTTCCACAATTGTGTTATACACAGGTTGATTTAGGTTATATATACCAATGTTTTTGAAAACCGGGTTTTAAATCATATTGGATTGAGCTCTGAAATGGTTCAACCAGTTAAATCGGGTTGTATCGGGTGGTTTAACCGGGTTACTAATTAACCATATAATTCCATAAAATATAAATTCATCTAAAAAAAATAATTCAATCTTAATTAGGATTTATGTAACTAATCATGGTTTTATCTAAAATGAAAATATTTTATTGTAAAATATTAAACATTTTAAGAGTTTTTTTATCACCTATAAACAATATTACATTGGACGAAGTGGTTAACAGTTTCAACAATGATTGAATATTGGAATGGAAGACATTAGGTTAATTACCGGGAATATTAAAGATCGGTATTACCTTAATATCGTATATTATTAAAATTAAAAAAAATCAAATTTTAAGATAACGCGGACCGGTTCAACGGTTTGAACCGGTAGAACCAGATTTACTGCTGGTACATAAAACATACCATATTCGGGTTATACCGGTCTTTATTGTATCAGGCTTGTGTCAGGTATCCGGTATAACCGGCCGGTTCATACCGTATTTAAAACATTGATATATACAACCCACCCGCCAAATAGGTAAAGTTTTACAACGTAACCAAAATTTACAAACCTCTTAAATTATTTTATGGAAACCGATATTATTTTTTTACCTCTAGGGTTGTTTTCGCTTCACATTGCAATAAATGTTGTACAATCAACACCCAAAAAATGTAAACAAAGTACCATTGCAGCTGGCTTTAGATAAGATTATAAATCATGTAAAATTGCATCATAAGCTATTATTGTAGGACCATCTTTCTATTCTAGTATAGGAGCAAGCAACAATGGGTCCTTTAATAGCCCACTTGACTTTTGTCTAGTAGCTCATCAAGAATCGTACAATACTTGAATTTCATCAATGGATGCTTGTCACAAGTATTAACTGGATCAACACTTGATACTGCTACCTAATTGAAGAATAAGCCGTCACGACTCACGGGAGATCTGGCGAAGGGAGGAAATTAGCGCCGGTAGATGAGTGTGAAAAAAAATCATGACTGAAATGCGGTGGAAGTCATATTTATGTATGAGAAACTTGTAATGGTAGTGAGGTGTGCGTAGAAACTAAGAATATTGAGATGATGGATTATGTTATTAACCTTAATTAATTAATTCCTTTCGGGATATGTATAATAATGGATATAAACTAATGTCCATCATTGGTTCCTTTTTTGAAACTAATATATAAGAAAATTTGTAAGGAAGTAGACCAAAGGATGTGTAGGGTAGTGGGTCGAAACGGGTTTAGATCAAATTTGGTTTTGGATCATATTAGGAATTAATGGTTGAAATTTGTAAGCATTTAGGAATTAATAGCTGATTACGAGTTCAAAACACTGTGAATAATTATTGTATTCAACCAATTTTGAGATGAACCTTGATATATAAATGTATCTCTAATGTCTATGGTCTTCATTCATTCAGTCCACCCATGAACTCCACCTTAAAAAGATATGGACCTATGGCGGTGGATTGTTTGTTTATGATCAAAATGTGTGCGAACACATATACATAGAGGGGTGATCAATACATACAACCATCCACAATGGTACGACAGTTTTTGGTGTTTTCAACAATGGATGGAGTGTATTTTAGGGAGTTCATATACAAGAACAACCAAAACAAAAGTATGTGTGAGAGAGAGAGAGAGACGGTTTTGAGGATTGTGAGTAGCGCAATGGTCGGTACATTTTGAGTACACTTTATTGAATATAATAATTATGATATAAATGGATCGATACTGGTATAAAAGAAAATACTTTAATGTGTTTTTAACCGGGCAGCTTCCGAGATGTTCAACGGTTTTATTTCGAATTCTGGGCTCTTTGAATATGCGATGTCGGGAGGTAATTTTACGTATATTTCTGGTCATAATAATGTGAAACTAAGTAAACTTGATAGATTCTTGGTAAACGATGATTTTTTGAGTCGATGGCCGTTTGCGAGGATGGTAGTGCATAAAAGGGGTTTCTCGGATCATTGCCCGATATCCCTTTCATGCGTTACGGCTGATTTCGGGCCAATTCCTTTCAAGTTTTTCAATTCTTGGATTGGTGATCCGGTTTTATCGGAGATTGTGTTCAAAGTGTTGAATATGTACGTGGGCTCTGGTAATAAAGATGTAATGCTGGCGAACATTCTGAAGCTTATAAAAATTGACATAAAAAAATGGAGAGCTGATGTCAGGATCAGGGAGCAGAAAGAGTCTAAAGAATTGGAGGATAGAATAGCAAATATTGAGCTTAAAGCCACTAGTGGGCCGATTTCGGATGAAGAAAAAAAACTTAGAATCGATCTCCGAGTGAAATGGGACCGGTTGGAATCGTTAAAAGTGAAAGATTTGCATCAGAAAGCGCGTGTTAAGTGGCTTAAATACGGCGATGAAAATAGTTCGTTTTTTCATAAAGCTATTGTCATAAACTCGGCCAGAAACAGGATTCAAGGTTTAATATTCCAAAATAGGCTGGTGACGGATCCAGTCGAATTAAAAGAGGAGATTAGACTATGGTTCAAAAAACTTTTTGCAGAGCCGATAAGACGCAGACCTGATTTTCTAAAAGAAGGTCTTCCTATTTTATCGGAAAGAGATGGCAATTTGTTATGCGAGCATTTTTCGGAAAAATAAAATTTTGAAGCTGTGAAAAGTTGTGATGGTGGGAAAGCTCCGGGGCCGGATGGATTTTCGTTGAAGTTCTTCAAAGTATACTGGGATAGTTTTAAAGGATGGTTTTTGGAGGTCCTTAACGAGTTTCATTCGTCGGGAAAGATAAACGAGGGGTGTAATTCTTCGTTTGTGACTCTCATTCCGAAAGTCAAAGATCCGCAAATTATATCCAACTTCAGGCCCATTTCTTTGGTTGGTTCTATTTATAAAATTATTGCCAAGGTTTTAGCGAATCGTCTCAAGATGGTTATTGGAGAGATCATTTCCCCGACGCAATACGCTTTTGTTGGAAATCGAAATATCCTTGATAGTCCGTTGATTGTGAATGAGATGGTAGCGTGGGCCAAAAAATCAAAGACGAAGATGTTGGTTTTTAAAATCGACTTCGAAAAGGCGTACGATTCGGTTAATTGGAAATTTCTTTTTGGTATTATGGAAAAGATGGAGTTCCCTCAAAAATGGATATCTTGGATTAAAGGGTGCCTGGTGTCGGGCAAGGGGTCTGTGTTAGTGAACGGTTCGCCTTCCAAAGAGTTTAAATACAAGCGCGGTTTACGCCAAGGTGACCCCCTATCCCCTTTCTTGTTTATTTTAGCCATGGAAGTGGTCTCTCTTTTCCTAAAAAGGATGGTTAGCTCGGGTTTGTTTAAAGGCTGCCAACTCCCAAATGGCGGTCCAGTTATTACTCATCTATGTTATGCCGATGATGTTGTCTTTTTAGGCTTATGGTCGGAGGATAACATTTTGGCTTTAAATAGATTATTAAGATGGCTTGGCCTAGTGAGCGGTCTAAAGATCAATCGGAAAAAATGCAAAATTTATGGGGTTGGGGTTGAAGCTAATGAAGTTGAATGCTTCGCTAATAAAGTTAATTGTGAAGCGGGGTCATTCCCTATTGATTATTTGGGAATTCCGATCGGGGTCAACATGAAAAGAGCCAAATTCTGGAAGCCGGTTATTGATAGACTCACTTCTAAATTATCCAAATGGAAAGCTAGATCTTTATCGTTTGCAGGCCGAATGACGTTAGCAAAATCCGTCCTTGGAAGCTTACCGTCTTATTATCTTTCGTTATTTGCGGCCCCAAAATGCGTCATAAAAAATGGAGAAGATTAGAAGTGATTTCATATGGGGCAAGTCAAACAATATGAACAAAATGAGATGGTTAAAATGGGATTTTGTGCTGAAAGCTAAGAAGGCTGGAGGAATGGGTCTAGGGGGCATTCAAAATTTCAATTACGCTATGTTAACTAAGTGGTGGTGGAGAATTAAAGTTAACTCAAACCATCTTTGGGCAGAGGTTATTGCTGCGATTCATGGAGGAAACTCGATCCCATCTTCTAATATCTTAATCCCGTTGAAAAAATCCATTACGGGGGTTTGGAAGGATATCGGAGCTTTGGATAATGTTCTAGCTAATCTCGGTATTGACATTTACGAGAATTTAGTGTTGAACGGGGGAAACTGGGTGTGGAAAAACAATCCAAATGGAGCCTTTTCGGTGAGCCAGGTCCGAAAAGACATAGATATGAAGGTTGCGGAGGTCGATGCTGGAGGCGGTGAGTTCAGTTGGAATCATTGGGCGCCGCCTAAAGTTAATTATTTACTTTGGAGGGCCCAACTGGGAAAAATTGCTTCCAAAGTGGGGTTATTGCGGAGGGGTATTCCTATTGGGGATAGCTTGTGTCCTCGTTGCGGTTTGTTCGATGAAGACCCGGATCACATCTTTGTTAATTGCTTATGGGCGAAATGCATTTGGTGGAATATCTTGACTTGGCTCCGGATCAGTTTCATTAATACGAATAAGCTGAATGACTTAGTCATGAAAGTTAAACAAAACCCGGGAGATAAAGTTTGGAAAAAAATAGTTTATACGGTTCTTATGGCGACGGTTTGGAATGTGTGGAGAGCCAGAAATGATAAGGTCTTCGCGGGGAATTTCATTGCTATCCATAAGTCGGTGGATCAAATTAAAGAAGACGCTTTCATGTGGATATGCAATCGGTCCAGCCTTAAGAAGCCTCTTTGGGAGAATTGGAAGGATTTTAATGTTGTCAACCTAATGTAATTTGTTTTCGTTTGTTTTCCGTTTTGATTTTGGAGTTGTTTGTTTTCAGCCCCTTGCTGGCTCTTTATATTTATATATAAAGTGATTGTGCCGTTAAAAAAAAAGAGCTAATATAATGTACCTTGAAAGAAAATCTCACACGATGCAATTCACTTGGATATATAATAGTGAGAATTAATTGTTTCATTTATGTGATGCAAATAATAATTAGAGATCAAAAGGAATTCATGTAAATTACATAAGAAAATCATAAATGAATGTTGAATGTCATAAATGATTCTTAACATACTCAAATTGAATTCCTTGTTTCCAAATCCATCGCAGATCACAAAAAAAATTGGAACATGAGGATATAATAATTGGGCTGAAGATTAAAGGAGTGGTGGCCTAGCCGATTGGGCTAGGATGGCTTGTGTGCAAAGGAAGCTACAATTTGAATTAATATAAAAGGGATGTCACGCAACATTTGAGGGGATCTTTGGACGGCAACTGAGAGAGAGATCACACAAGATTTATGCTTGGGACGCAGGACAGTTTGACGGGAATTTTTCACACACACAATGTCACACCCTGGCTTTGCGAAAGCGTGGGTTTATTTGGTGTGACTTCTTAATACCATAACAACAATCATAACAATGCTATATGATAAGAAAACATGAGATATTCATCCATTAATAAAGTTTAGAAAAATTCCATTTTTCAACAATCACAAAATAAGTTTACAAACCTTAATTTGATTAAATTGAGTTCATAAAGACTTAGCAAAAGGCTTTAAACAATACTAGGTTTAGGGATATGTAACCCGTCCAGGAAGAGGTTACACCTTCTAAACCCTGGGTGACTTCTTTATTCAAACGCAGCTTGAAAATACGTGCATACCGTGCCATATCCGTTAGTTTCCTGAAATACATGTAGTTTGAAAAGTCAACATAAAGTTGAGCGAGTTCATGTGTAGGTCAGTTTGTATAAACCCTTGTAAAAATGTCAGTATGTATGAAAATCCCTGGTATGTAGCAAATAAGGAAAAAGAGATCACCATTGGGTTGCAAAGCCAATGATATGTGTGAAGTGCAGTAGGAAGACTCAAACCTAGCAGATTTTTGCGTCGGGCTCAAAGTCACCACCTGGTTCATTCAGCGGACTCAGGGGTTGGGCTCGCTACACCCAGATAGATCTACCGCTAATGACCCTCGGTCCTACAATGAGGATTAATGGCCTCCAGTTCCCGCCTACCCACTCACATGATCTAAGTAGTAGCCCTCCTTACGCTAACCATACCATGTAAAAAGTATTCGTTTCGTAATCATAGTAACATGTATTTCACCCCCGAAGTATAAAAACTGAAAACAGTTAAGAGAAAAGGGGGACATGAACTCACTGTATTGCGTCTTCAGTATGTGTAACCCAAATCTCCGCGGCAAACACGACTACCTACAATGGTCTAACGTCTATTAGACGAACGGGTAGTGCCTTGTCTTAGTATGTATGTTTTTGAGTTACGATTCTGGTATTATTCCAAGTTATAATAATTGTTTTTAGTTTTGGAATAATTGTTTATGCAGTGATTCTGTATTAATATTTCTCAAGCATTTTAGCTTTGTATTTCCTTCCCAATGATGGGGGTAATCTATACTTGTATACTCGTATTCTTAAAATAACATATGTACATGTATATCCTGCCAAGTAACGGCGTCGTATTTCGATGTTATTGTTCCAAATAAAAATATGTTAATATATTCCCAACAATAACATATTTCTGTTTCTACAGTTTCCAACATAATATTTTACCAAAATATACGTATACGTTATAATTCCGAAAAATATATTTTTAAGTCTCACTTGTCTAAAATGTTCTGATTCCAAAATATACATATTTTTCCCAAAAATATTATATTTTACTTCATACCATGGTTGTAAAACAAGGTCTCTAAGGCCGAGTACTCCCCGAGTAATCGCTACAAGGTAGGCTGTCGAGGCGACTTTCTTCAACTCCGACTAATTACTCGGAATCGATCAAATGCGGTCAACATCGGCCAAAATCGGATCTAGTAGGTCAACTCGGGCCAAGTTTGACTTAAAATAAAATAAACCATAATTTCTATGCCTATAATATTAAAGAATGGATATCAATTTCACGTATTTTGTTATAAATATTAGAAAATTTATGTTATTTGACATATATTTAATTTCTAAAAACTAATTCCTTTATAATTTGGCATGTCCGAGTAGTCTCCGTGTACTCTTCTCCTATACCGAGTACTCTCAACTCCCCGGTCGACCGACTAGGGAGCGCCTAGCGACTTTTGCAACCATGCTTCATACAATTTCCCAAAATAATACTTTGCCAAAATACACCCTTAAGAGTATTTTCCGAAAATACGCGCGTTACGTTTTAGAGTTTGCGTTGTAAAAACAATACCGACGTAACTTAAATATTTATTTGTGGGATTATTAGATTTTATCACCCCCAACTATTGGCTATTGGCCACTGCCACCCCCAACTATCACTTTGATGCCCGTCACCCCCAACTTAACACTTAGTGTGTTCTGTCACCACGTCGTTAACTGATCACTAACTTTTAATCCTATTACTACACTTTTTGAGGTGTCATAGGGATCTTGGGAATGTTTTAGGGATCTTAGGACAACCCCCAAAAGTGTTGTAAGATGATCAAAAGTTATTGATCCGGTGACAGAACACACTAAGTGTTAAGTTGGGGGTGGTGGGCGTCAAAGTGATAGTTGGGGGTAGCAGCGGCAAATGGCCAATAGTTAAAGGTGATAAAATCCAATAATCCTTATTTGTGAGGGCGTTGGTATCGTTTTGGAGTCGTATTTTCATGATATATCAAGTAATATTATTTTTACCCTAAAAATAATATATCTTTAGTTCACAAAATAATCACGTAAGCACACAAGCGTTTTATTATGAAATATATATTCTCAGTATATATTTAACAAGTTTCCTTTACAAAAATCCACCTCCGACACTTGGTCATTTTGTAACAAAAATCATGGCGAAATTTATATTTTGAAAACAAGTTAAAAATATATTTATAACACTTGTCACAAAAATATTTCTAAGTGTTATATTTCTGGAAAAATTTCGCCAGAGTTTCCTCTGTAAATGGAGGCGTCCACGCTTACTAGCGTATCACTTTCTTTAACATATAACACGTTAGATTGCTTTCAAATAACCAACCCGACATTTAGGCATGCAAAATACCACTTATATCGATTCAGTTTTAATACACAAAACTGGGCTGTTTTCGGGTATTTTAATAAAATAGTTATCTTATTCCAAAAATTCCCAAGTTTTTATAGAATGTCTTATTCGATCCAAATATTATTGTGTAAAAATATCGGGGTCCAAATTATCACCAATATTTTATAGAAAATCATTTTCCGGACTGAAATCAGATTTATCTTTTTCTGACCACAGTCCGCGGAATAATTTATTTAAAATTCATCGAGAGTCCGATTTACGAAATTCCAGTGAGAGAATTACAAATACATCGGTGGTCATATACAGTACAAATTTCATGACCTAATCCTACACCGATTTCAAGTTATGACGAAAAATACAACACCCATTTACTGCTGTTACAAAAAGACACTTTAAAATAGTAAACGAAGTCCAAAAATTATGATTCCGATGCCATTAGAACCGTATTTCATAGTACCTAAATCTAGACTTCATAAAATACATTTTTCGTTTTATTAAGGTCTTGTTACAGCCAGTTAAAGTCGGCTGAAAAAGGCAATCAACATGCTGTTTAAAGGTTAAATGTTACTAAAACGCACTCATACGTTCGCCATACTTTCTAATATGTTTAACATCAGACCATAAGTTGTTTACAGCAGGTTTTTGTTCATTTAATTCAGATTTACCATGTATTATCACCTTTCCTCTCATGACCTTTGTGTAAAGCTTTTATGTTCATGTTTTAAGTTATGATCTTTAGGGTTCTTGTAATTTCACTATTCTTTCCACTATTAACCACCAAGAATATGAACAAGATGAAGATCTAAGGCACTTACCACTAGGACAAGGCTAGGGGAGTTTCAAAGCGTAAAAGTGGTGGATAAAAGAAAACGAGAGAGGTCATTGAGCTTCCGAACACACCAAGCTTCGTTGTATGATCACTTGCACCCTTGGGTATGTATAGAATGCTTGAAGGAGCACTTGAAGGTGGTTCGTATGGTGGTGTGGTGTGGCTGCCGAAAGCAAGGAGAAGGAGAGGAAGAAGATAAGCTAGTTGATGTGCTTTGAATGAAAGAGAAGGATGGTCTTAAGGGTTTACTTATAGTCCATATTCTAGCTTTATCCAACAAATAACATGTTCTCTAGATAATTGACAAAAGAAATAAAATAATCAACAATGGTGGGGTGTGTCCCCCACTTCCCAACCGGTTTGAACTAGGGGGTATGGTTGGATTTCAATCATATGGTTAGTAACTCGTTATGTTAATTAGAGCTTTAAGTTAGTTACTAGTGTGTTATGTAATATAACGGGTGTTAGGGTGTTCGGGGACCCTAACTAGCTCAGAAAAGGATAAACAATGTCATTGACAATATTTTCATGTTCCGGGTAAAGTCCGGTTGTTCGGTTGGATAATAATCCATTAAAGTGTCAAGTAAAGCTTTTAAGTGTCGTTTATATTATTTTTAGTGACACAATTTATTCCCGACACTTTGGAAAGTGTCTAGTATTATTTTCCCATGCTTTTGCACTTTACTAGTTATATTAAGTGCTGAATTTTTGTAATAAAGTGCAGGATTTTGTACTTAAAGCATGTTTTAGGCACATCCGGTCACTATAACTATCACCTCGTGACGCAGTTCTACAAACCTCATTTCCCTACACTCACTACTAGTGTAGCAATCTATTTCCGGCTCATACTGGCCTCAGAGACAGTGTCTGTCTAGTGCTGGCTATGTCAGCATGTTTACTGGGTTATCCGCTCACTGTGCTAGCTGTGCTTTTGTGCATCAAGTTTGTCACTATTTTTTGTGTAATGAGTAGAGTGACAGTAATAAAATGTGATGCATGAGTATGTATGTATCAGTAAACAGTAAGCAGTTAAATCAACAGTTGTAATCAGCACAGTCATTAAGCACAAATTAAATATAAATTAATTGTACGGATACCTGTAATTTTTGGGGTTGTCACACACAAGATGCAAGGCTAGGCTCTCTGCGGCTTCACGGTTCGCTTAGGTTTTTACTTTTCTTAGTTTATACTCATGTTTGGATGTGTTTTTGACCTAGACAAAGTTGTATGAATACATTGATGTGTTGGTTTCTTTGAACTATTTGCATGTGTTTTGGTTTTTGCGTTACAATTTGTTCGGTTGATGACAAAACCTAGTAGCTTGTTGGGTGACATAGAGTAGGTTGAGTCACACTAGTAAATAGGGTTAATAGAACTATAAAAGATCTGATGACAAAGACCTTTTATTTATTACCATCTTAAATTAACCAACTTTCCAGCATCATGTCCATGTGGTGGCCAATTAACTGAGTAAAGTGAGTTTTGTGAAACCTAGAACCTGAAGTTTGGAGGAGATTACGTTTTATAAATATGATATCTTTTCTCTTAATTAATTTAAAGTTTTCCTTCAAATCAAATTAAGATTAATAGTTAACTAATTAGATATTGATACGAATCGGAAATGAACGAGTTCAAGATTGATTAACAATGGTTGAACTCAATTAACGTTCAAGAAGCTAATTTGGTAATGACCAGGAACTCAAAGTGACCACTATGAGTTTTAAATGCAGTTTTATGTATGTCAGCCTCATCCATTCTAATTTGGTAATAACCAGCTTTAAGATACAACTTTGAAAAGAATTTGGTACCATGTAATTCATCCATCAAGTCTTCTACCAAAGGAATAGGAAATCGGTCAGGAATGGTAGCCTGATTTAACTTCCTGTAATCGATGCACGTCCTCCAAGTACCATCCTTCTTTTTAACTAGGACTACTAGAGATACAAATGAACTAGTGCTAGATCTTATTACCCTTTGTTCCAGTAATTCATTAGTCATTTTTTCTATCACATCCTTCTGAACCACCGGATACCTATAGGGCCTCAAATTTACTCCTTCCATTCCTTGTTTCAAAGGAATCCTGTGATCAAAGTGGCCTCTTAATGGAGGTAAAGTTTTTAAGTCCTGGAATACATCATTAAAGTCTTCCAATAGTTGTTGTAACTGCTGCTTCTGGACAGTAATTTGCTGAGTCTCTTGTAACACTACTGAAGTGACAGTACTACACCCATCAACTGCACATACCTGAACCATAGCTAACTCCCCTCTCTGCTGATCAATCTTCTATAGGCTACCTTTAGTAATTTGTGGGAACCCTTTACCCTGTTGCCCTCTTAATATCACTTTATGGCCCTTAAATTTGAATGCCACAGTTCTATCATTGTAATTCATTTTAATACTACCCAAGTGGTAAACCATTGTACCCCCAATACCAAATCACACCCACCCAAAGGCATAACATATACATCAGCTTTAAACGGAATTCCTTGCATTTTCTAACAAAACCATTTGACCATTTTATCAGAAATTTCTTCATGCCCGTTTGCAACTTTTACCAACATAGCTGGTCCTTTACCAATTTACAACCCAACTGCCTTGCTAATGTAAAATCTAAGAAATTATGAGAGCTTCCGGTATCCATTAGCAGTTGTAACTCATATTTTCCATAATGTCCAGTGACCCTTATGGACTTGTACATATCATTTCCTTCAACTGCATTTACTGAGATCTGAGCACATTCCATTATCACTTCTTCCTCTACTTCATTCTCAATCTCATCTTCTAACCATTCTACTTCTATATGATACAACTGAGGTCTTTTAATACCTCTACACACATGATCCTGAGAATACTTCTCATCACAATTAAAACACAACCCTTTAGACCTTCGTTCATCCATTTCACTCCTAGTCAAAGTTTTCCTAATCACATTCTTTTTTAACTTCTGAATTAATAGGCCTATTGTATGGTATCACCTGTTTTCTACTGACTGAGTTAGGCAAAATGGCTTATTTAAACCCAAACCTCCCCTTCTTGGCCTTAATAGTTGCTTCTTGAAGTTTTGCCAAACAAAAAGGCTTCTTGAATATTATTAGGAGTAAACATTCTTACCTGCAATTGTATCTCTTCTTCTAATCCAGCAATAAAGCAACTCAAAGCATACTCAGCTGGTAATTGTAGCCTACTAATGATAGTATCGAACTTATCGTGATACTCCTGGACTGAATTTGTTTGTTTCAAATTCTTTAGCTCTGTCATAGGATCATCAAACAATTTTCCAAATCTTATTTTTAGTGCTTCAATTAATTCTTCCCAAGACAGGACCTCTCCTTCAACCCTTTGACTCGTAAATGACTGGTACCATTGCAGAGCCTTATCTTCAAAATGTATTGCAGCCAATCTTACCTTGGTTGCATCTGATACTCTGTCCAACTAGAAGAATTGTTCCACTTTGAACAACCATGACATCAGCTCTTCACCTTTGAATCGAGGAAACTCAATCTTTGTAAGCCTAGCTGCATAGTTGAAACCTTCACCTTCGTTATGCACTTCCTGTCTTTGATTTCTATTAATGTTCTGATTATTCACTATCTGAGTTAATTGAAGTGATAATCATGTCATAATGTTCCTCATTTCTTCCAAAGCTTTTGCGTTTTCTTCAATTTTATTGTTCATCTGAAGTCGTTGACTATTTTCAGCTTCATCAATCTCTGGATTTCCATGTCTCTTTGTCATTTTTGAACTACAATTGATCGAACAATGACCAACATATGAATTTGAATTGAATTGCACTGAATTGAACGGAATTTGACCGAAGGAATGATCAAATTCAGAGTTTGAATCGAACGGTAAATTTTCCCCAATTTAGCGAATTAGGGCTTAAAATTGAGAGCGTCCAAGGACAGATCGCTCTGATACCAATGATACGAATCGGAAATGAACGAGTTCAAGATTGATTAGCAATGGTTGAACTCAATTAACGTTCAGGAAGCTAAGGATTTGAACTAGCTTCCGAGAGTTCGTTAATAGTTGTTGTGAGAAAGAGAGACTGAAGAGAGTTTGTTATTATTTCAAAGATACCCTCAACTATTACAACTTAACACTTTTATACTAAACTTTCCAACTAATCTCTCAACCAACTTTCTAACTAACAACAACTCTCATACACTTGCCAACTGTCTAACTAACTTCAACTAACCAGTTAGTTCGTATCATCTAGTTAGACACTAACCACATATTCTCCGTGAATACAATACCCTACTTACGTTGTCTACTTAGTTTAATTAGGTTTTTGCATGACCTTTTCGACAGTCATCACGCAAGAGAGAGACTGTGTGTATGGGGCAATGGTAACATCACCCGGTTTTGATGAGGTGGATGATTTTTCTATCGTTGGTGCTATAACGAAGTTTAGTAGATAACCGCATAGACATTTATATCTATTGCTTTATATGTGGTACAAATGATAATTGTTTGACAAACAGTTAGGGTTGTTCATGAGTCAAAACAAGCCACGATGAGCTCAAGCTCGGCTCAGCTCAGTTTAAATAAGTTTGGCTTGGTTACATCTATTGGAGTTTTCGACTCCATCCCTACCAATTAGGAGTGGTTAATCGAAAAGAATTTAGAACTAAGGGCGGAAGCTGGTCCTGGTTTAGTTCTTGAGTCAACTTTGGCACACCCCTACACTTACTTTCGTTCTGAATCGAACCGAATAATGATGGAAGGTTAGATTTACAAGACTAATTTTTAAAACTTGGGCCATAATATTTTAGAAGTTAGGGTTAAATAGTTTGGCTTGAGCTTGGCTCGTTTATAAAACGAGCTAGTTTTGAACCAACT
The DNA here is from genome assembly GCA_030545235.1 of Helianthus tuberosus. NCBI lineage: Eukaryota > Viridiplantae > Streptophyta > Magnoliopsida > Asterales > Asteraceae > Helianthus > Helianthus tuberosus. The sequence continues at coordinate 7,156,038 of JARYGA010056639.1, forward strand.
TTTTGCTAGCTTTTTACAAGAGAGTTGCTTGCTCTTATTTCCTGCACATTATAAGGGGTGTTTGGCTTGGTCTAAGCAAAGAAAGAAAAAAGGCAGCGACTTGCCCTTGAGTTTATACGTCTATTGGGGTCTTCGACACCATACCTATCAAGTAGGATAGGTTGTTCAAAAAGAAATAGAACCGAGAGCCGAAGCTTGTCCTGGTTTAGTTCTTGAGTCGATTTTGGCACACTCCTGCACCTACTTTCATTATGAATCTAACTCACCTATTTTACCATATGTATTCATGAGGTTTAAGATAAAAGCGAAATATAACATATGGTTAGACATGCACCAAATGCCGGTCTAATCGTTCTCATAACCAACAACCAACATTACATACACAAAACTCAAAATGACCGAACACTAAACATCAACCAATATCTTATTACTTCTCTCCCTCTCATATACAACCGTTCAATGACAATTGCGGCAAGAAAAAGAAACCATGATCATACGACGAGTCGTCAACCACTACAATAACTAATGTATTTATGGAAACTGTGTTAAACTCCCTCACATTTACAGATATGGATCTCACAACCTCAGAAGATGAAGACCAATAAATGATGCAGCAAGAACAAAACTCCATCTCAAACCTTTAGCACCATTCCCCGACGGGCTGCTATTGTTGCCGCTCCCCCCTATTTACACAACACAAAAAATAAAGAAAAAAAATCAACTTTCAAATCTGTTAACAACCCAATATAAACTTCTATACGATACATTTTAAAAAGTTGTATTTTTTACCCTTAAACTTTTATACGTCTACATACCACTGCGCCATCGCTTAAAGGTTACTTTCATGTGCTTGGGCTTAAGATATGTACTTTGACTTAAAAAGTCAACTAAGACACAAAATTTAGCGAAAATATGATGAATGAAATTATCAGCATTTACCTGGACAAGTGGACTCTTGGGTAAGCTCGGTATAGATGGTGTTATTTCCATAACCGCCATACGCACATCTTGATTGGCTACAAGTAGAATCTGAAGTGGTATTTCCCAAATCAAAAGAGGTGCCTGCACATTGTGTAGAAGGACAAGTTCCCCCATTTCGCTTTTGAATCCCTGCTGGCTCGCAGTTCAATCTGAAAACAAAAACCGACTATAAGAATTTAATAACAGTTTAGACTGAAAATGAAAATTTTACGTCTAGGAAGTTGACTTACATCCAATTGTTGGCAGCACTGCATTCACATCGGACACAATTGTTGGCAGTAAAAATGTAAGTGTTGTTTGGGACGAGCAAAGGGTAGTCCGTAGAGTCATTTCTCACTGATGTTTTACAAACTGTTGAACAAAAGCAACAGAATCGTTAGAGTTGACCGGATCAAAGTCAACTAACACTAAAGTTGTTATTTTAGATTGGGAAATTAAGTTCTCAAAACATAACGGTATGCGGGTCAAAGTCAAATAACATGTGTGATCTGCCAACAGTTTCTTCAATATTTCTAAATGTTCTAAACAACTAAATATGATTACAAAAACGATTATTATAAATAAGAGAAATGCTAACCATAACCCGTATGGGATTATTGTTGTGTATCTCTAATTGTTTCTTTTTATGGAGTTTTTATTGAAAGAATTGTCTTCATGCATTAAAGTTTGTGGACCTTGCCATTATCTACTAGTCTCCTAAAGACTTTTTGCCCTTCACTAAAGACTTTTTGTTCAGAAAAAAAATCCCTATTCGGAAAAAAAAAATCCTACAGATTCGGGTGGTTGGGTCAACGAACCCCTTGACCCCTGATTCCGCCGACGAACAATCACTCAGCCATGTGTAATACACGGGTTTTTAACCTAGTATAATTATAAAGGAAGAATTTATATGCCCATATTTTACTACCAAATATCTATTATCATGATGTTTGACAATCACTCAAATAATAATACAATGATTTTCAATACTAATAAAGAAATCTTGAACATCAAAATCAATCGCTTAAGGGACTAAACAATTCAAACCTAGCTGTTGATTATTCCGCCAATATTAAATTTAACTTAATATATAAAAAATATTCTAACACGTGACATAGAACATGCAATTGTTTGGAAAGGAAAAAAAAAGAATTAATAAAAGTTAAAATATAAAGTACTCTTTTAACACATGACACTGAATACGAAGACGGTCGATATACAGACACTACTGACACACTAATCACATGGCATTAACGTGTCAACGGCAGTATAGTAATACAAGTCGTATGATACGGTGAAAAGTGGTCAATAAGGGTTGTATAACTTGTATGAGGACCATATCATACGTCCTGTATGCCATTTAACTAACAAATAAATAACTCATGTAACCACTAATAAACCTATATGACCTCTATCCGCCTTGTCGTAAGAACTGTATACAGAAGGGCTGGTATCTACTATAAGCCAAGGAGAAGGAAAGGAAGGTGTTTGTTTACCGGCACACAATATTAATCAGTTTCCAAAATATAATTCAACTTTGATAACCATAACTAGAAAATAAATTATTTTTAATATTTACCCCTGCAATTCAATAATTGGCTCCCTCTCCAACACTGTCTATTTTCAAAAACATTCCATATAATATTAAAATTTGAAAAAGAGTTAATTTTCATTTTTCGTCTGTGAGTACAAAAAGGTTTTACCGTTGCCATTCTAGTCCACTGAGTAAACTTCATCTGGTTTTTTCTGTTAACGAGAAGGCCAATTCGGTCATTTTATATGTAATTCTGTTAACTAAAAGGGCAATTCGGACATATAAAATGACCGAATTGTCTTTCTCTTAACAGAAAAAATGGATGAAGTTAACTCAGGGACTAGAATGGTAGCGCTGAAACTTTTTTGAACCCACATGAAACCTTTGAACTAAACTGTCAAAAATGACTCAAACCCTGTAAACTAAAACTACATTTAACTCTTTGAAAAATTAATAAACATGTAACAAACCACACCAAAATGTAAAAAAAAAAAAAATACCTTTAAGAGGAACATCAATAATCGAATCAGCTAGCAATTCCGAAGAATTGGTCATTTTATTCAAATCCAACAAGGTACCCTCCGTCGTATCAAACTGCTGCGCAATCCCAGCCACCGAACTTCCGGCAGGCACCAAATAGCCATAATGCAACACCGGCTCACCCTCCACATCATCACAACTACACGGCAGCGGGATCCACAGCCTCTGCCCCACAGATATATTATCGGCGTTTGGTATATCATTAACCTTCTGAATCTGCGGAAACGTCACCAGCCTAGAGAACACTTCAGCGGCAATATGGAACAGCCCATCGTCGGGGACCACGGTGTAGATGGGGCGGCGGTTGGAGATTCCGGTGCCGTTGCTGCATAAGCAGGGGAAGGGGATTTTGAGGGTTTGTGCGGCGTTGTATACCGTGTCTTTTGATGTGGTGATTGAGAGGTTGTTGGCGGCGAGGAGGGAGCGGAGGTTTTTGATTTGGAAGAGGGTGGTGATGGCTTCGAGAGTGGTGGTGTTTGGGAGTTTGTAGTCGATGAGGGAGTTGCAGGTGGTGGAGTTGGGGTTTGTGCAGCGGAAACCTGGGTCTTGTGCGGTTGATTGAGGGGAGAAGATGGAGGAGAGGATGATTAAGGTGGGGAAGATGAGTGGAAACTTCATGGTTTTGTGTGTGTGTGTGTGTGTGTTGAGGTTTGGAGGTGTATTAATGGCGGATGAGTGGGAATGAGGAAGATGAGAAGGTTGACTTGGTGAGAAGACCTTTAGAGTGGGACCACCCATATGTGTGAACAATGATATTTTGTATTAACGCAATGAAGTTTTTTTTTTTTTTTTTTAAGAAAAGAATGACTAGAAATAGTAACGTAAAGAATTGGTTATTTGATAATCCATGTCCTAGATTAACAAAGTCTAAGTCAAGTCATGGTCAATGATGGTATTTAGTTATGAGCTATTTACGAAAAGGCGGAGATGGAGGGTGGCCAGTCGACCGACCACGACAGTGGCACGACGGATCTCCACTACCATGAACGGCCACCATGTTTTCCGGCCGCCATATAGAGACATATATCTCACTACCATACACGGATCTCTTTCTTTTATGTACCGTTAAGTAACTCCTTTGGCCTATTCTATTACCAAAAACTAAAAATGGTTCTTTAGCTGATTATTATTGTCATTTTAACTCACCAACCAAATAAACACCAAACATGTTTGGACTTCTCAGCAATATAAAGTTATAAACATCAAAATTACCATAAATAGTAACTTTTCCCCGGTCATCCCCCTTGTACCCAAAAAATGGAAACTTAATATTCAATCAAAATCAGAATTTGAATCAACCAAATCCCACAGATCTCCACCCCCAAATCCCAACCGCCGCCATGGTTGCCGGAGACGAAGCTGGAGGCGTCTGCAACTCGCCGGAGATGGAGCCGGAGGCGTCTGCAACTCGCCGGAGATGACTGCAACTTTCAGACGCATCCCGGTACTTTCAGATGCATCCCGGCACTTCCAGACACATCCCGGCACTTCCAGACACATCCCGGTACGAGACACGGACGCATGGGATGATGGGATGAGTCACGGACGCATGGGATGAGTCGGCAAAGCATGGGATGAGTCACGGACGCATGGGATGATGGGATGAGTCACAGACGCATGGGATGATGGGATGAGACACGTGTCACTTCTGCATTGGCGGACGCATAAATGATCCCTGCAGACGCAAAAGGTGTCCCGTAATCGGTGATGCGCTTCTCCACAGATGCATGAGAGGGCCATTTTCGTAAGTCAACAATATTCCTGGCCATTTTCGTAAATTCCTCTTTAGTTATTGTTTGTAATAATCTACTAGATATTTACACACCATATTTATCCTACAAACCGTAAGAACAGATCCTAGCACTTAAAAAAAGTTAAATAAGCACATACCGAAACAATACATACATAAAAGTATATGATTTGTATTGTAATTGTGTATTGTATTGAATGAATATTGTGTACAAAGAAGGTCCTATATATAGGACAATACAATCTAATAATAGAAACAATCATTAACTAAAATAGAGTATAAAATCTCGGTCTAATATCCCCCCTCAAGCTAATGCCGGGGAGCAACTTTTAGCTTGGACCTAAGAAATAGAAATCGTTTTGAGGCAAGGGGTTTTGTGAACACATCTGCAATTTGATCATCCGTCTTGATAAATTGTATGAAGAGTTGTTTCCGAGCCACCCTTTCTCTGACAAAGTGAAAATCAATTTCCACGTGCTTTGTACGTGCATGAAAAACAGGGTTGGCTGATAAGTAAGTGGCACCTAGGTTATCACACCATAGGATAGGTGACAATGCCATAGAAACGTGAAGCTCCTTTAGAAGTGCTTCAAGCCATGTTAACTCAGCAACGGTGTCAGCTAGGGCTTTGTATTCTGATTCTGTAGATGACCGAGAGACAGTGCGTTGTTTACGAGCACGCCATGAAATAAGATTGGAGCCAAGATAGATGGCAAAACCCCCCGTGGATCGCCGGTCATCGAGAGAACCAGCCCAATCTGCATCAGTAAAGGCAGTGAGAGAGTGATCAGTGTAAGCATGAATCACTGGGGCTGATTTTTGTTGAATTAGCAACCCGAGACTGGATGTTCCTTGAAGATACCGAAGAATTCTTTTGACTGCTGACCAGTGATTTTCGGTAGGCGAGTGCATAAATTGACAGACTTTGTTGACCGCAAATGTGATGTCCGGTCTGGTAAGAGTTAGGTACTGTAAAGCCCCAACTGTTTGTCTGAATTGCACTGGATTGTCAAATAGAGGACTGTCTCCAAGAGCCAATTCAGAGTTAGGAGCCATAGGAGAGTCAACTGATTTTGACTGGGAGAGACCTGCTTTCTGAATAATGTCAGCAATGTATTTCCTTTGTGAGAGAAGCAAGTCATGGCCCTGAAAAATTACCTCAATGCCCAAAAAATATGACAACCGACCCATATCTTGGATTGCAAAAGTGGTACCCAACTGTTGAATGATGTGATCAATGAGCCGAGAATTATTGCCAGTGAGGATTATGTCATCCACATAAACAAGCATGTATAATAAGTGACCATTATGAGAATAAATAAACAATGAAGGATCTGTTCTGGATCCGTGAAACCCAAGTTGTAATAAGGTACTGGAGAGGCGATTGAACCAGGCTCTTGGGGCTTGTTTGAGGCCATATAAGGACTTGTGGAGTAGACAAACATGATCTGGCTTTTGTGAATCAACGAAGCCTTGTGGTTGTCGCAAGTACACAGTTTCCTTGAGATCTCCGTGAAGGAAGGCGTTCTGAACATCTAATTGGCGAAGAGGCCATTGTCTTGTAACAACAAGGGACAAAACTACACGAACCGTGGTGGATTTCACCACTGGACTAAATGTCTCATGATAATCAATTCCCGGCTGTTGGTTGAAACCTTTGGCCACTAAACAAGCTTTGTGACGTTTGATATTCCCGTTTTCATCATGTTTCAACCTGTATACCCACTTACAATCAACAACATTAGCATTAGGAACTGGTGGTACTAAAGTCCAGGTACCGTTTCTCATCAAGGCTTTGTACTCCTCTGTCATGGCAGCGCGCCATTGAGGGCTTTTGTTAGCAATGGCAAAGGTGGAGGGTTCGGTTGAGGAAGGATCAATGGAGGTGTGGAAAGCGGAAGCATTGTAAGAAGCCCTTTGCTTAGGGTTTGGTCGAAGGTTTGGAGGGCGAGGGCGAGGTTGGGTGTCGGTGTTGGTGGTTGTAGAATTGGATTGGGTGTGGTCAGAAGGTGGTGGAATGGGTATGGTGGAGGATATGTTTGGTGGTGAAGTGTTTTGGTAGGTTTGATAGGCTGGGAGGGTGGGGTGAGTGTCCGTAGCTGAGCGGCGTTTATAAGTGACAGTAGGTGGTTCGGTTGAGGATGGGTTGGGTGTTTGAACAGATTCGGTTAGTTGTTGGACAGGATGGATGTGGGCCGAAGATGGTTGGGCCGGATTGGTTTGGGCCGATGGTGAGGATGGTTGGACCGGTTGGGTTTGGGCCAAGGGTGTAGACGGTTCAGTTGGATTGGAAGGAAATGGTTGTTCAGGTGGTGAAGGATAGGATGAAAAATAAGGCTCAGGAGAGGGTGGGGTAGGTGTAGGGGAAGATGAATGAAGGAAAGGAAAGTATGTTTCATTAAACCGTACATGGCGGGCGATGTAAATGCGATTCGAGGTAAGATCAAGACATTGGTAACCGTGATGTGAGGGACTATACCCGAGAAAGATACATGGTGATGAGCGGAAATCCATTTTGTGTGGATTATAGGGACGAAGATGAGGGAAGCATTGACACCCGAAGACACGTAAAAAAGAAAGATCGGGTTTACGTTTGAGAAGATGCTCAAAGGGAGAGACGTGGGATGAGGTACGTGATGGCATGCGATTTATCAAGTATGTAGCGGTTTCAAAGGCAAAGTTCCAAAAACGCATTGGAACACCAGATTGAGCTAGAAGGGTGAGACCGGTTTCGACCACATGACGGTGACGCCTCTCAACAAAGCCATTTTGTTCGCTTGTATGAGGACAAGATAGGCGATGTAGAATTCCAAGGTTTGCAAAGAAAGAGGATAGGTTTCGAAATTCCCCTCCCCAATCTGTTTGAACTGATTTAAGTTGTGTTTTGAATTGTCGTTCAGCCATTGTGTGAAATTGTTTAAAAATGGCAAATACATCAGATTTTTGTTTGATGGGAAATATCCACATGTATCTAGTATGATGATCAACACAAAGTAAAAAATAACGATGACCATAAAAGGAAGCAACGGGAGCCGGTCCCCAAACATCACAAAATACTAAATCCAACACATTAGTACTTTTATAATTTGAAGAAGATAAATGCAATTTCGAGGATTTTCCCATAGGACACGAGTTACAAAATGGTAAAACAGAATTATTACTAACAGGAAGACTGTTCTTAGAAAGCATAGATTGTAAAAGCTGCAAGTGAGGGTGTCCAAGTCTTTGGTGCCAAGTTGTAGGAGAGGCCCGAACAGTAGAAAAAGCAACATTTGAGACAGGGTTGATCTTTGGTAGATGAAGAGGGTAGAGACCGTCTTTACTTGGACCCGTGAGGAGGATAGTTCTGGTAACCGAATCCTTCACACAAAAAAACGTAGAGTGAAATTCAAAGAAGACGTTGTTATCTTGACAAAAACGTTGTACGGAAAGAAGATTTTGTTTAATTTGTGGAACGTGTAGGATGTTTTTAATAGAAAGAGTTTTGTTTGGTGAATTGAAAGTGGTGGAACCAATATGGAGAATGGGTAACCTATTGCCATTACCAACAAGAAGAGTGTCCTTACCAAAATATGGCTCAGCATTGTCAAGGCTGGTGAGATCAGGTGCTGCAGTACTGTTTGCACCAGTGTCCGGCAGCCAAGATGTTGATGCTTGTGAGCGATGATCAGCAAAGTTTGCTTGTGGAGCGTATCGTGGTGAACGGATTGTTGCTGGATCACGATTTGGGCATTGTGATGGGACATGTCCAATACCACACCTATTGCAAGAACCATAGACGGTATTCTGATTAGATGCCCAAGCAAATCTGGAATTGTTACCTGACGAGGAGCCCGTGTTGCGGTTGTTGTTGTAGTTGCCTCGTCCGCGCCGATTGTTGTTATTCCGGTCACGAGTAGGCTGTCCACGAGAGCTATAATTGGCCTGATTCTGGTGCTGTGCAGGCTGCACATTAAAGCCTAGTTGTGTCATCAGATTTTGAAGTGATTGGACTGTTTCAGAAGGCAGCTGAAGGCTGGCCTGCAGGGCTGATTCACGGCTGGTGGTAGCCGTGAAAGCCTGGCTGACAGCAGGGATAATGGGATCAGCCTTCTTTGTCATGTACTCGTGATCAGCCAGTAGTCCAGGTAATTCCAGGAGAGTTACTGGAGGGTGTCGTGCAACAAGGGTGGGTTTCAAGATGTTATATTCTTCCCGAAGACCTGAAATAATCAACATCACAACATCCTTTTCTGGCATGGCTGCACCTATGTTTGCTAGTGCATCATTATATTCTTGGGCTCTTGTAATATAGGTAGCAGATGTTTCATCAGATTGCATCTCTATCTTGAGAAGTTGAGTTCTTAGTGTGTATTCCCGGGAAGATGTGTGTGGTGCGTAGGCACGTTCCAGGGATTCCCATAGATCACGAGAGGTTTCACCGTGAACATGTTTGAAAGAAGCTTCAGAGATTGTGGACAGCAGAAGCATGCGGACATGGGCATCATTGGAAACCCATGTCGAGTGGTCAGGGTTTGGTTGTTGTGTGGATGGTAATGGGTCTTTGTCAGACGAGGAGGCGGGAACAGTAATGGTCTGGGGTGGACAGGGAAGGGAGCCATCAATATAAACGTACAGGCCATTAGTGATAAGAAAGGGTTTGATCATGGTTTTCCAGTATCCATGATTGGTGGGGCTTAGTTTGAAGCCGAATTTGTGAGAATTGTGAGCAGTTTTGTCTGCTGTGGTAAAGGAAACAATAGCCATGGCTGCTCGTGTGATGGGACAAAGAGCGACAGAAAAAGAAACAGCAAAAAGGTGAACAGTAAAGTCGAACAGTGACGGCTGATTAGGGTTTCGGTATTCCAAGAGCGTATAGCTCTGATACCATATGATTTGTATTGTAATTGTGTATTGTATTGAATGAATATTGTGTACAAAGAAGGTCCTATATATAGGACAATACAATCTAATAATAGAAACAATCATTAACTAAAATAGAGTATAAAATCTCGGTCTAATAAAGTAGCACTTTTGAATTATATTAGCACAAGAAAATTAATCAAGATAATTGATGTTAGCACATATTTAAATGATATCAGCGCTTTTCTTAATCAGCACATTGAAAACAAAAGGAAGATCCAAATAAAGAATTAATTGTTTGTTAGCATATTTATAGGGAATTCAATATAATTGATATTATTTAGGATATTATTTTATCATTTCTATATAATTGGTTGGATGTCACGTGACACCTTTTAAATGGTTCTTACAGTTTGTATGCGAAATGTGGTTTGTATTTGATCCTACTCCTTTACTACAATGTCAATGGATTACTACAATTGATTATGTTAAGGCCGGTTAACTTTTTTTAGACCATAAACGAACTATAACTTCAGAGAAATTTGTATAAGGAAAAATATTGGTTATGATTTCTACCTTCCAAATCTCTATTTGTAAATTCTCAAACACAATATCAAAATTTAGAGATTCAAAGTATCAGTTTTTATTTAGGGCAAACAGTGCTTGAGTAAGTCGCAATACATGGAGATTACTATCCAACCTGAATTATCCTTGCGGCACATTAATTACCCCTAATCCCAAATTGAGAACGTCATTGAGCAGAATGAGTGTGTGATATTACAGTTAACAAGAATGGCAACAACGGCCTAAATTATACACGAAATGCATATTGCTTGGAGTTAAAATTTGGTCTTTTTTATTCTAAAATTAGTTCTTCAGCTAGTCCTTACAATATATATAGTTTTTGTTTAGTTCATTTGCGCCTAATACAACAATACACATTTACTGTATAAAAGGTTTTTTAAAATTTGAAGGCCCTATGCCCTTGCCTAGCAGGACGAGCCCTGGATTATGTTGTGGAAAGTTACAAATTTTGTCATTAAATATAAAAAGTGTTGACATACAGATCTTTCTTCAAAATTTCATGTCATACGAAAGTAGAATCAAGTTTGAGTGTGTTCTCACCGGTTACTAATGAAAGAATTAGAAGGCTTTGAACTTAATCGTATGGTAATGTGGCAAATATGGAATGATAAGAAGTAGAAAGTGCAAGAGTCGAGTCATGTGACACAATTAGAGCTAGAGAGATGCTTCTGATTCCTGTAGTGTTTGTTCACCTTATAAGATTATGTCACAAGTCTTGGTTTGCAATGAGATTCAACATGGGAGTCAGTCATCTTTAGTAGGGGTGATATTTTTTGCGGCTTCTGTTATTGAATTCGAAGCACAAGCATTTCTTTGGATCGATCAAGTGGGATCTTTCTAAGTTGGAAGTGTATTACTTACCATGCTTCAATATATTCATTAATAATTATATATATCATGAATGTTAATCATTGATCATATAAAGTTTGAATCATACAAGTATTTAAGATAACATGTGCGTCCGTCTAAGGCGAATCTGCGAATCTCGCCACTAGAGGCGTTCACTTACAAGATAACACGTGCGTCCGTTGTGGCTTACGTGAAGAAACGACTCTTTTTGTGGGACTGTTTTGTAGCAAAATCGGTTTGGTGGTCGGTTCTAGTTTGGCTTAAATTACATTTCCCATCTTTCGATCCCTCTTTGGAGCAACTTCTGGGCTTGGTGGCAAACAATAACGGATCAGCGGACTGGAAGAAGGCTGGTGACTTTTTGGGAGATTTGGAAGGCGAGAAACGACAAGCACTTCAACAATCATAATGTTCAGTATAATAGAACGGCGGATATCATCAAAGAAAATTCTTTCTTTTGGATTACGAGCAGGTCGAAATTTTGTAATATCAATTGGGCTAGATGGTTAGACATTAACATTCGTGACGCTATTTTGTAATCCTTCGGGTTCCAGCTTCTTGCTGGCCTAGTTTCTATATTTTGTTAGACCGTGGGGTATGGTGGGGCGTGGGTTGGGGGCATGGTGCGACACGTGGACTATGGGGCACCCAAGACCAAAAGTCAATTTCAAAGGGGTATGGTGGGGCGTGGCTTGGCCAGGTGTATTAAAATAAAATAAAAAATCTAAAATCTAAACATAGCCCGCTATGCCCTAGCCAACAAGCCAATAAGAGCCGGCCACATAGGATCGCTAGCATGCCCCACACCCGGCCTTAAACTCCCGCCCAAGGGGCCACGCTCAAACCCAAGCCCACCCGGGGTGGTGACTTGGGCGTTTCTCTCCAACCCCGCCCCATACCCCATAGTCTTATAGAAGTTTTGCGGTTCAGAAAAAACAAGTATTTAAGAAAAATATATTTTGGCTGGTCAAAGACGCATGTGAGATGGAAATAATTCTCTTCTTTGCTATTTGGTCAATAATGTGATGGGAGTGGAAACGGTCAAAAGCGACGTCCATTCTATTTTCATTCTTATCATACTATTCTCCTCCTACTATGAATTCTTCTATATATTAAATCTCCAATGCTTTGAACAGTAACAAAGAAATGGCAATGGGCCGGGTTGGGCTGGGTATTGGTAATCCCAGGCCCGTACCCGGTTGTAATTCTTTGTCCCATACCCGGCCCGTTACCCATCGGGTATTTGTCGGGTAATTACCCGTCGGGTATCGGGTATTCTTCTATATATTAAATCTCCAATGCTTTGAACAGTAACAAAGAAATGGCAATGGGCCGGGCTTGGGCCGGGTATTGGTAATCCCAGGCCCGTACCCGGTTGTAATTCTTTGTCCCATACCCGGCCCGTTACCCATCGGGTATTTGTCGGGTAATTACCCGTCGGGTATCGGGCATACCCGCGGGTATCGGGTATACCGATTAATTTCATAAAAATACCCGTTGGGACAAATGTGCAATTTTTACTTTGATGTTTATATAATTTACTATTTTAATGACTATAACAAATGAAAATATAATTAATAACTTACATATCATATTCAAACCACATATACCAAACTAAATCAAAACGATTACTTAATTAAGTAATTGTATCAGGACCATCAAATTGCATAAACATCCACATAATAAAGGGCGATAACTTCCATATCCAATATACATGCTCAAAAATAAGTTATTTGTTCACTAAAAACCTTGCAAATACATATCCTCATATGACTATAGAGAACGTAATAAGTACATGTACTAAGTTTATATATATGGAAATATATAATATGATACTTTCGGGTAAATGGGCCGGGTATCAGGCGGGTATCACTAAATCCCGTACACGTACCTGATTTTTTTCCTTTTTTAAGCCCGTACCCGGCCCATACCCATTGGGCTTCGGGTATACCCGACCCGTATGTTTCGGGTATACCCGTCGGGCTTGGGCTTTTTTGCCATCCCTAAGAAAAACTAGCTGTTAAACAAAAGTCTAGCACCAAAATAAAAAAAAACAGATGCATCTAGAAATATAAGCCAAGATTTTCGACTAAAATAATAAAATCCATCTATATATTAATTCTCCAAAGTTTTGAACTGTAACAAAGAAAAAAAAAATAGCATTATCCTATTATCCTAAAACCACATGGTAGGGAATAGTATCACCCTGCCATTGGTTCAAATGGGCGGCCGCCCCTCCCCCATTAGACCAACCAGTTTATTATTTATACACGCTTTAAAATTACGTTTTTGCCCTGGAATAGTGTTTCTCTGCCATTGGTTCAAATGGGCGGCGAGCAATACCCATTAGACCAACCAGTTTTTTATTTTATATCCACTTTAAAATTACGTTTTTGCCCCCAGTTAAAAAATACGGTTTTGTCTCAACTTCAAAATACGTTTACCCTTTTGCCCCGAGCTAAAAAATATGATTTCGCTCTCGGTAAAAAAATTACGCTTTTACCCTCAGCCAAAATTACGTTTTCTCAAAATTACGATTTTACACCAGTTTATTCTTTTATACCAACTTTAAAGTTACGGTTTTGCTCACAGTTTAAAATTACGTATTTGCCCATAGTTAAAAATTAATTTATGCTTTTGCCCCCAGCTAAAATTTACGAATTTCCCCGATACCACCCTCAATTCAAAATTACGTTTTTGCTCCCAGTGCAAAATAAAAATATGGTTTTCCTCTACCTATTAATTAGGATTTTACCCTCGGGAAAAAACTTTTGATTTTTCCCTCAAGTAAAAATAAAAATATGACTTTGCCCACAACTAAAAATCGTGTCGAAGAGCTGCCTAAAACTCTTTTTACTTTTTATTTATAGCAAAACTATAGTACTGTTTTTTTAATTGGTTGAGATTTATTCGGCCATCGCCCCGCAACGCGGGCGGGGCATCACCTAGTTTTATTAAGTTTAAACTATTTATTACAACTGTTCATTTACCTTTTATCATTTAGTTGTTTAATGTTTAATTTTAGATCCGGCCAATGGAAACAAACAAGCCAGTTTGTTTAATTTTAGATCCGGCCAATTAACTATTAATAATTTCAGTTTTTTTTTTTCAAAATCCATCAAAGCAGAAATACGTGAATGCCAGATATTAAGGTTATGAACAAATAAAACTAAGAGTAAAAACTAGTTGGATAAAAACAAACAAATAAGAAGGTGATCTATCTAATTTTTTTGATTTTCCAAAAATCTTTTGTGCATTGATGCAATAAGTAGACATTAGAATAAATACTTTTATTTTATAGTGGAAGCTTTTTCTTCATTCCTTTATGATGCACTAACTAACTTCAAATCATATTCTCAAAGAAGTTTCACACATGGACCTTGTTCAAGTCGATGCATATTAGAGACATGGAAAACTCGTTATTCTGGCAATATATCATTAGCCATTTATTTATATCATGTTATTAGCTTTGGAAATATGCCTGGTGTAATTTTGTACCATGTTCTGTGTAACCAGCTTCCCGCCGGTTGATTTTCGCTTATTTATATATACTTTGCCGTCAAAAAATAGTTTTGAAACAACTATATTACCGCGCAAATTTAAAACCTTAGGGTATGCTCTCATCTCCTGACAATTAGCCCTCTATCAAGATTTCCTAACACTGACACTCTTATCGACCTATCTCGTGACACCAGATCTCCTGTTACTTTAGCCTAGTTGTGAAAGTAACCACTATTTGTGGCTACTCTTGCCCCACTCACCAACCTGATATAAAGAATGCCTTTCTTATAACTCTATTCACCAAACAATATTTATGCACTGCCTTTCAGGTTTTGAAGATTTTCACCACCTCGATTAGGAGATTATGTATATGTGGTCAAAAGTACACACCTTATGTGTTGTACTAGCAATGGGCCTGTTAGGCTGTTACATAGTTAATATATGGTTTCATAATAGCATATCAAACTCTTCACATATTTCCTATTGACATGGATATGGCGCAAAAAATTATGGTTTCACTCTGGCGTATTAATGCCACTCCCGTTCTGAGTTTCCATGATTGATACAAGACACTTTACTTTCTAGGCCTTATTGTAATATTGTTAGTCACAATCAAGCTTGTCTATTTCTGCTCAACTTAAGTATACAGACAATTGCAAGCCACAGGTCCGCAACTATATGCTACATCTACTTCCTAATATCTTACTCACATATATGGGTGTGTGTGTGTGTGTGTATACATGTATGTATAATTTTGTCGAAAAATGTTTAACTATATATGGAAAGAGACGAACATAAATCATCACAGATGAATTATCTTTGATAATTATAAAAGACAAGTAACTATATTTAAACATATATTTATCAGCACATAATTAAATGCGTTCGCAATTTTTATAGAAAATGATTCGTTTTTAAGCTCTTACTTGTCTTCCAGACGACGCAACACAGATTCTGCAAATGCTTGTTGTCTGCAGCAGCATTTCAAAGGTAACTAGTGAAACTATGATTGATATATACAACGAAAATATTTAATCAACTAAAAGACCCTATCATGATAGAAAAACTCTTCTGTGACTGGTCAAAACTATAAGAGTATAAGTTGACCATCTGCACATATAAAAACATACTAAAGCTGAAAATTATAGTTCCTAGGTTCACAGCTGCATCAACATTGCATAGTATACGACAATGGACTCGAATTCTATGGCATTTTTATCAAACAGATTGACTTCCTTACGTATACACACACACATATATAGATATACATATAACTACTAAAATATAATTAAAACTCATGAGGATGATGATAACTTTTAAAAAGAAGGTATTAACATTCGACTTACTTGCGCTCCTTAAGTTTTGGGCTAGGGCGAGAGTATTTCAAGAATCCATCCCACGGAACCATTTTAATGCCTGCACGAGCAGAGATGATCCCCCTTACTCTGCAAAGTACCAAAAAAAAAAAAAACAAATTAGACCATTTCTAACATTAGAGACATCTTTGTGTAATTTAAGTTTGTACCTCTCAGCAAATTCAATAGGTGTTTCTCCTGGCTTCATGTTTTGGGGCTCTAGATACCAAACATCACACACAACAGCCCATGATGTCATCAGCTGCAACAAATGTGTTGTGAACGAATGCCTGCAAAAAAGGAGAACAATTTTATTCAACAAAACTTAATAAAAAGAAAATACTAAAAAACAACTGCGATTAGAAGAACAATTCTTACTTTTTACTATTCCAAAAGGCATCAACAAAGATTTTGTTGTACTTGATTGCAATTGGGCAAACAGTGGATCCAAGTTCAAATGCCCCCTGAAAAATGGTTATTCTGATCAATCGAATTATAATCATATTATACTTATGCGGTTAATGCGGTAATATATCGGATATCGATCAAGGACCGATATTTGAGATATAGGTTATCTCGGTGAGATATCGGTGGGATATCGGTAGTTTCCATATCATGCAGAATTTATATAGCAATTTAACATGAATAATTCAGTGATATATCGGTTATATCAGTGATATATCGGTTATATCAGTGATATATCGGTCAAATATCGGTCTATATAGTATCGATATATGACACCGACATTTTACTAGGGGACCGATGTAACCGATATATCACCGATATTAACTGCATAGTTTTATACTATGTGCTAATTTGGAAAATTATGTACCTTTTTGAACATAACCGTGTAATTGTTATTCACACAAGTGCCTTCAGGAAATATAAGAAGAGGATTGTTGTCGGCCCCTTCAACGTGTTCTCTTAACCTGAAAAGTTATAACCCATGTATGTTACAACATTTTAAAGAAGCAATATGAGAAAATAAGGAAATCTAAAAAAGTTAAGACTCGTAATATTTAACTTACTTTCTGGATACAATTTCACGATCTTTTGCTTCTGAACGGTTGAACCATATACACCCAACACTTTCCAAGATAGTGCTTTGTATAAGTCCTGCACTTAATGAGTTATTACCGTACAAAAATAGTCTAATTACAGATGTAATATTGTTACCTATTTTAATCATGGAAATACTGTTGGTTCTTATTCGGATTTTAGACTTACCATCACTGTCTTTTATTACCTGTTAACCCTAAATAGAGTGATCTAACACAGAAATTAAGGACACGTACCAACCCATCCAGGGTGTTTCTGCATGATTACAGCAAATGCAGTCATCTGCTCTAGAATGATGAAATCAATCATTGATGTGTGATTGGCTACAAACACCTGCTTATCCACCAATCAGGCGCAACTTAATTCATTAAGTATGATAAATGAATCAGAGACAACATGCAGATATGGCGAAATTTGACTATTTACTTGTGAATGGTCAATTTGGGTTGTGTATACTGTCCAATGGATTGAGATTCGGCTAACGTCTATTTTCAATGCATTCAACCTGATGAATCGTTTCATTTAAAGTTACTTGTAAAGTTTGCCTAACTTTGTATTTGTGGCAGAATTTAACGAAATTCGCGTTGTTGATCGGAAACGGGCCAATAAACAAAACACATTTGCAGTGACATGCATAAGACGTTTTTCAAACATTTAGGATTGTCTTGGGGCTCAAAAAGCCATTTTTCTGTTTTTAAGTTTAAAGGCATGACTTGTTGGGGTTTGTTTCATATTAGTGAGTACTTCTCTTATGAGTTATCGGTTAGAATTTATTTCTAGAATAACGGAGATCGCGTTTCAACCTCTTATAGGAATGATTATAAAATCCTCCTATAAGTATCCAGTTGAGTTTGTAATTAGGGTTTTATTCAGTTTTTTGTTTTTAATTAAATAATAAAAATATCTGCGTAAACATACCTGTTTGGGCCTTGCACATGGCCTAGGGCCATGGTAATTGACAACTCCAGTCCATGATGCAACAAAGAAGCTGCAAATTAGCTCCACTAAAGCTCTCTAAATATAAGATAAAATACCAAAAGAGCACTAGTGAGAATGTCAAATAAACACACCCCATTAAGATCTGAATAAAAATTGCTAGATTCTTCTCAAACAATTCTTAAAAAAGTGTGAGTTGACTTCTTTAACCACACCACGTGGCTATTTGTTGCATAAATTACTATTGTCTTTTTAAATTACATTGAATGTAATTAGGGGTGCAAACGAGCCGAGCGGCTCGCGAGCTACTCGAGATCGGCTCGAGAAAAAGCTCGAAACGAGCTGAGCCTTATCGAGCCCGAGCCGAGCTTGAGCCTAAAATAAAGCTCGTTTGTTTATCGAGCTCGAGCCTCGCATGTGAAGCTCGTTAGGCTCGTCGAGCCTTAGTGTAAATGAGCCGAGTCGAGTCGAGCTTATTCAAACTTGTTTACAAGCCCACCTCGAACCTAAAAATAAGTTTATTTAGTAAACGAGCCCGAGCCCGAACTTCACTTATCTCGCGAGCCTAAAAAGTCTATTATTTTTATTTAGTATATTAGTTAAGAGATAATAAACGAGCCGATCCCGAGCCGAGCTCGAGCTTGAGAACATACAAACGAGCCGAGCTCGAGCCTTGAAAACAAAACTCGAATCGAGCCGAGCTCGAGCCCGAGCTCTCATATGTTAATCGAGCTCGAGCTCGAGCCTGGTCAAGCTCGGGCTCGGCTCGGCTCGTTTGCACCCCTATGTAATACATTCCTACAATTTGCCAATAATTGTTGGGCCTTGAAAAGTGTGATGTTGCGCGCAAGAACAACTGTTTATTTGCAACAAAAAGTCAAGTATGATAATCCAAAAACTCTACAATTATTTCACGTTGATATGAAATGATGCCATAAGAAGGTTCTTACCTCTAACCTTTTCTTCAACTTATCATGCCCTTTTAATAGCCAATGCACAGGAATATAGCATGAAAGGAATATTATCCAACCTGATGTCAGAATAAAAACCCTGCAAAAGAAACAAGAAGAACAAACTGCTCATTAACAGAGACCCGCTGCACGTGTTACTGTTAATCTATTAAACTCCAGCAGTAAAAATTCATTAAAAATATCAAGTTATCAACGGACAATCACCCAAATAACTGTACATGCGTAGTTATGCACCCCTTAACTAATTTATCTTTTATGTTAATTCTCATTCTTTCATAACCAATATGGTATGCTTATGGGGTTTTGAGGCAAGTAACATTGTTTTCGTGTTCCCTTGTAAGTGAAATATATTCTTTTGCACACATTTGACTAACAAAAACTACTTGGTCTAGTTTTGGTAGTAGCCTGTGATAGACATCTTGCAGAGTTGTATATGTACCAGAATAAAAGAAAGAAGCACAAAAACACTGATAGCAAACAGATAATAGACTAGCCTTTCATAATTATTCTTGTAATAACAGCAAATACAGTAATAGCACTCGATCATGAAACAATATATTAATCTATAGTACACAACAGCTCAGTTATATATTCCTCAATGAGATCTTGAACTGAAATCAATTAACAAAAAATACATTGACCAGGTAACCACATTTGACTGTCCCTTCATTGGCTTATATGACATGAAAAGCTTAAAAAAACTTAAGAATAAAGTAGACAAATGGTCCCTGTGGTTTACCAAGATTTCAGGTTTGGTCCCCAGATTTTCAAAAGTACATAGATGGTCCCCGTTGCACATTGTAATGCATTTAGTCCCCAGCTAACGAATCTAAAGGTTTCAGCAAGTCCAACTGTCCAAGTTAGGGGCTAAATGCGTTACAAAGTGCAAACCATAGGGACCATCCATGTACTTTTAGGCAAAGTTGGGAACTAAATGTGTTACAAAGTGCAAACCAAAGGGACCATCCGTGTAATTTTGGAAAGTTAGTCACCAAATCCAAAATTTGAGTAAACCATAGGGACTCCATGTACTTTACTCAAAAATTAATCTGAACAATCACTCTAACATCAATATCTTGATGCCTTCAGGCATAATTTATCTTGGGCAGAATACTACTTAAAATTCAAATGAAATGTACTTATGTACTCGAGTGGCAGGAATACCAACCTTACAGGGAAAAGAATTCCATATCTCACTACAACTCCTAAACACCACAGGGGGAACAAATACACATTCCAATTCCAAGGTTCTGGAGGATTTGACTTGAAACATCTCGTAAAAGAGTCCTGTTCATGAACACAGAAACTTTTGTTGGTCAACTATGAATAGTAGTACAGTGGAACTAAAATAAGGTAATAGCACAACACTACTCCGTCATCACAAGGACTTTGTAGCATTGAACAAACACACTTGTTAATACAATAAGGTGGAGTTCATAAAAGTATGCAATATGTTAAAATTTGTTTTCATGCAAATGGAACATAATTTAACAGGTAACTTATAAATGCAGTCATACAGACAGTTATATAATAAACATGACAAAAATATAATTATACAAATTTCCCCAAACGAAAAGAGAAAAGATACTTGCATCGACAATGGCACCACCTGCCTCCCTTAGCGTGGGTGAAATGTCCAGTAAATCACGCCTAAACATAATAATCACTCACTTGATCAACAACTTCATTCAAATAATAATATAATACACACAGCTACAGTGCTACACACACATATAAAAACAGTAGGCATGTAAACAAACCGAATATTCATGAACGGTTCGGCGGGAAGTTCGTTTACATTCGTTTATTAAATAAACGAACGGACGTGAATAAAAAATTTTGTTCATTTAATTAAACGAACGAACATGAACACATGTTTTGTTCGTTCATTTATGTTCATGAACATCCATTCATATTCGTTCGTTTATGTTTGTGAACTGTTCGTTTAGGTTTTAGACGAACGAACACGAACATGCCCATTTTCTTAATGAACAAAAAAAAATTATTCGATTATATGTTCGTGTTCGGTTAAAGTTAAAACGAACAAACACATGTTCGTGTTCGTTCAATTCGTATACAGGCCTATACAAACAGAATGAAAGTTTAACATTACAGTCTAAGCTTTCCGAGAGGTTCATGAATTGAATCAGTAGGCAGATAATCTTCAATGTTAGGTCGATCTAGGTCTAATTCCATATTTGATGAGTTCACCTTGCTCATCTTCCACCTACTTCACATATACATATATAATTATATACACAAACATCAACAGAAACCTCACTCTCTATCTTAACATATTCATTATTACGTTTAACCTAAAGTTTTGATTTCCCAATCGATCGTATATTCAATTTAAACAATAAATAATAATAAACGGACAATACAATACGGAAAAACTGGCGGTAATCGTGGAATTTGAAGGATAGACGAAGAAATACCTTATTGAAGAGGTGACGGTGGCGGAAGCGCGGCAGACGGTGGCCGGAGTGAAGAGAATTGTGAGGTTTTATGGCGATTAGTGTTGTTGGTTTAGTTGAGAAACTGGTGTTGTTTATTCGTACAAACACGCAAACGATGCCATTTGTTGACGGTTTTCTTTTTATATTGGTGTTATTATAAAGTACGTAACAATATTTTAGTGAGATGATTACAAAATAATGTTTGGTAAAGAAGGTTACAAAAGATTGTTGGTTAGAGAAGATTTATTCAATGTAAAGTAATTAAAATGAAATTATTTTAGTTATATATTTTAGGTGTGTATTGTTAGACACGTAATTTTATACATCTGTTTTAAGTTCTTGTATCAGTTTCAGTCGTTAAAAACAATATTAGTTCTTTTATTTTTGTATTAATGTAGGATTAAATTTTGTCTCAAAATCTCAATCACTTGTCTCTAAATTTTGCTATGTTAGAATTTCATTCAATCATGTTGTAAGTTGTATCATTTGAAACTTTTAGATCAAGAGTATGTAGTGTTTGGTATTAATAAATTGAAGGCGGAATGAAATTGACCATTTCAATGGAATTAAAAAAACATGTTTGTTTATTATATGGTAATGGAATTGATCATTCCATAAGAATGTGATTCTTTTTAAATATAAGATTTTTCATTCTTTGATAATATATTTTTTTTCATTCCTTCAAGAATGGAAAGACATCTACTATAATAATAATAATAATAATAATAATAATAATAATTATTATTATTATTATTATTATTATTGAGACAACTATATTTTTGACGTTTTTCTTAATTGTATTTCATCACTCGTCTTTTTTTTACATATAAAATTGTACACAGTAATAATTCTTTTTATTCACATATATATGGGTAACTAAACATCACAATTGAATCTAATAAGACATTTCATTCCATTGTCTATTTCATTCTTTAGTCCATTTCATTACTTCATAATAATATTTATCAATTTATCAAACAGAGTGTAAAGACATGAGGTAAGCTATATGCGCATCCATATCAAACCTCTCCGAATAGTGTGCACAATAATATTTATCAATTTATCATGGTACACACAAGACAATTGATTCAATTCAATATAAACAACTCGAGTAAGTATAGTATATCGACATGAAATGCGAATGGTATAACATAGGTGATATAACAAGTTTAACACACGTAGAACACACAATTGTACATACTAGGAGTTTAGTAACAAGTCACAACATGGCAAGGGAAATTCATTCTCCATACACATTGATACATTGTGGATAAAGAATTTCTTCGAAAACGCCTAACGACTCCATGTCTAGTAAATTGTTCCTAAAACAAGTGGACATCACATAAGGTAACTAATTGGTGACATGTCATTGTGGGACTAGCCCAAATGGTAAGCTTCTTAGTTGGAGACATTCAGTTCAGTCCTAGGAAAAAAGTATATTAGATTTGATTTGGTATAATGTATGAGTGGGTGCCTCTAAGAATTGAGTAACATTCGTCGTTAAAAAATAACAAGCTAATTAGTGGCATGACTCATGTGGTTCTCTATTTAAATAAGTTTATTGTAACATGTTCACACAACCCAAATCATTGAATCAATCTAACTTAGCCCTAATGATTATGGTTATTGAAACAAGGGCAGTCACGGCCTTCGGGTTAGGGTGTCACCGAACACCTACAAAATTTCTTTTTACATACGTGATGTGATAAATACACCCAACATATGGATTAATTTACCAAATTAGTCAAACTTGGTAATGATTAAGTATTTTAATACATTATTTTATTCTGAAGTCAAAAGTAATAATTATGTCTTTTTATTTTATAATACTTTTGTTACTTTTTTTATATTTTGTTATACTATTATTAGTATTAATATCAATATTAATAAATAAATAAATAATCAAGACACTTTATTATAAACATAAAAGTAAAAAAGTTCTTCATAAATAAATAAATAACGAGTCTCCAATAAAAAAAGCAAACGTGCAAACATTAACTATGAATTAATAAACCTTCTGGGGTAGCCCAGTTGGCCAGCCTCACACACCCTCTCCCTAGAGGTCCCGGGTTCGAATCTTGGTGTCCGCATCTCACGGCCAAGCTTTTCGCTCTCGGTTGGGAATTCACCCACAGGCAGCTATGGGGCTAAGCTAGCTTGTGGAGTGTAATCACTCCAGGGGTTGAGAGGACCATGAAATATTAGTATTAATATCAATATTAATAAATAAATAATCAAGACACTTTATTATAAACATAAAAGTAAAAAAGTTCTTCATAAATAAATAAATAACGAGTCTCTAATAAAAAAAAACAAACGTGCAAACATTAACTATGAATTAATAAACCTTCTGGGGTATCCCAGTTGGCCAGCCTCACTCACCCTCTCCCTAGAGGTCCCGGGTTCGAATCTTGGTGTCCGCATCTCACGGCCAAGCTCTTCGCTCTCGGTTGGAAATTCACCCATAGGCAGCTATGGAGCTAAGCTAGCTTGTGGAGTGTGATCACTCCAGCGGTTGGGAGGACCGTGGAATATTCCCCCCCCCCCCCCCCCCTCCCCTCCCCCCAAACTATGAATTAATATGCCTACTTGATCGATCATGTAGTTGATTTCTCTTAGATAGAGAAATTAGATGTATAGCATTTATCTAATGGGACTATGAATTAATTAAAACATATATAACTTTGTAACTTTTTTGTGCATTAGCACTTGTAACTTGTGCTTGGGGAGTTTTCCAAAAAAAACTTAATTTTCCACTTTCAACCTAAAAGTTTTATCTTTTACATTTTAACCCTTTTTTTTTTTTACTTTTAACTCTAAGTTTTCCATCTTTTATAATTTAACACAAGTCTTTGTTATTTACAACTTTGGTCACCTATACTTTTTATCTTTTGCAAGTTTTTCGTTTTACGTTTCGTTCTAAATTTTGCGAGTTAACATGTCGTAGCGTGCATGTGAGGTTCAACGTTTTTGTTCTATTTTTTCATATATGACAGACCCGTCGCAACGAGTCCATTTTCCCCCTTTTGTAAAGCTCGTCGCAACGGGCGGGTCGTAGATAAACTAAGTTATTATTTTCTACATTTTACGTTTCTGCTTAATTTCTTCGCATTAAGACACTGTAACGGGTGTGCATGGTTCAACGATTTTAGTCTACTTTTCGTTCTGTGTAATTTTTACCATTTTATCTATTTTATTTTTACGATGTTGAGAGTCGATGTCGTTGTGGCATTGGTACTACTTGGCACGGTTTTACGAACGTTTTTAACCTATTAAATTTTTTACTAATATTTTCTTTCGGTTTACCCCTGTTCTTCCTTTACTTAAAAACTAATTTTTGTGTGCATATTTTATGTACCGGTATGTATAAATATGATTTGTTCTATATTCCGACGTAAACTTTTTTATAGACGAGTCAGGTCAAATATAATACGTTTTTGTTTAAAGAAACCATTTTTACGTGCATATTTTTACGTACGTTTTGGTATAAATTCAAGTTGTTCTACGTTTTGAGGTAAACTTTTTTGGGAAATGATTTAGGTCAAATATAATATGTTTTCGTGTTTATTTTATGTATGTTTCGAACCGAGTGGAGTCAAATTATGGTTTTTTTCGAAAGCTCTAATTAATCCCTTTCGATTACATGTGCATATTTTCCTTCATACCTGTTACGTTTTCTGTGTATGAGTTGGGTCACATATAATACGTTATGATTGTTCGATATGAATTCCATTTACTTTACGTTTGATCCATTCACAATGCTTATACAGGTTACACTGAATTCAACTGGATACGTCGAAATATGTGTTTTCATATGGTTAATGCATCATATAACGTTTGGACTAATCCATTCAATATTTACGATGTACCCGCGCCGCAACGCGGGCGGGTCTTAACCCTAGTTTAATTTAAAAAAATAAACATATGTTTAATTTTGTTTTTTGTATCCCACAATTCGCTAATGTTTGCTACTGTCACACCCCGACCACGTGGAACATACAAAACGTGGCGGAAACATCGGGGAGTGTTGTAACAGAATTAATTGTTTCAAATCCATGGCAATTGAAGTTTCGTTTTAGTGATTAAAAGTGTTACAATGTCTAACAAACAAGAAATACAACAATTAACTAGTCTTGCATCTTTTATTGTCACTAAAGCCCAAGTCTGCCTATGTGTATCTTGATCATCTTATGCAATAGTTCCTGAAAAACACATGTGAAAATAGGTACGTCAGCATAAAAATGCCTGTGAGATACATAGGTTTTGTGAAAAATAGGTTCCATGACTTATGTTTGAGAAAATGTTTAGTCATGAACCTTGTAATTTGCTTTGTTTTGTAAATCATTTGAAAAACAATGAGTTCAGATGATATGTATAAATAAATGAATAATGTATAGTTAAATGAATAACCATAGTAAAATGGATTTGTATAAGGTAAGTTGTTTGTAAAACAATGTCTTGTGAAAAGTATGTTATTTGTATAAAATGTTATATGTATCAAACTGAAATGATTCAAATAACGCTACAATATGTAATACCATACAAACACTTATATATAGGAAGTACCAGCGGCGTATCCACCATGCTTGTATCATATTACACACGCATCGTTACTTAATCATTTAATCAAACCAAACCAACAATGTAATATGTCTATGTTTAAATCAATAGTCAAAAGTCCTTGTATAAACCATGTCAAATGTCTATGTCAAATATCCATGTCAAATGTCTATGTCAAATATCCATGTCAAATGTCTATGTCAAATATGTCATGTATGGCAAGTGAAATGTCTCAACTAAACCATATGCACAAAAACAAAGTATTGAAGTAAAACTTAGTTTAAATCAAAGTTATGTTTTGTGGGAAATGCATGATCAATGTCAATCATGTTAAAATGTCTATGCCGAAATGTCTATGTCAAATACGGTTCACACGGTTCACAGATACAAACGGATCACAGTCAAATGATTACAACGGTTCAATATGTAGTATAATGTGTTCATATGCTGGATAAGCATATGCAACAGAAAAGCAACGTAAAACGATGTACTAAGTATGCACATAATGGACATACATAGCATAAAGTGTATTGAAATCATGTACTATAATGTACTAACGAACATAGCAGTATATGATGTTTAAAACAGGAAAGCATGAAAGTAACAAGTAGGCACATGTGTTCCACCCCAAAACAGTTTGGAAAACAGTAAAAGAGGGGTCTATGTACTCACTTGAGATTGCTCAGTAGTCCTTGAGTAACAACTAAACAATGCTAGAGATCGCGGATATCAAACGGCACCTAGTATAGGTAACTATGTTAATAAACCGGACCTAAATCGGAAGACTGGGTAGCATTAGGGTTTGTAAACCAAACGAGTGTAGAGACTCGTGTCATTTGGTTTAACAAAGCCTACATACTAAATGAAACTTAACCTAAGTGTCTACGACCCATTACGACCCGTTTAGGTAGCTTAAGCTACTTTAACGCGTCGTTCGCGTGAAACGCGTTCGGACCGCCTATCTAGCCCTATGACAAGCGTTATATGCCTAAACATATTACATAATCAGTTATGTGACAAAGGTTTAGGTTACATAGGCTTAATTACCAATTATACATGAAAAGGGTATTCTGGTAATTTACCTAAGGCATATAAACTACCTATCATACAACTACTTAAACGATGTGACCATAGGGTATAACCTCGGAAGGTTATTCCCTACCTACTATGGTCACCTAATGTGTTTGGTCGGATCCTAATGATCGACCAAACTGGGTCGGGTTCGAAGGTATAGGCGATTTATTAGATCGCCTACCCTACGACCCTAGACAACGTGGTAATCAGTAGGCATAGTCCCAAGGGACTATGACCATCGTGATTACAATCACGTTGCGAAGTTCTAACGAACTTCGCATTGACCATTACTGGTCAACGCTGAAAGTCAAACAAAGTTTGACTTTATGACTCGAAAAGCAGTAAAAATAAGGAAAAGAACGAAAGAATACTTACGAAGGGTCCCCGCTAGTGAATCGTGATCGAATCGCTCAGGTATGAAGCGAAGGCCTCAACTTAGAGCATTTGGATCAGATTTGGTGGGTTTTGAATGGAAGGGGGGTTGGGTATTTATAGTAAATGCACCACCGTTAGGATCGTTTATCGGGAAACGTGCCTTGATCTCACCCGTACAAGTGTCGGAAGCTTATGGTAGGTTAATTGGCCACCCACCATAAGGTATCAACATGTGGAAGAGAGATTAGGAGTGCAAAACAGCTGAAAACAGGCTGTTAAGTACTCTGCATCTGGTCTGAAATTGCTTTACGGACCTCAAAGCTGCCAATGTTGAGGTCCGTAAGGTAACAACTTTGGCAGATTTACAGTTTTGGTCCCTGCAGCCCCTAAACTTGGTTTTCGATGCATTTTTGACACGTTTAAGCCCCGTTAACCCCATTTCAAAGCTCTAAAATGAAGTTAAAGTATAGGTAACTTAAATTGTGCTCAAAAATATCTCGGATGTCGGTTCGTTTGGCCGTACGATTGCGTTGTTCGGTTAATTACGACGGAAGTCGTAACGAACGCAAAAACGATCCAAATGATGCGACGAATGGATTTTTCTTATGGCGAACACTAAAATATAATGTAGTCATGCTTCCATAAATTTTTGGATGTCCGGATGTATTCAGAACGTAAGTTATGCGCGAAAATGCAAACTTGTGCACTTTTTGACACTTTTAGTCCCTGAATGTCCCAAAAGTTTATTTTAGCACACCAAACCCCTCAAAGCCTATTTCTAAGCTATGTAAAGGATATTTAAGGTGTGTTTAACTTATGGTCATGTTCCGGAATGTTCGTTACAGTTCAAATTGACATACTTTCGCAGTTTGTCAACTTTAGTCCCTGTAAGCGATTTAACTTTGATTTCACCACACCAAACCTTCCAAAACTTATGTCTAAGTTATGTCAAGGTTATTTAAGGTATGTTAAGCCTATTTCACTATTCCGGAGTGTTTGTTGGATTAAACTGGTTATATTTACGCATCGGTGCGCGTATAACCTTCCAGAAAGCGATTTAGGGTTTGAAATTGAACAAGAGTTGATATGTGTAAACGATACACATATTTTTACAAATCCCAAGTATGAAATATAATATTTCATTGGTTTGGTATTTGTTTGATGGCCGTGAAGGCACAGGTGTTACAGTCTCCCCTACTTTAGGAAATTTCGTCCCGAAATTCATTCGTAGGAGTCTATTTGTGACTTTGTGTTAAATAACCATCAAAGATGAACAAGACGTAATCCTGTAATTTCTCTTTAACGAACATTTTTCAGAAATGAAAAATGAACAGAGTTATTTTCAACAAGCATTCTTTAGAAACAAAAATGAACAGAATAGTCATTTTCCACAACATCTTCAGAAACAAAAATGAACAGAATAGTTAATTTTACATCTTCAGAAACAAAAATGAACAGAATAGTCATTTTACATCTTCAGAAACAAAAATGAACAGAATAGTCATTTTACATCTTCAGAAACAAAAATGAACGGAATAGTCATTTTACATCTTCAGAAACAAAAATGAACAGAATAGTCATTTTACATCTTCAGAAACAAAAATGAACGGAATAGTCATTTTACATCTTCAGAAACAAAAATGAACGGAATAGTCATTTTACATCTTCAGAAACAAAAATGAACGGAATAGTCATTTTACATATTCAGAAACAAAAATGAACGGAATAGACTCTAGACACATGACAAAATTCGCTGTGGTTTCTGTGCACTGAATTCCATAATTATGTATGCATCCATAATTACGCAATTCCTTGCATAGTCCGCACAATTTGTCTGAAATGTGAAGGGGAGGAAAAATCAAACCTGATGATGAGTGTGACTAAACTACCATAGGGTCCTTTTAATTAGATCGACAAGGGATCCTTTTAAATTAGGCCACCAAGGAGTCCTTTCAGCTATATCATCACATGATATTCCTAACCAGATTTTTGGATCAATCTGTTTACCTAGACCTCTCAGGGTCTAATTATGGAATGGTACAATATAATCCAAGGGTCTTTACTATTACGTACAAGCCCGTTGAGGATTTAATATAGCACCCAAAGATATGGAAGATTCTACGAGGATTTGGATGACAAGAATTTGGATCACACAATAACATAAAAGGGAACACATAAGCACATAATCACATAATTGTTTAACTTGTTTATTAATTTGTTATCTTCGGACGCGGATACTTAAAGCACACCAGGAATCCAATTCGTGGATTTCATTTGGCACTTTAATCATTTCAAGAATCTATCTATGAAGATAGAATAATCTTAAAAGAAATTCGGCTTTGTCCCTATTGAATTGTGATGTACGTATTGAATCATACAAAGAATTCAATTAAGGACTCCGATGAATGATATCCATCCACAAGGATCTAATTATGAAGATAGAAAGATCCTACATGGATTTTGGAGTTTGTGTAACGAGAGTGTTCCGACACCTTGCACTAGGCGTGCTTACGTCGATACACAAGGTAGAAAGTTCATGAGGTTGAGGTGCCAGATATGCCAAGCGACATATGTAGCAGAGTTTGAAAGTTGAGTAGCAGCAGGATTTGTAACAGCTTTGCTTTGGATTGCAAAGCGGCATATGTTAACCAAATGTCTCCATCGTCCACCGTGGGTACATTTGAAACAAGGTATTTGATTTGAATAATGACGATGGCATTGATTGCACCAAGGAGCAGTTCCCTTATACAGC
This sequence comes from Helianthus tuberosus, assembly GCA_030545235.1. Lineage (NCBI taxonomy): Eukaryota > Viridiplantae > Streptophyta > Magnoliopsida > Asterales > Asteraceae > Helianthus > Helianthus tuberosus. The sequence continues at coordinate 7,186,140 of JARYGA010056639.1, forward strand.
TTCACCCCTGAGGCGAGTCATGGTGATAGCTAAGTCAACGGTCCTCTGGAGTACGACGCCTATTCGCTGGGTAATTGCAGCACCTGGTTCGGACATTGTTGTGGCGATGAAGAGGCACCATGAAGAAAATAGAAGACATGGGAGGAAACAAGGGAAAGATAGTCGAGAGAAAATGACAACGCATGAAGATTGTGACCATTTGTTTGTTACCAAAGGCAAACAAATGAGATAGTGACTAATCAAAGTAAGCGGGTCAATATAATGTATCGCGAAGACATGCTCGCCTATAAGTGAACACTCATCCCAAGAATTCCCAGGTAAGCACAACTGGTCTCGCGTCTGATGAGATGTATACGAAGTGCTTGCCTAGACAGAAAACCCAGAATACAGGCATTCACCCTTCCAGTTTGCACGTGTTCACATTATTAAAAACCCAAAACCTTGACGAGATTTTGAAAACTCAAAGGGGTTCAAAACCATATAATAGAGAGTTCAAAACCTTACAATAAAGGGTTCAAAACCTAGAAATCAATCATCCTAGAACAGATGATTAGTTTTCAAAGCGGTTTTGAAATTTATGTTCTTGTTGTGGTTGTCGCCTAAGGATAGGTGACGGTATTGTTTTATGACTAAACGCAAGTAAACTCGCGTTAGGGTCCTAAGAAAGTTATAGACTAGGTCAAAGCATTACTAATAACCTAATTCCCTATAACCATTGGCTCTGATACCATCTTTTCTGTCACACCCCGACCACGTGGAACATACAAAACGTGGCGGAAACATCGGGGAGTGTTGTAACAGAATTAATTGTTTCAAATCCATGGCAATTGAAGTTTCGTTTTAGTGATTAAAAGTGTTACAATGTCTAACAAACAAGAAATACAACAATTAACTAGTCTTGCATCTTTTATTGTCACTAAAGCCCAAGTCTGCCTATGTGTATCTTGATCATCTTATGCAATAGTTCCTGAAAAACACATGTGAAAATAGGTACGTCAGCATAAAAATGCCTGTGAGATACATAGGTTTTGTGAAAAATAGGTTCCATGACTTATGTTTGAGAAAATGTTTAGTCATGAACCTTGTAATTTGCTTTGTTTTGTAAATCATTTGAAAAACAATGAGTTCAGATGATATGTATAAATAAATGAATAATGTATAGTTAAATGAATAACCATAGTAAAATGGATTTGTATAAGATAAGTTGTTTGTAAAACAATGTCTTGTGAAAAGTATGTTATTTGTATAAAATGTTATATGTATCAAACTGAAATGATTCAAATAACGCTACAATATGTAATACCATACAAACACTTATATATAGGAAGTACCAGCGGCGTATCCACCATGCTTGTATCATATTACACACGCATCGTTACTTAATCATTTAATCAAACCAAACCAACAATGTAATATGTCTATGTTTAAATCAATAGTCAAAAGTCCTTGTATAAACCATGTCAAATGTCTATGTCAAATATCCATGTCAAATGTCTATGTCAAATATCCATGTCAAATGTCTATGTCAAATATGTCATGTATGGCAAGTGAAATGTCTCAACTAAACCATATGCACAAAAACAAAGTATTGAAGTAAAACTTAGTTTAAATCAAAGTTATGTTTTGTGGGAAATGCATGATCAATGTCAATCATGTTAAAATGTCTATGCCGAAATGTCTATGTCAAATACGGTTCACACGGTTCACAGATACAAACGGATCACAGTCAAATGATTACAACGGTTCAATATGTAGTATAATGTGTTCATATGCTGGATAAGCATATGCAACAGAAAAGCAACGTAAAACGATGTACTAAGTATGCACATAATGGACATACATAGCATAAAGTGTATTGAAATCATGTACTATAATGTACTAACGAACATAGCAGTATATGATGTTTAAAACAGGAAAGCATGAAAGTAACAAGTAGGCACATGTGTTCCACCCCAAAACAGTTTGGAAAACAGTAAAAGAGGGGTCTATGTACTCACTTGAGATTGCTCAGTAGTCCTTGAGTAACAACTAAACAATGCTAGAGATCGCGGATATCAAACGGCACCTAGTATAGGTAACTATGTTAATAAACCGGACCTAAATCGGAAGACTGGGTAGCATTAGGGTTTGTAAACCAAACGAGTGTAGAGACTCGTGTCATTTGGTTTAACAAAGCCTACATACTAAATGAAACTTAACCTAAGTGTCTACGACCCATTACGACCCGTTTAGGTAGCTTAAGCTACTTTAACGCGTCGTTCGCGTGAAACGCGTTCGGACCGCCTATCTAGCCCTATGACAAGCGTTATATGCCTAAACATATTACATAATCAGTTATGTGACAAAGGTTTAGGTTACATAGGCTTAATTACCAATTATACATGAAAAGGGTATTCTGGTAATTTACCTAAGGCATATAAACTACCTATCATACAACTACTTAAACGATGTGACCATAGGGTATAACCTCGGAAGGTTATTCCCTACCTACTATGGTCACCTAATGTGTTTGGTCGGATCCTAATGATCGACCAAACTGGGTCGGGTTCGAAGGTATAGGCGATTTATTAGATCGCCTACCCTACGACCCTAGACAACGTGGTAATCAGTAGGCATAGTCCCAAGGGACTATGACCATCGTGATTACAATCACGTTGCGAAGTTCTAACGAACTTCGCATTGACCATTACTGGTCAACGCTGAAAGTCAAACAAAGTTTGACTTTATGACTCGAAAAGCAGTAAAAATAAGGAAAAGAACGAAAGAATACTTACGAAGGGTCCCCGCTAGTGAATCGTGATCGAATCGCTCAGGTATGAAGCGAAGGCCTCAACTTAGAGCATTTGGATCAGATTTGGTGGGTTTTGAATGGAAGGGGGGTTGGGTATTTATAGTAAATGCACCACCGTTAGGATCGTTTATCGGGAAACGTGCCTTGATCTCACCCGTACAAGTGTCGGAAGCTTATGGTAGGTTAATTGGCCACCCACCATAAGGTATCAACATGTGGAAGAGAGATTAGGAGTGCAAAACAGCTGAAAACAGGCTGTTAAGTACTCTGCATCTGGTCTGAACTTGCTTTACGGACCTCAAAGCTGCCAATGTTGAGGTCCGTAAGGTAACAACTTTGGCAGATTTACAGTTTTGGTCCCTGCAGCCCCTAAACTTGGTTTTCGATGCATTTTTGACACGTTTAAGCCCCGTTAACCCCATTTCAAAGCTCTAAAATGAAGTTAAAGTATAGGGAACTTAAATTGTGCTCAAAAATATCTCGGATGTCGGTTCGTTTGGCCGTACGATTGCGTTGTTCGGTTAATTACGACGGAAGTCGTAACGAACGCAAAAACGATCCAAATGATGCGACGAATGGATTTTTCTTATGGCGAACACTAAAATATAATGTAGTCATGCTTCCATAAATTTTTGGATGTCCGGATGTATTCAGAACGTAAGTTATGCGCGAAAATGCAAACTTGTGCACTTTTTGACACTTTTAGTCCCTGAATGTCCCAAAAGTTTATTTTAGCACACCAAACCCCTCAAAGCCTATTTCTAAGCTATGTAAAGGATATTTAAGGTGTGTTTAACTTATGGTCATGTTCCGAAATGTTCGTTACAGTTCAAATTGACATACTTTCGCAGTTTGTCAACTTTAGTCCCTGTAAGCGATTTAACTTTGATTTCACCACACCAAACCTTCCAAAACTTATGTCTAAGTTATGTCAAGGTTATTTAAGGTATGTTAAGCCTATTTCACTATTCCGGAGTGTTTGTTGGATTAAACTGGTTATATTTACGCATCGGTGCGCGTATAACCTTCCAGAAAGCGATTTAGGGTTTGAAATTGAACAAGAGTTGATATGTGTAAACGATACACATATTTTTACAAATCCCAAGTATGAAATATAATATTTCATTGGTTTGGTATTTGTTTGATGGCCGTGAAGGCACAGGTGTTACAGCTACTATTAGTAAGATACTTAGAATAGTTTTAATAATTTCAGTGTATATTTTTTTTTCTTACATATCTCATTTTACTAATAATTATTTTTTGTTCTTACATGTCTCATTTTACTAATAATATAAATATGTTTATTTAGTAAAAGAATATAAAAAATTAATATTATGGGTTTATTTATAAAAAATAAAATAAAACCTGCTTTTTAAAAATATTAAAAAAGTTTATGGAAAAAAAATTATTAGTTGACTTGTGGGTCCATTATTAGTTTATGGAAACTTGAAAAGTTGACTTGTGAGAAAAAGTAAGGGTGAGAGGGGCACTCCTCTCTTAGGGGAGTGACTTCTCTTACACACACCCAATCAGCACGCGCCACGTCAACTCCCCCCTCCCCACACACCCTCAATTTGGTGGCGGCACTCCTCTCTTGGTGGACTTGTTTTTTTATTTTTTTTATTAAGTTGAAAAAATCAAAAAGAAAAATACTTGATTGGTTGAATCAATGGTGGGCCACCCTCTCCCTCTCTCCCTTTATGCGATGAACACCCACCGCTCCCATTCCCCGATTAGGCTCTCCGAGTTGATGGCGGCGGTGTTCCCGCTCAGGGACTAACCTCACCGCAACCCTCCCCGCAAAGCGCCCCGGACACCCTAAAAAAGAGTTGACTTTTGGGTGTATTTAACACAACCCTTTACATACCATCTATAGAACCAAAACCCAAGCAACATTTAACACCCATAAAAAATAACTAGTGTGAAAAGACTAAGGGGGAAGGGGCGCATATCACTAACATCACTAAAAAATTATATCACACCCAATCACCATTTGACATCTCATTCCATCACATTTGTAACATTCATCACATTCCAAAATAAATATCACAGTTAAACAAAACTTAACGACCTAATTCCTTTATCAACATCAAAGTCAAACTCACACAGCCACACACCACACACAACACACACCACCAACGTGATACACATCACTCCCAACACCATCACCACGTGATACACCCTGCTTGCGACGGTGTATCACGCCATCACTAGTATGATGGGTGTGTCTCACGCAGGTGCCCTGAGCCCCTTAACAACTGCAGTTTTATTCCCCTGGTAAACTCCTGAAATCCTGGTCCTCCACACACAAAGAAGGTGCGGGTTTAACCTCTGTGGGATATATTGCAAATCTTATATTTTCTTTTCAGCCTTGTTATCTAAAAGATGATTTATAATACCTCTTCTCTCCTATTCGTTTAGGTAGACAAGTTCCAACTTAATTCCTTTCCTCCTCTTCATTATCAATTAGCTAATGTAGTTTCATAGTTCAATAATTTGCCCGGTAAAAAAAATCGATGACACGATACGATACGACACGACATGGTTAAAAGAAAAAATTAGTGACCCGTCCAAAATAATTCCCTCCTGTTAAATATATGAAAGACCAAAATTTTTCTTCCATGAAAAAGGTTTTTTGAGCACGCCAACGTATGGAAACTCACAACCAACTAGCAACTTAGCTAGCATGCACATAACGAACCCTTATGGTTCTAAACAATATTTTATCTTAGCCCAATAAACCTATAGTATAGTACTTCTTAAAAACAACCCAAATAGACTTTGATACACTAGCCATGGTTCTCAATACCTCATTTAGCTACAAGGACAGAATACTCCATTTTAAAGGCATTTTTTTAACGTGTACTTCCGTATTGAACTATTACTCCTTTTATAATGATGTACACAACCAACACTATGTCTGCCATGATTTTATCAAGCACACATGGTCACCAATAAACCATAATTTCATCAATTTTCATCATTTGTTACCTAATTGATACTTGATCAATTCACTAATTTAACTTGAAACAATCCCTTAGTCCAAAGTACCATGTACTAGTGTGACTTTGCTTTCAAATTCATAGCTTTTTTATAAAACTAAACTTATTTTAACAAGTTAATAACTCTTTTTACAAAAGCTGAGTATACACGTTTTTTTTTTTTTTTTTTTTTGTCAACATTTTAATTAAAATCATTCATAAACACATTTATCAAGTGTTGCTACAATAAATACAAGACCAAGGTCTGTAGCGATATCTCCAGGTTAAAAGGGTTCAAGGTTTCAGTTAGCCTAACGCAGGTCGTGGGGTTCCCCCATGTTTGCAAGACGTGGAGAGAGGTTCACTAGTATTGTTGTTATTCTCCTTAGATCCTGAACTGATTAGAGATCAGCCCAGAAAGCAATCGTTGGAGAAGATGAATTATTTAGTATGAAGAACAGAAGCAAGCATGAAGCTAGTTCTCATGGGAGAAGAAGAAGAGAAGCAAGCATGAAGCTAGTTCTCGTGGGAGAAGAAGAATCAGAGAGTTGGAATGATCTCTGCTGATCCTGGAGTCCTGGTGCATGGTGGCATGGCCTGCATTTTATAGGGGAAGAGGTTTCTCAAAGGAGAAACCTTTGACTAGTGAACATGGCTTGCAGTGAGGGACTTACCCTTTTAGGGGTTGAAGGGTTTGGACCTGCAGATGAAAGGGTGTGCTCTCCCACATGTTCTGGTTGTAGCTGGGCAGGAGGTTTCACACGCAAAGGCTAATGTGACAAGGCTCTGACTTGTCCTTTTTACTATTCACGACAGTTGACGATTTCTGAACCTTTTAACCTTTTAAGCTGATGTGTCTCTAATCAGTTTATTAAGGTTTGAGCTACCCCCGTCATCAGCCCCCAAGTCAGAGGTATTTGGGGTGTAAGCTCAAATGCTTCTAACTTGTGTACATGATTTTTATTGCTTAAAGGCTTCAAGGCTTAAAAGGTTATCAGACGTCTAAGTTTTTTGGATTTGAATTTTGAAATGACAGTTAATGTGATGGATGGCAGTTTTTTGCCTTTTGCGTAATAATAACTGCCTAGACTTCACTTTCTTTTCTCTTTCGATCGTCTCTCCTGGGTGCTAGAAAAATCTGTATGTGAGTTATTCTTGTCTCACTCGAGATGAAGTTGAGGCTTTTTGTAAAGAAGGGGGGATCGATCTAAAGTTTAATCCGGTGGCTCGGGGTTTAGATAAATCGATCGATCAGTGTCCCGCTGGTTCGAATGCTCTTTATTGCTGTCATTTCGATTTTTCCAACTTGTGTCATCCGTTTTCGGTCTTTGTTCTGAATGTTTTTAGAGTATTATCGTGTGTTGTTTGGTCAGTTTCGTCCTCAAGGTCTTGCTAGGATTTTACACTTTGAGGTTTTATGATAGGGTATAACCCGTCGTTGTTGTTCTGACGTTTCTTCCGGTTGACCAAGAACACGATTGGGTCACGTTTGAGACATCTCAAGTTGATGTTTGTTTGATTTCCTCTATGGTTACTATCCTTGTTTCTTGGAAGGACCGGTTTTTCTGGATTTATGAGTTCATTGTTTCCTTCAAGCTTGTTTGGAGGTACCCTGATGCTGTGTTAAACGAGGTTGAGCCATTTGAGTCTGAACTAGATAATTGGTTGTTAAAATCCGTTAGGGAGTGTCCTTCGAGGCTTCGTCCCTTTCCTGAACACTTTTTAGTTTTGATGGGTGTGAGCACTTAGTGGGGCAAGCCGGATCGTGTCCCTGTGCTCATGAAGGATGATCAGGGAATGATGTTTTGCCTTATGATTTATCAAGAGTGGTGATACCTCTGATGTTGTGTTTGGGGATGCTGAGGCTACCTCCGGCGAAGATGTTGTTGCCAGAGGTGCTAAACACAGGTTCGAGGGTTCAGGTTATGTGAACGTTACAAATGTCAAAGGCTTTACTAGGGCCGGTGCTTCCAAAGCTTCTACCCAGTGTTTAACCCGATATATGTTAAAGGTAGCTGACCATCCATCGGTCTCTGAGCCAGTGCAGCTGAGTGATGTCATAGAGGCTTTAAACGTTTGGACGTTGGGGTTGAGGAAAAAAAACGACAAGGATTTGTCCTTGGTGATTAGTAAGGGGAGTAAATCAGCGGGTAAGAAGGTTGTGAGCTTCAAGGGTTTCAGGAAAGGTGGTGAAGGTTCCACCGATGTTAATCCCGAAGAGGTTTATGTGCCGGATTGGAAGGTCACAGTTGGTCACAGCTTCAAGTCTTCATCCGTTTGTGAGGATGTTCTTACCCATTTTGCTCATCCTACTGTTCGAGGTTCTTGCTCATCTATGGACGATGAACTGGTGATTTCGAAAATGATGATGGGTTCTTGCAACCCTGCTGCCTTGCTTCTAGAGGGTGTATCCCGATTTCGCAAAAGGATTCAAGAATATGAAGTTTTTTCGAAGAAGAGGGTGACGGGTGGTCTGTAGGACAACCCTTAAGTACCTTAAAACGATTAAAATCCCATGCTTTACACGTTTAATTGTTTGAACTTGGTAACTACTAGTTGTTTGGACGTGCAGGTGTAAATGGAGCTTAAAAGGGAAGGAATTTGGAGCATCAATAAAAAATAAAATATTGGAATTGAAGAACTAAGAATATCACATGATAGAGGATGAAATTACGAGAACGTGGGCGAAAACGGCGAAGAAAACGGAGTTGAAACGAGAAAGTTATGAAGAAAACAAGAAAACGAAATCTGGTGCCGCCGTAACCTACGGCTCCTAGCCGTAGGTTACGGCTCTGACCTGCGTAAAAGTTGTAACTGCCCCATTTATTGGCATTTTATGATGTCTTTTGAGTACCAATGATTCCCATTCAGTTACATACACGTTAGAGACGAATTTTGGGTGTTCTTGAGGGCTTGAAACAATTGCTAAACATCTAGTTAGTGTTTTTAATCCATATGAACATTGAACTAATTGTGAAGATGATTGTTAAAGCCATGTGTGGCTAAACTTTTGATGACTATCTTGGGTTGAAGGTTTGTGTAAGACTTTGTGCTTTGATTTCATATTTCTAGAATAATGAACTCGTCTTTATGATTTGTTTGTTATGGTGTGTGATTTCTTGTTTGTAAATTGTTAATTAGTATGTTAATCTTGTTTGAAACTATACGTTCTTGGTGCCGTTGGCAATCGAGATATCATAGGTAGAATTAGGATTGGCTATTGATTAATTGGTCATCGGGTAACAACCTCGCGTTCTAGGAATCAGAGTACTTAGTTCCCTTTCATCACAACAAGTAATCATACATGAATCATGTCTATGTGATTCTTTCTAGTTGAATGTTAGCATGAATGTCGAAGCAAACCGGAAAAAACCTAAGATAGTCATTTGTCTCTAAATTGTTTACAAACCAAACTTATATTTTTGCAATTACATTAGTAATCTTAGTTTTAAAATCAGATCAATCAAATCAATCAAATCAATTATTGAACTTTATTTTCTTGCAATTAGTCTAATTTAGTTAATCTAGATAAATTCTCAAACAACACATATTCCACAAACTCCCTGTGTTCGATACCCACTTACCGCTATCTACTTAGTAGTAATTGGATTAAATTTGATTGTGACCACGACATCACGTCAGAGGGATGAGATGAAAGCTTCAATAGTTGCTTTTAAAGAAGCTGAGGGCTATGCTGTGTTGGTGCACACATCTGTCGTCTTCGTCTTATGTCGAGTCTCAGTCTCGTTGCGAATCTGAACGAGGATGATGTCATCATCTTTGATGATGACATCATAATGATGAAGTCATCATTGCATCATCTCACAAGATACAAAAGCATTTATGTAATGTTAATTCTGATTTCGTTCATGTCATAGAACTAGGTTTCGCTTTTTTGTCAAAGTTAGGTTAGGTTTCGCTTATATGGTATCTAGGAGGTTTCGCTTTTATGTCATGTACATAAAAGCGAAATATGTTGGCCTATATATAGTCTCATAAGCGAAACCACACTCATAGTTCTAGGTGTTGTCTTCCGGTGAGCCACGAAGTGCTGCCGAAGTGTCGACAGGTTGTAAACGTTATCCAGATCAATAATATCGATAGTTTATAGTGAATACTTGCTGCATTGTACTCGGTTTGTCTGTTTCCGCCGTTCAAACTGAAATAAACTCTTCTAAGCGACTCGTTTAGGTCCGAATTCGATCCTACAATTGGTATCAGAGCTAGTGAAGAAGAGTTCTATACATTTCAGCTGCATATTCTGATATTCTACACCTTCTTTGTCATTTTTTGAAAATTTTTACGGTAAAATCAGCTCAAATTTACACTTAGCACTCGTAATCATACATTAATAAACCCTTGAAAGTTTCAAAGCTAAAATCGATCTAGATCTTAGGAGTTTCGAGGTTTCGCTCGTATGGACTCGTGCAAAAGGTGACGTCATTACATAATTTCGCTCATTTGATTACCTGGTTTCGCTTATCTGATCAAATGATTTCGCTCTTGGTAACAACTGAGGTTTCGCTTTAATGTCACTTTAGGTTTCGCTTATTTGAACAGTTCAAGGTTCCGCTTTTGTGACATACAAGGTTTCGCACTAAGGGTTCAAACTTAGGTTTCACTCATAGTGACATTTAGAAATTCAGCTCAAAATTGTTTAGGTGATCAGAATTAAATCAGATTGCATGTGTTTGTTGTTATTTCAAGACTTATCGGGTTTGTTGTTATTTCAAGACTTATCGGTTCATTCACGTGATAATCATTCCCGAGGTGGTTATCTTCGATTTGTGTGAAACGTTATAGAAGATTGTCAGTTTGCATGTGATTTTATGAGATATAACATTGAATTCGGTTAAATTCATGCATATTAAAGTCCACTAACTCTATTGGTCCAATGAGATTTGAATGGTAATCAAATTTGTCGGTTCATGCGCATGTGTTGAAAGATAAGGTGTCAGCCATCTTCACAAGTTAAAGGTTGTTTGAGATTACCAAAGTCACGTGAATTCATATTGGTTGTGACAGCACTTTCCCACTAGTTATTAATTGTTTGATTCATATCAAGTTGTGGCCCAATCCAAGAGTTGTGATTAAAGTTTTGTCGGCTAAGTGGGTTTGTCATCAACCCATGTGAACAACATTGTTCGACCCAATCAGATTCATACACACTTAATTTTGTCGAGTTTGTGGTTTTGAGACCCAAGATAAAAAAAAATTGTCAGCTACGTTAATTGAAAAAGCACGGTCAAATCTTGTTCAGTAATTGAAAGTACTCAGCCCATGTGATTTTGTTTTGTCATTGGCCCAAGTTTCAACATCAACCTATCGGCCCAAATCAGAAAGTTAAAGGTCTTCAGCCTAAATCATTTTCAAGTCAAAGTGAACTTCATTGTTTACGACCAATTGGAAGCCCATTTGATCTAGTTCATTCACTAAGTTTGCTCGTTTTGGAGTTTAGTCAGTCCGCGAGTCTTCGACACGAGTCCACAAATCTTCAACACGAGTCTTAGATTGATTTCACAAACACATTTTTACATATTCAGTACGTTTTAAACTGATCATTTGTTTGTGTATCGACAGGTATTCTTACAAGGTGATACAGTTCATTTGAAAAACCGAATCATGGACTAGGAATTCTACAACGCGTTCGCTACTCCTGTTACTCCAATTTCTCTTGCACAAAATACGATGTTGGAAAACGAAACGGGAACAATGCAAAAACCGCCCAAACTAATGAACATCGAAGAATATAAGGGTTGGGAAGGCCGTTTCGAGAATTGGGTACAAGCTAACTACTTGGATGCGTGGGAATGTGTCGAAACAAAATACATTCGACCGATGAATGATGATGAAGAAGTGGTTCCGATTAAAGATCTAAGCGCCGATGCTAGAAAGAAATACAAAGATGAGAAAATGATGTTGAGTCTTCTACAACAAGCTGTGAAAGAAGATATCTTGGTGTTATTACAACATAATGGAACTTCCTACTCGATTTGGAAAGCTTTAAGATCAAAGTTTGTTGGTAGTCAAGAAATGATAAAGAACAAGAAGTCACTTCTGAAGAAAGAGTTCGATTTGTTTCGTGGTTTGAAGAATGAAAGCACAAGGTAGATTATTGAAAGATATTGCAATCTGCTAGCAAACATGAAGAGATTGAGCATCGAGAAAGACAATGAAGAGTTGATCGAAAAGCTTGCTGATTCATTGCCACACGAGACTTGGGGAACATATCTCATGATGCTTAGAAACAAGAAAGGTTTTAGCAGTTTGACACTCAGCAAGTTCATTGAGAAGTTGGAAGCTCAAGAGATGGAGCAACGAAAGATTATTCGAATGAAAGATTTCGATGGTGAAGAGGATATTGGGTTGTATTACAAAGCAGGGGTGAATGAGAAATCTACAAATTTATCTCCAAAAATAGAAACTGCTTACAATGCCAAGAATTCTTCTAGAAGTTCATCATCAGGATCAAACAGCAAAACGAGTTTCTCATCATTTCCATCTTTTGATCCGAACGTTTCAACAACAAGAAATGAAAAAAAAAAACTTCAATGCAACATTGTATTGAACATTGAAAATGATCAGGAATATTCTGAAGAGTTAGCAAAAAGCCATATGTCTTTATTAGGAACTGTTCTTGAATCTTATGGTAGTTTTGTTGCAGGTCGAATCGGGAATCCAATGCTGACAAAGGAAGATTACGACCAGATAGATGCTGAAGAGATGGAACTGATGGACATAAAATGGTGCTTGGCCAGCGTGTTGAGGAGAGCTGAGAAATTCAAGCAAATCACTGGAAGAGATGATCTTCGTGAGGCTGGTACTTCTACTTTAGGTTTTGACAAATCTAAAGTCACTTGTTTTCGTTGCAGGGAAAAAGGACACTTCAAGAGGGAGTGCAAAAATCGCGAAGCAAGTGGAGCTCAAAATCCATTCAACAACAACAATGATTATTACCGAAAAGCCATCTACCATCAAGTTGCTCAACAACCATCTCAACAACAACAACATCAGGCACAAATTGCACATGGAAGACACATTATTGAAGACTCTGGAAAGAGAGCTTGTGCAGTTAATCAAGATTCTTTAAAGAGAGTTAATGGTAGTGCTTTGATAATAGATCAAGATGACGAAAAGTTACCTGAAGGATTTAGTTGGGCAAATTTTACATGGGATGATTATGTTCCTGATCAAGATACAACTCACAAAGTTTTTGTTGCTAGAGTTGAAGAAGATAGTGATGATGATCGTGAATATTGGGCGAGAAAATTTGATGCTGATATGAAATTGATTGCTGAAAGTGATAGTGAAGATGAAAAGATTAAAAAGAAGAAGAAAAAGATCAAGACACCAGTGAGCAGTGATGACGAAGAAATTCCAGTGATCAAAAGGAAAGTAAAGGTTGAAGTTCCAAAGTTTAAGGTTGATCAAGAAGTTGATGCAAATAAGATTCCAGTGAAGTGTGAAAACTGTGAAGCTGTGAAGAAGCAGAACAGTACACTGATCTATAACTTGAATAGTTTGAAGGAATCTTATGATGTGTTGAACAAAGCGATGAATCAGTATAATCAAACAAGTGAAGAACAAGCTACAGCAATGAAGACACTTCAGGGTGCTTTTATGACGAAGCAAAAAGTTGTGAACAACTACATTGAGAAGTGTGCTGCTCTTGAACAGAAACTTGAAATTCAGAGAATTGAGACTGAAAGAGTTAATCGTTTGTTGGAAAGTTACTCATGTACTTCTTATGTCATTGACAGGATTTATCCAACTGTTGAAGGCATGAAGGCATTTGAAGAGGATGAAGTAACTGAAGAAAAGAATGCTGAAAAAGTGGCTGAAGAAAAGACTCCAGAAAAGAAGAACAAGAAGAAGAGTGACACAAAGAAAAAGACTGACAAGAAAGATTCTGGTAAGAAACAAGATGTTGGTTACAACAAGTGTCCACCCCCGCTTGAAAATGGATATTCTCCGAGAAATCCAAATTCAGAAAGAGTCGAAAAGGCAACAAATTTACAGTGGGAGTCTGAGTCCTCAGTCAATTTGCCAGAAAATATTGATGTCGTGTTTACATCATCTGACATTGATCATGAGTCCGAGTTAATAAAGAAAGTCGTCGATCAGGTGTTGGATAAAGATGAAACTGAGGAGTCAAAGTTGGAGTCAAACTCAGAGTCAAAGTCAGAGTCAGAGTCAAAGTCTGGTTCTGAAAGTTCGAGTTCGACAGTCAACAGTTCAAATTCTTCGGTTAAAAGAGTTTATAATAAAGAATTCCTGTTATCAAAATCTAATTTGAGTGACGAAACATTCAAAGTTGCATATACATTGAATGATTCCGACAAATTATATTCTGATGAGGAATTTCCAATAAGAGGTGTAAAAACTGAGATGATAAAAAAGGTTTTCAAACTAACAGAAATTAATATTTCTGAAATAAAAGATGTAAATCTTAATGATAAACCTAAAAAATACACCTCAAGAGTACAACAAAGATTAAACAAGAAAAAAGGTTACAGTTCTGGTTCTGGTTTTCACAAGAAACCAAACCCTAACCGTAATTTCAAAAAGAAAGGTCTTGGATTTATTCCAACAGAAAAACAGAAAAATGAAAAATATGTTCGTGATTTTAAAGCAAATATGACATTTGTTTCAGGTACATCAGCAGAAGAAGAAGAAAAGAAAGAATTATGGAGACAGTCAAACTGTGAGTTCCTTGCAAAGAAGCAAGATGACACGAAGAAGATGGTTGATCAGAGAAAAGATACGAGAACTTGTTTCCAATGCAACACTGTTGGACATATTGCCAGAGATTGTTCTAAGGCAATACCATCAAAACAGGGAGTTTCTCGTAAACTCAAAGAGAAAGTGATTGAATTTGAACCACCAATTGACAGAACAAAGTTATTCAAAAATTCTACATTTGAAATTGGTGAATGTTCAAACAAGTTTTACAAGAAAAGAGCTAAAAATGACAAACAAAAATGGGTGGTTAAGAAATCTGGAGGTAGTTCTAGCGATGATTCTGATAGGTCAAAATCAGAGAAGCTGTCTTCTGGCGATGAATCTGATTCCACAAAATCAGATGAGCCACAGGTTGTTTCAAAAAGTGAAAAATCAGTTCTGATTGTGGATGATGATAATTTTCCACCACTTCGGGCTGAAAATTTTAAGAAGAAAATTGGTAAAGTTGAAATATCAAACCAATTTTATGATGATAACAAGGTTTTTGATGTTGAAAAGGCCTTTAACCCCACTGTAAAACACATTTTTGGTAAAATGATTGATAGAAAAGTCAAAGTGGTTCAAAAACTTGATGTGTGCTAAACAGACTATTAAAAACAACTATATTAGACTCTCTAAACTAGACACTACAAAGCTTTAAATCTAGACTCAACCTAAAACCACACAATCGGCAAGTGTACCGATCAATGTAGTATAACCTAGGAAGTCCGGATATCGAACCACAGGACTCTATGAATTACGTGAACTAGACTCTGACAGACACGACTTAAACTTGTTTAATTGTTTGGGGGGGGGGGGGGGGGGTTACTGAAAACTAAGGAAATCTATATTAGACTACTAAAATAACTAAAACTAGACTAAAACGAAAGAAGACTGTGGACTTTACTTATATGAGAACGGGACTACCTAGACAAGAATCCTGGATTGTTTTTAAGAAATTACCGATTAAGTTAAATGCATGAGTTATGGAACCGGGATCTTATAATACTAAACCTATTAAGAACCAACGATGCCCCTCGACCCTTCTGAAGGAGAAACCTGTGGCACTACCTAGGCCGTTAATTCTACCTGTTATTAGACTTCTTCCCAGTTGTCTAATTATTGTGTAAGTACCCTAATGTTGACCTATTCTTTCCCAATCCTAGATCTAGGGTAGTTTGAAGTAATTAATTTGACTTGATAGACTAATAAGACCGACAAGTAAACCAAGACATAACCTTTCCCAAGGCCTATCTAAAGCAATTCGCCGGGTAAGACCTACCAATAGCCCATCACTTCCCAGGTATTAGGACTAGTAGAACACTAAGACTTAGCAAATTATTACTACTTACTTCTAAGGATTATTGCGCAATTCTCCCTAAAGAGTGAAGGTTTTCTAACGTGATATAGACACTCACCGAAACCCTAAACCCTAATATGACTCTATGTTGTGATATAGACCATCACTAAGAATCATATGAAGCAAATAACAATAACAAACCAAATCAAAGCATGCATACACATCAAATCATTAAATCAAACCTCTTACTAAACACAATTACCCATAACAATCATGCAAATAACAAAAACGGTAAAAATCTTTATTCAATCCATTTATCAAGTCTAGGCAGCTTAGAAAATTAGCCAAGGAACATAATCACGAAAAATAAACAAGTCTTGAATGATAAACAATCCATAGTAATCAAGTTTAAAAACATAAAGTTACTAAAAACTGAACACTAATAAATTGCAAACCCGGACGTGAATCTTGATCGCGGCTTGAACCCTTAACCAATCCCTTTTTCTTTTCTCTTGATCGCAGCCTACTAACCTGCTGCCGCTGATAATGTCGCCTCCTCTCCTTTTTTATGTGCGGCTTATCTCTCGAAAATAATAGGGACCCCCCAATTCTGATGTGCGGCCCAAGTTAGTTCCAGCCGTCTGATAATACCTCGTGCCTCCTCTTTTTCTTTGCTACTTTTTTTTCTAATTTTTCGATCCACCATAATATCTTTAGTCATATGTAAAGCCCAAATCTCAATTAGATGTGCAGCCCAATCTCAATTAGATGTGCAGCCCAATATTCCCATGCTATAAAATTCATCCATTTACTCCAATATAATATATCAGCCGACTTTTTATAATTATAATATATAGATTGATAGCAACTTTCCTATGACGGGTATTTTAGCAGTTGAAACGTCATGTGGTCCAACACCAATAAATTAGATGAACTCAACTTATAAAACTGTATATTGATGTTGGCCTAGTCTTTTCTCTCGATCCAATTATATAATTTTTGTGACAGCCATCTAACTTATAAAATAGAGATAGTAGCCTTGACCCACTCACAGAAAATAGTTGCAAATTTCCTCCTGTCACTGGCGCCCTACACTACTCATCTAGCTGGTGATTTATTTATTATTATTGTTCGCTCCATTTGCACCAGTACCTGCCAAAACACAATATAATATAATATAATACTAAAACTAAATAAAAGCAAATAAAAACTGTACATAAATTATACAATCTACACGGAACAAATATGTGTATTTTACCTCACATCAAATATCCCCACACTTAACCTTTTTTCGTCCTCGAAAAAGAATTATGCAACGGAATCAGAGATGTTTAGTTACTCGGGTCAAAAGCATATATATATTTTATTAAAACCAAAGCTTGCGTTAGCCGCGATTGCGAATATACTTGTCCACTTTAAACCCAAGTCTAATCCTAAGCCCTTATCATGTGATTTTAATTTAAGTGCGGTCAATCCACCTAGGGTCTCACGCTAGAATCTACGGTCCACCTACTCCCACCTCAAGCTTATAGGAATAAAGGAACGATCATTTGACCAATTCCTAACCGTCTTATATCAAAACCAAGAGAGTTTACAATCAACTTATTTTTCTTTTTCCATTTTTTTTTCTATTTTTGCTTTGCTTTTCGCTTTTTTTTTTCTTTTTCTCGTGAGTCTAGACGATGCTTTCCCTAACCAAGAGGTATTCCGGCTGTAGAGTCGCTATACCCAACCACAGATTACTTAGGTTTCGGTACTTTTATTCGGCAAGTCGATTTCACACACCCTAGCGGTAATCCGACTGTAGAGTCGCTATCCCCAATCACAGATTACATAGGAATGGTTACTCTCATTTAATTTCTAGCTCACTTTTTATTCTATTTTTTTTTCATGACCACAAACTCTACCGGTTTTAACTTATAACGGTGCCCCTTATACTCTTATTGGCCGTTTTAGTTTCCCATATTTCCCAGGCGAGAACACACTAGCAGACCGACAATTAAGGTATATTAGATCAAAGGGACTTAAAACCAAACCCGGGCCTATCCACATATCCCAAACTAGACGCAAACTCGGTTTATTATAATCTTATATTATTATTATTCGAACCCGAGCAAAAATTCATCTTTTCTATCACTTTCCGTTTTAATTGCAAACTTCTTTTTTATTCGAAAGACATTTTCTGATTTTTCAATTTTTTTTTTTGTATTTTTCAATTTTTTTCATTTTTTTGTATTTTTTATTTTTTTAATTTTTTTTTTGTGTTTTTCATATTTAAGACTCGATTATTTACAAGTATCCCATCCCCACACTTAGAGATTGCATTGTCCCTAATGCAAGAACGAAAATACGACTCAAAAACTACCTAAACACTAAAAAAAACTAAAGACGAAATAAATAAATAAATTACAAAAGAATACAAGGGAAACGACTTAGCTGATTAATAACAACGCGTATGCTCCAAATCTCTCGTCCCATCCTGCTCGATCGTATAGCATTTCGGTCGCGATCGGCTTTGACTCTGACACTGGTACGCTTGATAAATGCCTTATATTCGAACAACAACTCCAAACTCACCTGAATGGAGATTGCGTACGGGTGGTACATATTCAAACCTGCATAACCAAAAACAAGCAAAAACCAAAGCAATACCGACTCTAAAAAAAACGACTCAAGAACCACTAATTTAGACTCATGGTACAAAATAAACGACTCAATAACCAAGTAAACACGAAAACACAAAACACGAAAAAGAACTAAAACTACGATAGAGACTCAAAAATCTACAAACTCTACAAGTGTGCAATCAATTTTTCTAACACTCACGGAGGATCATGTAAACGCGGCTCACCTCCATACCAAAACTCACAGGCTGTAGCACCATCATACCTGTTATCATTCGAATCTATCCAAACACCCTTATACCTCTCACAACCTCTCAACTCATCATCGGGCGGTTTGAACTTATACATTTCAAATCTAAATCGATCTCCACACTGAGCCTTGCTCAGCGCTTCTATCTTAGATTCTACGCACTCTACCCTTTTTCCAAGATCATCTACTCTCCTATCGAGTGGATCCCCACACTTGGGTCCTATCGCTTCCTCTAAACTAGGACCACTTATCACCTCTTTCTCACTTCTCTCATCTTCTAACTTCGATGAGATGATAACCGGTAGCTCGGAACCCTCTCCTAGAAAAGCATACTCTAAATGAGATGGAAGAACCTTAAGCTCTAAAGGTGGGGGTTGGGTGGTGTCATCACTAACAGCTAATGCTTCGGGAATTAAAGGAATTCCCTCATCTTCAACTTCATCTACCCTCAAAGACTCCTCCTCTACCTTCTCTCCTACCACTAAGTCCGCACCACTGATGTACTCTAGACAATGGTCAACGCATGAGATGAACGAGTTCAAGAAATATACGGAATGGCAAGGACCACTATAGAAAAGCATATTCTAAATGAGATGGAAAAACAGACACTAGTCACTAAGACTCTAAAAAAAAAAAAAATACAAGACTCAAAACAAAACAAAACAAAACATGCAGCACATATATGTCAATTAAGTCTATCAAAGCTAATGAACGCGATTGCCAAGAGTCCCCGGCAACGGCGCCAAAAACTTGATGTGTGCTAAACAGACTATTAAAAACAACTATATTAGACTCTCTAAACTAGACACTACAAAGCTTTAAATCTAGACTCAACCTAAAACCACACAATCGGCAAGTGTACCGATCAATGTAGTATAACCTAGGAAGTCCGGATATCGAACCACAGGACTCTATGAATTACGTGAACTAGACTCTGACAGACACTGACAGACACGACTTAAACTTGTTTAATTGTTTGGGGGGGGGGGGTTACTGAAAACTAAGGAAATCTATATTAGACTACTAAAATAACTAAAACTAGACTAAAACGAAAGAAGACTGTGGACTTTACTTATATGAGAACGGGACTACCTAGACAAGAATCCTGGATTGTTTTTAAGAAATTACCGATTAAGTTAAATGCATGAGTTATGGAACCAGGATCTTATAATACTAAACCTATTAAGAACCAACGAGGCCCCTCGACCCTTCTGAAGGAGAAACCTGTGGCACTACCTAGGCCGTTAATTCTACCGGTTATTAGACTTCTTCCCAGTTGTCTAATTATTGTGTAAGTACCCTAATGTTGACCTATTCTTTCCCAATCCTAGATCTAGGGTAGTTTGAAGTAATTAATTTGACTTGATAGACTAATAAGACCGACAAGTAAACCAAGACATAACCTTTCCCAAAGCCTATCTAAAGCAATTCGCCGGGTAAGACCTACCAATAGCCCCTCACTTCCCAGGTATTAGGACTAGTAGAACACTAAGACTTAGCAAATTATTACTACTTACTTCTAAGGATTATTGCGCAATTCTCCCTAAAGAGTGAAGGTTTTCTAACGTGATATAGACACTCACCGAAACCCTAAACCCTAATATGACTCTATGTTGTGATATAGACCGTCACTAAGAATCATATGAAGCAAATAACAATAACAAACCAAATCAAAGCATGCATACACATCAAATCATTAAATCAAACCTCTTACTAAACACAATCACCCATAACAATCATGCAAATAACAAAAACGGTAAAAATCTTTATTCAATCCATTTATCAAGTCTAGGCGGCTTAGAAAATTAGCCAAGGAACATAATCACGAAAAAAAACAAGTCTTGAATGATAAACAATCCATAGTAATCAAGTTTAAAAACATAAAGTTACTAAAAACTGAACACTAATAAATTGCAAACCCGGACGTGAATCTTGATCGCTGCTTGAACCCTTAACCAATCCCTTTTTCTTTTCTCTTGATCGCAGCCTACTAACCTGCTGCCGCTGATAATGTCGCCTCCTCTCCTTTTTTATGTGCGGCTTATCTCTCGAAAATAATAGGGACCCCCCAATTCTGATGTGCGGCCCAAGTTAGTTCCAGCCGTCTGATAATACCTCGTGCCTCCTCTTTTTCTTTGCTACTTTTTTTTCTAATTTTTCGATCCACCATAATATCTTTAGTCATATGTAAAGCCCAAATCTCAATTAGATGTGCAGCCCAATATTCCCATGCTATAAAATTCATCCATTTACTCCAATATAATATATCAACCGACTTTTTATAATTATAATATATAGATTGACATCAACTTTCCTATAACGGGTATTTTAGCAGTTCAAACATCATGTGGTCCAACACCAATAAATTAGATGAACTCAACTTATAAAACTGTATATTGATGTTGGCCTAGTCTTTTCTCTCGATCCAATTATATAATTTTTGTGACAGCCATCTAACTTATAAAATAGAGATAGTGGCCTTGACCCACTCACAGAAAATAGTTGCAAATTTCCTCCTGTCACTGGCGCCCTACTCTACTCATCTAGCTGGTGATTTATTTATTATTTTTTTCGCTCCATTTGCACCAGTACCTGCCAAAACACAATATCATATAATATAATACTAAAACTAAATAAAAGCAAATAAAAACTGTACATAAATTATACAATCTACACGGAACAAATATGTGTATTTTACCCCACATCAAGGGGTTAAAGAGTTTTACGAGAAGAAGATGCAGAAAGATAGAGTCGAACCATCCCTGGTTTGTGACTGGGATGGTACATACTACGAACAGTAAGTCTGTGGACTTGCCGGAGATCCCAAGTTTTTAATTGTGGATCAGGAATCGGCATCATTATTTGTATTTGATTGTGTTTTTGGTACAAGTGGTAAATCAATGACATTAATTTGTACTTGATTTTCTACAAGTGGTTGGTAGACAATGTGATGAATCAAACCCCTAACTTTACAAGTGGTAAATTCAAACTTATTTTCCGGAAAAACCATTTGATTAAAACAAACTTAAGTGCTTTGAAATCAATGGGAAAATAGTTTGTTGTGAGGGGGAGTTCTGATTGTTTATGCCAAGTGGATGGCGAATTGAAGCGATTTGATATCAGTTGTCACTTTATTGTACAGTTTGTTTTCAAATTTCCTAAAATGTGTTTGCATTTTAGGGGGAGTAAATTTTAGAAAATCCAAAAACATTTGAAAATTTGAAAAAGCCAAAAACATGATAAAATGAAAAATGAGTTTTGTTGTATAAAAGAGGAAATGATAGTACATCAGTGGACTATCACAACATGCTAAAGATTTGGTAAGATAAAAAGTGATAAACGGTCTCACTGATGATGTGCCAGTAGATTTTTGCACATTTAGTAGATTGTGACGAGATATAAACCTAAATTTCAAACTTGCTTATATCGTGGGGAAACATCTCTCGGATATATGGGTAACCCCCGAAATCTCATTTGAAAGGTCTCATAATCTGATATACTAGGTTTTTATACTCAATGATGTCTAGGGTATTATTCCGGGACTTCTGCTGAATGGAAGTTCTGACCTAGTCCTCGAATAATACTTTCCGCAAAATGCTTGAAACATAGCATCACCCTCAGCCTGCCAGTAGATTTTTGCACATTTAGTAGATTGTGACGAGATATAAACCTAAATTTCAAACTTGCTTATATCGTGGGGAAACATCTCTCGGATATATGGGTAACCCCCGAAATCTCGTTTGAAAGGTCTCATAATCTGATATACTAGGTTTTTATACTCAATGATGTCTGGGGTATTATTCCGGGACTTCTGCTGAATGGAAGTTCTGACCTAGTCCTCGAATAATATTTTCCGCAAAATGCTTGAAACATAGCATCACCCTCAGCATATATGATAAGACAATAAAATTGCTTAGCAATGCTGTTGTAAAAAAGATCCTCTAAAAGGGACACACTCAAAAGTTGAGTCATGATCTCTCTGCTGAACGGTAGTTCTGACCTGAGCTCTCATGATTCTTCATAATTTATTAACCCCTACAGATATCATTTGTGTTATAATTACCTGTAAGACTGAATATTGGGATCTGGATACGGGAGTATATTCTGAGGTGGGACACGCGATTGAGTTTAAGTGCTTAAAACATTAATATCGTATCTCGGATCAGTTGAACTCTGTGTGAGAATTTAAGTGGATCAATATACTGACAATCTAAGTGAATCGGTTAGAACTTAAAATGAATCGAAGCTTAACGGTGTTGGTGATATGTCTCAAAAACTGATATGATCCTCTTACACAAACTCACAAAAATATTGTTTGTAAATATTTCTTTACTGCATTTCTTTCTATTCAAAAATTCCAAAAAGATTTTCAGTGTGTTTTAGCATAAATTTTGTAAAATACAAAAAGATTTTCGACAACTGGTGTTGAAGAGCTGATTTTCAAAATTCCAAGTGCTAAATTTGACGAACTGGTTTGGGAGTGTTGTGTGAGAAAGTAGGTTAAATCTTGTTACAAGTGGTTCATCAGAGACTATAAATGTTGAATCATTTTAAAATTTGCTCTACAAATGGTCATCAGAAAATTTATTGTTGGGTAGAGAATGTGCAGGATATTTGAATGATAGAGAGTCAGTTTCAATACCTGAGGACTTTGTGATTTCAACATGCCAGACTGCGATCCCAGCATATCGAAAGGGGGAGTCTGAAGACATCCGAGTAGAGTTTGTTCGTGGAGAGTCTGTTGGTGATAACAAGAGAAAGAGAGAAGATTTGAGGATACTTACAGCGTCAGATACTTCAAAGAGTTCGAGAGGACTGGTAAAGACTGAAGATGCGAAGACTCGACACTTAAGACTCGTCAACATCTGAGGGGGAGTCTGTTGGTGCACACATATGTCGTCTTCGTCTTATGTCGAGTCTCAGTCTCGTTGCGAATCTGAACGAGGATGATGTCATCATCTTTGATGATGACATCATAATGATGAAGTCATCATTGCATCATCTCACAAGATACAAAAGCATTTATGTAATGTTAATTCTGATTTCGTTCATGTCATAGAACTAGGTTTCGCTTTTGTGTCAAAGTTAGGTTAGGTTTCGCTTATATGGTATCTAGGAGGTTTCGCTTTTATATCATGTATATAAAAGCGAAATATGTTGGCCTATATATAGTCTCATAAGCGAAACCACACTCATAGTTCTAGGTGTTGTCTTCCGGTGAGCCACGAAGTGCTGCCGAAGTGTCGACAGGTTGTAAACGTTATCCAGATCAATAATATCGACAGTTTATAGTGAATACTTGCTGAATTGTACTCGGTTTGTCTGTTTCTGCCGTTCAAACTGAAATAAACTCTTCTAAGCGACTCGTTTAGGTCCGAATTCGATCCTACATGCTGAGTAGGAGAAAGCATTACTATTTGAAGATTTGAAGAGTTTTCTTCCCGCACAAGACTGATATGGTTGAGTTGGAAAAACGCTTGGAGGCTGACAAGGTTTAAGTCAGGGTCTTTAAGGCTGTCTTGGAGGTTCAGAAAAAGCCTTATTAGAGGAGAAAGAAGGGTTGAAGGCTTCACTTGCCCAGGTAACTAGTGATAATGAATGGCTCATTGAGCATGGATTCTAGCAAGTGGTTACCTATCTTCTCCATTCATTGAAGTTCAAAAATTTCTTGGGTGATGTGTACACCGAGCTTCTTGTGCATGGGAGACACCAAGGTTTATTTGCTGGTTACAAAGCTTTATGAACCTGGGGAGCCTTAGGAAAAGTCTTCTCTTTTTCAACCCAAAGCATTCAAAGTCTTCAAGGGAACAGTTTTTAAGATTGAGCATATGGTTTACCCTTATGTGGGTGAAGTCTCCAAGTGTTTTGGTAAACCTTTTCCTGTCTTGCGGGAGCTAAAACCCCAGGGCCTTAATGAGGCTGTTTGTAACGAAGTGTTGAAGTCTCTCTCGAAGAAAGGTTCTTACTCCGGAGATAGCGAGGAAACGTGTTCTGAAGGTGGTGATGGCTCAAAGGGTTCAAGCCTTGAAGCCTCCGAGACAGCGGGTGTCGTAGGGAGGAAAAATAGGAAGGCTAAAAACACCCAAGATGATGATGCAGCACAGTCTATCATCTCTGATGCTGCCAAATGAAGAAGAAACCTTAACTCGTAGCTTTCTTAGCATGTCGAACAATGTTATGGGTTGTTTGCTTAAATATATTTTTGTTTTAAGGGAACCGTTTAGGTCCTTTGGTGGTTAAAGCCTGGAAGGCTTGTGGACAATGTTTTATGTTTGATGGCCAGTATGGCACTTGCTATCTTATCTTGATATGTTTATTATGTTGTTCTGTTTACTCCCTTGTGTTTTCATTGATTTTGTATGTTGTCTTTGTTTTGGGTGGTGTATCTTATGTTAGGTATACCTTAAAGGGTTCAGTGTGCTGCAGTCACTTAGCCTTAGGATATTTTTAACAAGAAGATACAACCTCTATCCTATGTATGACATTCACTTAGAGTCTTTTTTGGTTCGTAAGCCAATGTTGGGGCTTAAGGAACATTTGGTGTAGGCTGTTCAAACCCGTCTATGAGACAAGATTTTTAAGATTTCTCTGAGTCTCATGGAGTTGTATTGATTTAGGAACTCACCCCTTATATAGGTCCATTCAACCCTTGAACCTATTGAGCGATGTGGCCTGGGAGCTCATCCCCTTACATGGCCCTTGCCATGGAGTTTCTTGCTAGGTTCTCAACCTGATTATAGGATAGAAAGACAAATTCTGATTCATCGTTCACTCATTTCAAAGTACTTTGATTACTAGGGGAATAGAACAACTTTTTGGAACTATTTGTAACACGTTTTGGTTAAACATTGAACCTTTTAAGGTTTTTGCCATTCTAATGGCGGGGAAGCTTTTTGCCTTACGGACCTGCCAACTTGTATTATCCCCCTTTGTGGGCTTTAAGGATAGTGTATGGCCCTTCCTACTTAGGGCCAAGCTTTCCTTGGCTTTCTTTCTTGCAGGCCTCATTATTTTGAAGCACAAGGTCCCCAGGCTTGAAGCGTTCATGCTTCACCCGTGTATTGTAATACAATCCCATGTTTTGCTTTTACCTTGCTTTTTGTATGGCTGCTTGATCACGAGCCTATTCGAGGAGTTACAAATTCAAAATCGTCTCCTTCCTATTTAGCTCGAGGTCGATGTTAATTGTTCTTTGTGTTGTTACTCCGATTTCAGCTAGGATTACAGCCTCTGATCCAAACACTAGGCTGTAGGGTGTTTTCTTGTGGCTCGTTTTCTTGGTTGTTCGAATTTTCCATAGCACATTAGGGAGTTATTCGAGCCAATTGTTGTCGTATCTTCCCAATCGAGATTTAATCTCTTCAACAACGTTGCGGTTTGTCCTATCAACCTAGCCATTGGATTGTGAGCAAGCTACCGAGCTGAATACTTGAGTTATTCTAAACTCCTCACACCAGGAGCTAGAAGGCTTCTCGGTAAACTACTTCCCGTTATCTGTGACTAGTACCCCTGGATCTCAAAACCACAGATTATGTTTTCCTAAACGAAATCAATGACCTGTTTCCCTGAGATTTTTGCCAATGGTTTTACTTCTGGTTACTTGGTGAAGTAATCCATGACTACCAATAAGAACTTGACTCCTCTTTTGGCTGATGGGAATGGTTCAACAATGTCCATGCTTGCGAAATGGTCAAGCCGAGGAGGTGGGAACGGGGTTATGTTTGGGGCTTTCGGGTACCGAAGCATGTAACTGACAAGCTTCACATTTTCGCAGTTGTTCAAAGGTATCTTGATGCATGGAAGGCCAAAAGTATCCGTGGTTCATCAGCTTTGACACTACCGATCTTGGGCCACAGTGAGATATTAGCTTTGTTTTGGGCCAACGCATCGAAGTAGTGTTGCAAGGTATCCTTTTTTTGTAAAGGATATCTCCTTGTAACACGTACTTTCTTGACTTGGTACAAACCCTTTCAGCCTTAGTCTGGTCATCAGGTAATTCACCATATTTGAGGAACTTTTCAATGGGAGTCATCCAATTTTGCCCTTCTTTAGTGATCACATCTTGAACCTCAAGTTTTTGGATGGATGGGGTTTTTAATACCTCAATTAGTACCTTCTTGGTGAGGTGGGCAAACGTAAGAGATACAAGCTTGCTTAGTGCATCAGTTCTCTTGTTTTGAGGTCTCGGAACTTTTTTGATTGAACATGTTTGAAATGTGTTCATCAATTTCTTTGATTTCTCTCGGTACTAATATATGTTAGGTTCTTTTGCTATGTAGCTGTTATTGTCTTAGCTTGAGAGAGTCTGTGAGAACTTAAAGCTTTTGAACCCCCATTTCTTTGGCTATGTAGTTGTCACTTACTTGGTATGAAACAAGCAACGAGTCTATGAGGACTTGAAGCCTTTTGACACCCATATTTTTTGCAAGCTTGAGCCCAGCAATCAATGCTTCATACTCAGCTTTGTTGTTTGTAGTCTGAAATTCAAGACAAAGGGCATACGTGAATTCCAATTCGTTAGGATCAATTAGAACTAGCCCTGCTCCTGACCCTTCAATCTTGGGAGCCTCATCGGTAAAAAGTTTCCAAGTATCAGGGTTGGAGGGTTTAGTTGCAGTTGTATTAACTTCTGTTATGGCTTCTTTAGGGACTTACAAGATGAAGTCAGCCACGATTTGAGCTTTGATAGCTTTTTTTAGGAAATAGGTGATTTTGTGTTCACCTAGTTTCACAACCCATTGGCTAATCGTCCGGAATTTTCTTGTTTTTCAAGCACATTCTTAATAGGTTAGTCAGTGACCACTTGTATCGGGTGTGATTGAAAGTACCTTCGAAGCCTTCTAGCCGTTTGGACTAGGGCTAGAGTGAGTTTTCCCAAAGAAGGACGTTTGATTTATGCTAATTTTGAAGTTTTGAAAAATTAAACGGGTATCTGAACTTTATTTCGTTCAATGACCAGAGCCGTACTTATGGCCTTTTCAGCAACCGAAAGGTAGACAGAGATCGTTCCTCTTGTTTCCGGAGCCGAAATGGCTGGGAGTGAAGCCAAGTGTTGCTTCATTTGGTTGAAGGCTTCCTTTTGAGGTAAAACGCTTTAAAGCTGTAAGCTTTCCATCGAAAGTCTTTCTTGTTAGCACATCCCTTGAGGGTTGGCTTTTATGCTTTGTTTCCCTATGATGTGCCCTACAAACTTCTCATCTTCAAAACCAAACAAGCACTTGACTGGATTAAACTTCATGTTGATCTTTCTCTAGTTTTGGAAAGTTTCTTGTATGTCATCGAGCATTTGGTGTTCTGTTTTGTTCTTGATCACCAAATCGTCAACATAAGCTTTAATGTTCTTGCCGATTTGTCCGGTAAACTCTTTGTCAACCAGACGTTGATAAGTGGCACCTGCATTTCTTAAACCAAAAGTCATTTTTTGATAGCAAGATATACCTTTATCAGTGTAGAATGTGGTTTTTTCTTTATCTTCTTTTTTCATTAGGATCTGATGGTAACCTTTTTAGGCGTCAAGAAAACACTTGAACGGGAAGCCTGTGAGCGAGTTATCCTTGAGGTCTATCTGGGGCAGAAGGTAGTAATCCTTTGGGCATGCTTTGTTCAAGTCTTTAAAATCGATACACATTCTCCAAGAATTGTCGGGTTTTTGAACCATTACGGGATTGGCCACCCATGATTGATACTTGACCTCTCGAAGGATTCCAGCTAGAACAAGTTTTTTCCATCTCTTGGCACTCTGCAAGGCTTCTTTCATGGGCTTGACTCCGTTTCTTTTGTATAATGGGCTTAACATCAGGTGGGATCCATAACCCATGTTCAACAATGCTACGAGGGATGTCGGTCGTATCTTCCGGGCACCAAGCAAAGAGATAGTGCAAGAGTAGCTTTTCAAGGTATGAGAGGGTTTTATTGGAAAGGTTAGTGTTTACCCTTATCCCTTGTTGAGGATATTTTGGGTTTATGTCCAACCCTTGTTCATTGTCTTCGGCCTTTCTTGAGCTTTTCCCTTCAACCACAAAAGCTTCTTGGGTAGGTTGAAGGGTTGTTATTCTTTTTTTAGTGGGAAACTTCACAGTGCCTTGACCAACTGAAACTGCCATTCCGAACACACTCTACCCTGGCCTTCCTATGATGATATCATAGTTGGAAGGGATATTGATCACCGCAAAAGTGAGTTGTTCGGTTTGTCCCTTTGTTCTCTCGTTGAACAAACATTATGGGTTATTTGGCCTAAAGGCTTGATAGATATGTCTACGATACCTTCAATGGAGGATTCAGACTGTTGAAGCTTTGAACGTTCATCGTCGCTGAGAGGGTTAAAGCATTTCTCAAACATGATTTTGGTGGTTACACTGGTGTCAATGTAAGCTTTTTGTGTCTTGATGGTTCCTATGTTGGATTCCATTGCCAGAGGGTTTGAAAACAACTCTCCTTCCGGTGGTGGGAAGCAAACATATTGACATTCCCATGCCTTGGAATGATGGCGTTTGTGGGAAGCTTTGTTTTCAAGGTCGACCATGTTCACTTCCTACTTTGTTTTTTCTTCAACCATCTTGTCCTTGACCCCTTTAACCAAGTGAGCCAGTTTGGACTTGACGGCTTCTTCGATCCTCTTTTTGGGTTGGAAGCAATTATTGGTATGGTGACCTTTCTATTCGTGAAACTCACAATACTGGCTTGATTTTTCCAATCTTTTGTTTTTTAGCAAAGGTTGAGGAGGGCGGAAGCTGTATTTTACCTCTTCGGTCACTAAAATCTCTTGCGGAATCTTGGTTAAGGCTGTAAAGTTTATGGTTTTTTCTCGGCTTGGAGGGTTCCGGCCTTCAGGCCTTCTGGAATCCGAACCTTTGAACCGTTTGTCATAAGAGCCATACTGGAAGCTCCAGTTAAGATTTTTTTTTTTGTTCTTTGATGTCTACAGCTTATTCTCCTCTGATGTGGGCTTCAACCCTTTCTTCGAGGGTTTTGGGCAGGCATTTATTGAAGTCTCTTGTGAGACATTTGGAATTTAGCATTCATGAACCCTGCAACCCTAATCTTTTCATTGGCGTAAGTTAAACCTTCCTTCTTGTACCTTTCGGTGAAACCTTTGAGACTTTCATCATCACGTTGTTATGGGAAACCTTTGTTAAGATCGTCAAAGGTCTGAATGCTTCATTAAGGAAGGTCATTGAACCATATGCGTGAAGACCCTTCAAGGGTTCACATGAACATGAGATAACATCCGTGGTCGGGCCATTTTTCAATTCTTGCAGCCCCGACGAAGATTTGGAGGTGATCTTCAGTACCGTGATGGCATCTTTATCTGGGTTTGAAACTCGTAATCAACAATTTGTTGGGAGAAGCAAGACAAGTTTTTGGCCTTGTAAGGTTTTGAGAGGTCTTTTACTACCCTTGAAGCTGGGTTACCGCTTGAGGTACCCTGGTGAGTGATTGGCACTTGGTTGATGAAGTGCTTCAAAGGAAATTCTGCCATCATCCGTGTCATCAGCTAGGGCACAAAGTTAAAGCCTTAAAGGCTTGCTGATGATATTAATAAAAGATGCCATCATCTGTGTCATCGGCTGGGGCTTAAGGTTAAAGCCTTGAAGGCTTTCTGATGGTACTGTATAAGGCTGGGTGGCCATGGCTTGTTCCCACGAAGTAGCAACGGGAGGGGGAGCACTTGAAGTTGGTGACTGCCATAATTGATCAAGAGTGGTTTTATGCCCAATAGGTGCACCGGTTGTAACGGGTTGGGAGGTAAATAAGGGAAAAGAGGTTGGACTTGGCCTCCCCAAAAGCTCAAGGACTTAAGTGGTTGGTCTGTCACACTATGACCAGCTTCAATGTAAGATGTGGCTGAACGTGAGTTGCTAAAAGGAAGAGATGGAGGGCCAGGTGATAATGAGGGTTTAGACTCCTCATAATTTAGTCTTATTCTCATCTCTTTTTCCCTTTCTAGGCTCACATGTTAGTTGAGAAAAGATCTCAGTTGTAAGAAATTTCTAGCTACTCCCTAGGGTGTTAGATCCATGCGTTTCGATGTACGCATTGCACCGATTTGAGGAGATGCAAATCCCTGATCGAGATGGGGTTGGTGTTTGAAAAGAAGTGAACTCCGGGAACATATTCCCGTTGAAGTACTTCCGGGAGTAGAAAGAGGTGTAGATCTGACCGGTGAGATCCAACCGGAATTTGGTGTTAAATCGGTGTTGTTAGGCACCTGATTTACCTTGTCGGGAGATTCGCTTTCAGACATGATGTAAAGAGAAAATGGAGCTACACAACTGGTCTTTAAGATAAAGTAAGCGGCGTAGCCCCACGGTGGGCGTAGCCCCACGGTGGGCGCCCACTTGTTGCTACAACAAATACAAGACCAAGGCCTGTAGCGATATCTCTGGGGTAAAAGGGTTCAAGGTTTCAGTTAGCCTAACGCAGGTCGTGGGGTCCCCCCACGTTTGCAAGAGATGGAGAGAGGTTCACTAGTATTGTTGTTATTCTCCTTAGATCCTGAACTGATTAGAGATCAGCCCAGAAAGCAATCGTTCGAGAAGATGAATTATTTAGTATGAAGAAGAGAAGCGAGCATGAAGCTAGTTCTCATGGGAGAAGAAGAAGAAGAGAAGCAAGCATGAAGCTAGTTCTCTGCTGATCCTGGAGTCCTGGTGCATGGTGGCATGACCTGCATTTTATAGGGGAAGAGGTTTCTCAAAGGAGAAACCTTTGACTGGTGAATCTGGCTTGCAGTGAGGGACTTACCCTTTTAGGGGTTGAAGGGTTTGGAACTGCGGACAAAAGGGTGTGCTCTCCCACATGTTCTGGTTGCGGCTGGGCAGGAGGTTTCACACGCAAAGGGTGATGTGACAAGGCTCTGACTTGTCCTTTTTACTGTTCACGACAGCTGACGATTTCTGAACCTTTTAACCTTTTAAGCTGTTGTGTCTCTAATCAGTTTATTAAGGATTGAGCTACCCCCGTCATCATCAAGTTTTAAAGCAAATAATAACTATCATGGTCAGCCAAAACACCATTTCTTAAAGGCAATTTAGGCGTGAAAACAATCAACAGTCTCATAAAATTAGCCCAAGTAGACATATTAGACTCGTTAGCGCCTCTGACCACATCAGACTAGTTAGCGCCCTAGAGCGCCCCCACCCCATCCCTGCACACTAGGGGGGGGGGGGGGGGCGTTGTCGATGCTCTGCCATTGCAGTAACGAACGTTAAAGGGAAAAGCAGGTGGGGCCCATTCTTTTGAACCAATCAAATCTTTTTCTCTTTATTATTTTTTTGTATTTTGTTTAATAGGAGGTTTTAAAGGGGCCTTAAACCATTGCATGCAAGTTAAAGTGAGTGACTTTAAATCCCCCTATGTGACATGACCCTGATGTCGCGTGATAAAGTCCCTAGGGGTTTTATACCCCTCCCTCCAGCGTTATACTAACTTATAATAAAAAAAAAGGTTCACAACATCATTAACAAAGTATAAATTAGCAACTTTTTGTTGCATTATGTGTTGTACCTCAAGCTTGGGGAATTTAAAAAAAAACTTTGATTTTTCAACTTTAACACAAACATTTTCAAACTTTGTATTTTAACCCCTTTTAATTTTTTTACTTTTAACCCAAAGTTTTCTATCTTTTATTATTTAACACAACACTTTATTGTTTACAACTTTGGTTACCCATACTTTTTCTCTTTCGCAAGTTTTGCTTTTCGTTCTAAATTTTGCGAGTTAACACGTCGTAGCGTGCATGTGAGCTTCAACGTTTTTTGCTCTATTTTTTCATATTTGACAGACCCGTCGCAACGTGTCCATTTTTTCCCCTTTTGACAAGTTCGCCGCAACGGGCGGGTCCTAGATCGACTAAGTTATTATTTTCTACGTTTTATGTTTCTGGTTAATTTTTTCGCATTAACACACTGTAACGGGTGTGCGTGGTTCAAAGACTTTAAATCTGCTTTTCATTCAGTGTAATTTTCCCATTTTATGTATTTTATTTTTACGATGTTGAGAGTCGATGCCGTTGTGGCATTGGTGCTACTTGGCATTGTTTTACGAACATTTTTAACCTATTAATTTTTTTACTAATATTTTGTTTTGATTTACCCCTATACTTCCTTTACTTAAAAACTGTTTTTTACGTGCATATTTTATGTACGGGTAGGTATAAATATGATTTGTTCTACATTCCGACGTAAAATTTTTTTTATAGACGAGTTAGATCAAATATAACATGTTTTCGTTTAAAAAAAACCATTTTTACGTGCATATTTTTATGTACGTTTCGGTATAAATTCAAGTTGTTCTACATTTCGACGTAAACTTTTTTGGGAAATGATTCAGGTCAAATATAATATTTTTCATGTTTATTTTATGTATGTTTCGTAAATTTATTTCGAACAAAGTGGAGTCAAATTATGGTTTCCTTTTCTCCCCTTTTTATGAAAGCTCTAATTAATCCCTTTCGATTACATGCGTAGATTTTCCTTCATACCCGTTACGTTTTCTATGTATGAGTTGGGTCACATATAATACGTTATGATTGTTCGATATAAATTTGATTTACTTTACGTTTGATCCAATCACAATGCTTATACTGGTTACACTGAGTTCAAGTGAATACGTCGAAATGTGTGTTTTCATATGGTTAATGCATCATATAACGTTTGGACCAATCTATTCGATATTTACGATGTACCCACGCCGCAACGCGGGCGGGCCTTAATCCTAGTTTTATACCAAAAAAAAAAAAAACCCACCATAGGTCAAAATTGACAAATTTCAATGGAAAACACCATTTTGGACAGGGGTATGCTCACTAGTCAATATCTTATACTTATAGCATGTTTACTCAATAGTAAATATCTTATACTTATAACCATATTAAGGGCAAGTTTGGCTAAGCTTTTTGAAACAATTTATTGACTTATTGGCTTTTTGAAAAGTCATAAGCTTCAAAATGATGTTTGGCAATAAGGGTGTATGTGAGGGGGAAAAGCCAATAAGTCACTCCATACTGACTTTTTCAAAAAGCCAATAAGTCAATAAGTTGTTTTGAAAAGCTTAGCCAAACATGCCCTAAGAATGGCAAATGTGCTTATTATAGACAAATGGATGCCACAAGTATATACTAAACCGGTTTAGACATATAAGTCTCAAATGTAACTCTCAATACTCAGTTACAAAACCTAAGAATGGAACACTTACAAAGTGATATTAGAAACACTTAACGTTGTCGATACATTTTTTTTAGATTCTTGGAATTCTCTCCCTTGATTGTCATTTTACACAAAAACACACAGTAGAAATCTTATTCTAAATGAAAGTAACGACCTACATGCTTCTTTGGACTTTACAACATACTTACTTTGTTAAAAATGTCACATTTAACCCACAACGCCAAACTTAGACTTAGTCATCTTTTTTTTTTTGAACGGTAGAATTAGTCAACTTTGATCCCGTAATTCTCACATGACAACTTAATTTTAATATTAAAGTCATCATAAATAATTGGGATTGTCATCCATACTATAGAGTAACAACAATTACTCATATATTATTATGATTGAAATTTCATATTTTTCGTTATCTTATAACTCATAGTTTTTTTTTTTGAAAGGCCAACAAACTTTATTTCAATTGGGCTAACAAATGTTAGACCACACCAGTTACATGACAGCCAAAAACATTACAGACCCATACTCCTTACTTCCATATTACACCATTGACTCCATGTTACATTTATACCCTTCACCCGGTTACCGATCCAGGAAAAGCTCAAATGGAGAATCTGTTCCTTTACTCCTTCCAAGTTGGCAGCCTTTTGGTTGAAGACCAGGCTGTTTCGACTCCGCCAAATGCACCAGATTGCCACTTGCACTATCGAATACATTAACTGCCTCCATCTCTGTGAACCTCGGGCCTGTTTATAGACTTCAAACAGGTCATTTAGGCTGAACAAAAACAGCCTTGGCCACCTGCACCATGACCCGACAAAGTCCCAAACGGCTGAAGCAAACCGGCATGCAACAAACAAGTGTTCCGCTGTTTCGTCACACTCCCCACATAATTTGCATACCATCGATTCCAGCTGGATGTTTCTACTATGTAACGAAACCATGGTTGGAAGCCGATCTTGCTTGAGTCGCCAAGCAAGAAAGTTGACTTTGATAGGAGTCCACTTATTCCATTCGAACTCAAAGCCGAGACTTGGAAAGCGATACTTCTGCAGCTGTTGTTTTAGACTGTGTACTGAAAACGATCCCCCCGGCTCCATTGCCCAATCCCACTGATCCGTTGCGTCCCCAATATGAACCCCCATTAAGGTTGTGATTAAATCTTCCAGCTGAAGTACTTCATCTCCTGTGTTCGGTTGACGATTCCAATGAAACTTTATTGTTATAATCCCATTAGAATTTATGAACCTCCCAGCAACCAAAACATTCTTCTCCCGCTCCAGATTATACAGAATGGGGTATTTCTTGCACAAAGGCTCATTTAGTACCCACACATCTTTCCAGAAAACAATATCTTTACCATTCCCCACGTGACCTCTAAACATTTCAGCCAACGCTAGTCCGTACTCTTCCACCTCTTGGCCCACTTTACACACTTGTTTCCATAGCCCTGAACTTGTTAATAGTTGTGCACTTGTTAATTGTTAGCTAGTGTTGTGGACAATTAGATGGACAACAACAATACTTGATCAATTTAGATTGCTATTCTAATATTTTCTTTTATGTTTGTAATTAATACTCTCAGTTTAGATTCACTTTTAATGATATATATCTTGTAAATTACTGATTAGCAATTTTTATATTATTTTAAAGAAAAAATAATAATGATTTTTATAAAACTAATGATGTTACAAAAGGATTTTAAGTGTGAAACTACTTAGAATTTTATACAATAAATACCAATTTTTTTAATCGAGCAAATTAAATTCACTTATTCGCATTTCACTAAAAAACTTGACAAGTTACATCAAAACAGAAGGAAGAGAGGCAACAAATTGCGCCGTCATCTCTTTCTAGTTTGCATCCTATGTTTCCTTTAAATATGGTACTGAATCTATTTCAAAATTTGCATTATATGTTTCCTATTCATGTTAGATTAAAATAAGTGACAAAATGCTGTGTATGTTTAATTTTAAAAAGAAAATTGTATTTTCCTTTCATCGTGATATCTTTTGAAAAAGATTGTAGTTACAAATCTCTTAAACTGGAATTGATTTCGTTTAACTTGTATAAGGAAATGAATAATTTATTTTATTTAAACAATTAACAATATACATTTTAAAAAGAGTCTAACTGTTATTGGTGATTAGTTGGATCTCATCTCAGTTAGTAGTTTCATCGCATTTTAAAGTTGAGGTCATCGGTTCGACTACAACCAATGAGTTTTTTCCTTTACTTCCCATGCCAAACAATTTTTTGACTTTAGTTCCGTTTTTACTTTTTACCTTTAATTCCTATAATTATTCGGCTTTAACTCCGATTTTTACTTTTAGTTCTAATAATTCTTTTTCCTTTATTTCTGATATTTCTCAATATGAATCTCATAAATTTTTCAATTGCTATACTAAGTATCGTTACTAACTTCCTATAGTGACAACTAACAAAACAAAACAAATCGATATCGATTGAATTTCCATCGCGTAGCAAATGAATTTTTCTAACCAGCTGAGCTAGCTCAGTTGGCCACCCCAATGAGGGTTCGGAAACTTGACCGTAAGGTCATGGGTTCGATCCTGAGGGGGGGAGGGTTTACCCACTTCGTGGGGTTCCCGCCCGGGTTTGTTCTCCGGGTTCGAGTCGGTTTGAGGCTCTGAGGTACGCCGTTCAGTGGTTCGCCCACGGGTAGTATCCATCCTCTAAGACTAATCAGCTTGGAGGTTGGCCGGTTCGAACTCGCGTCGTTTGGGAGAGCTTCACCTGCCTCCACCGCTGAGACACACTCCTTTCAAAAAAAAAAAAGCAAATGAATTTTTCTAGTTGAAAAAAAAACCAACTTTAAAATTAATAAATAATAAAAATAAATAAAAATAGGATCTAAATTCTATGCTGACCTATTGTACGGCAGAAACAAACAGGGGGTGGAGTTGGTCGGTTTTACGTTGGATATTTCCGGTAACATAAATTGAAACAACGGCGGTGACGGAGTTAACTAATAATTATCAACCCTACAACCGCCTCTTTCTCACAATCACCGAAACCCTTTATCACTCTTCTTCTTCTTCTTCTTCACTTACAATTCCTGTAAGTAATCAATCTTTTGTCTCTGTTTTTATTTCTTCTATTAAAACAATCACAGCGGTTAGATTATTCAACAATCTTTTGTGAAATTCGCCTCATATTTACAGTGGTT